>CM032162.1:20546678-21146678 GCA_018901935.1 Pugionium cornutum | reverse complement strand
AAGTGACGATATAGAAAATTAAGCTAGCTTAATGTGGGTGTTGGATTCGTGTAATTCTAAACTCTAAATCAATAGTAACAGATGATTTAGTGGTGACATGTTATATGATCGTCCAGTTAAAATGATTATTCTAAACTGATTATTGGTGATCCTTGAGTAAATGCTTATAAATGAAGCATAATGCATGGCATCACGCTGATTGGGATACATTGGAATAGTTGGAGGCTTTTCCGTAGCTCCTCAGACTCAAATGTTGTCACAATATGGAAAATTAAGCTAGATTAACGTGGGCGTTGGACCATGTCATTTTGAGCTCTAAATAAAATGTTAAAGACAATTTAGTGCGGACATGTCAAGTTGATCAGCTAGTTAAAATGATCATTCTTAACTGACCATTGGTGCTCATTGAGTAAAGGCTTATAAATGAAGCATAATGCATGACATCACGCAGTTTGGGATACATTGGATTACTTGGAAACTTTGTAGTAACTCTTTCAGTCTCAAATCTTGTCACAATAAGGAATATTGAGGTAGCCTAACGTGGACGCTGGATTCGTGTCACTTTCACCTCTAAATAACAAGTTACATTCGATTTAGTACAGATATGTCAAGTTGATCGTCCAGTTAAAAATATCATTCTAAACTGATCATTGGTGCTGCTTGAGTAAAAACTTACAAATGAAGCATAATGCATGGAATCATGCAGTTTGGGATACATTGGATTGCTTGGAGGCTTTGTAGTAGATCGTTCAGTCTCAAATCTTGTCAAAATATGGAAAATTGAGCTAGCCTAACATGGACATTGGATTCGTGTCATTTTCAACTCTAAAGTTACAGACGATATAGTGCGGGCATGTAAAGTTATCAGCTAGTTAAAATGATCATTCTAAACTAATCATTGGTGCTACTTGACTCAAGGCTTATATACGAAGCATAATGCATGGTATCACGCTCTTTTGGATACATTGGATTACTTGGAGGCTTTTTCATAGCTCTTTCAGTGTCAAATGTTGTCACAATATTGAAAATTGAACTAGATTAACGTGGGCTTCAATTCATGTCATTTTGAGTTTAAATAAAATGTTAAAGACAATTTTGTGCGGACATGTCAAGTTGATCAGCTAGTTAAAATGATCATTCTTAACTGATCATTGGTGCTCGTTGAGTAAAAGCTTATAAATGAAGCATAATGCATGACATCATGCAGTTTGGGTTACATTGGATTACTTGGAGGCTTTGTAGTAGCACTATCACTCTCAAATGTTGTCATAATATGGAAAATTAAGCTAGCTTAACGTGGGCGCTGGAATCATGTCATTTTCAACTTTAAATAACAAGTTACAGAAAATTTAGTGCGGACATGTAAAGTTGATCAGCTAATTAAAATGATCATTCTAAATTGATCTAGCATAATGCATGGTATCACGCAGTTTTGGATACATTGGATTACATGGAGGTTTTTCCGTAGCTCTTTCAGTCTTAAATGTTGTCACAATATAGAAAATTAAGCTAGCTTACGTGGGAATCGATTCGTATCATTCAGAACTCCAAATCAACAGTGACATAGTGCGGGCATGTCAAGTTGATCGTCCAGTTAAAATGGTCATTCTAAACTGCTTATTGGTGCTCCTTGAGTAAAGCGTTACAAATGAAGCATAATGCATGGCATCAAACAGTTTGGGATACATTGGATTACTTAGAGGCTTTTTTGTAGCTCTTTCATTACCAAATGGTGTCGCAATATAGAAAATCGAGCATTATTAATGTGGGTGTTAAATTCGTGTCATTCTATAGTCTATAACAACAGTTATCAAAGATTTAGTGCGCACATGTCAAGTTGATCAGCTCGTTAAAATGATCATTCCAAACTGATCATTGGTGCTCCTTGACTAAAGGCTTATATATGAACCATAATGCATGGTATCATTTAGTTTTTGATACATTGGATTACTTGGAGGCTTTTTCTTTGCTCTTTCAGTTGCAAATGTTTTCACAATATAGAAAATTGAGCTAGCTTACATGAATATCGGATTCATGTCATTCTGAACTCTAAATCAACAGTTACATAGTACGGACATGTCAAGTTGATTGTCTAGTTAAAATGACCATTCTAAACTTATCATTTGTGCTCTTTGAGTAAAGGCTTATAAATGAAGCATAATGCATGGCATCAAACAGTTTGGGATACATTGGATTACTTGGATGCTTTTTCGTAGCTCTTTCAGTCTCAAATGTTGTCACAATATAGAAAGTTGAGCTAGCTTAACATGGATGTTGGGTTCGTGTCATTCTTAACTCTACATCAACAGTTGCGGGCAATTTAGTGCGGACTTGTCAAGTTTATCGGCCAGTTAAAAATTTCATTCTAAGTTGATGATTGGTGCTTCTTGATCAAAGGCCTATAAATGAAGCATAAGAAATGGCATCATGCAGTTTGGGACACATTGGATTACTTGGAGACTTTGTAATAGCTCTTTCAGTCTCAAATCTTGTCACAATATGGAAAATTGAGCTACCTTAACATGGGCGTTGTATTCGTGTCACTTTCAACTGTAAATAATAATTACAGACAATTAAGTGTGAACATGTTAAGTTGATCGTCCAGTTACATATCATTTTAAACTGATCACCGGTGCTCGTTGAGTAAAAGCTTATAAATGAAGCATAACGCATGACATCATGCAATTTGGGATACATTGGATTATCTGGAGGCTTTGTATTAGATCCTTCAGTCTCAAATCTTGTCACAATATGGAACACTGAGCTAGCTTAACGTGGGCATTGGATTCGTTTCATTTTCAACTCTAAATTTTGTCAAAATATAGAAAATATAACTCGCTTAACGTGGGCATTGGATTTGTGTCATTTTGAACTCTAAATCAAAACACTTCATTTATAAACCATTACTCAAGGAGCATCAATGACCAGTTTAGAATGATCATTTTAACTGGCCAATCAATTTGACATGTTTGCACTAAATCGTCTGTAATGCATGGCATCACATAATTTGGGATATTGGATTACTTAGAGGCTTTGTCGTTGCTATTTCGGTCTTAAATTCTGTCACAATATAGAAAATTGAGCTACTTTAACGGATGGATTCGTGTCATCCTGAACTCTAATTAAAGTTACAGATGATTTAGTGCGGATATGTTAGGTTGATCAGCTAGTTAAAATGATCATTCTAAACTGATAATTGGTTCTCCTTGAATAAAGGCTTATAAATGAAGCATAATGCATGACATCACGCAGTTTAGGATATATTGGATTACTTGGAGACTTTTTCGTAACTCTTTCTGTCTCAAAAGTTGTCACACTATGGAAAACTGAGCTAACTTGATGTGGGCATTGGAATCATGTCATTTTGAGCTCTAAATAAAAAGTTAAATACGATTTAGTGTGGACATCTCAACATTATCAACTAATTAAAATGATCATTCTAAGCGGATCATTGGTGCTCCTTGAGTAAATACCTATAAACGAAACATATTGCATGGAATCATGCACTTCGGGATAGATTGGACTACTTGGAGGATCTATCATAGCTATTTTGCTCTTAAATTTTGTCATAAAATAGAAAACTGAGCTAGTTTAACGTCGGTGTTGGATTAGTGTCATTCTGACCTCTAAATCAAAAGTTATGACGATATAGTGCATACATTTCAAGTTGATCGGCTAGTTAAAATGATCATTCTAAACTGATACTTGGTGCTCCTAGAGTAAAGACTTATAAATGAAGCATAATGCATGGAATCATGCAGTTTGGGATACATTGGATTACTTGGGGGCTTTGTAGTAGCTCTTTCAGTCCCAAATGTTGTCCCAATATGGAAAATTGAGCTAGCTTAACGTGGGCGTTGGACTCATCATTTTGAGCTCTAAATCAAAAATTGAAGACGATTTAGTTCAGAGATGTCAAGCTGATCAGCTAGTTAAAATGATAATGCTAAACTGATCATTGGTACTCCTTGAGTAAAGGCTTATAAATGAAGCATAATACATGGCATCACCAGTTTGGGATAGATTAGATTACTTGGAGGCTTTTTCGTAGCTATTTCGGTGTTAAATATTTTCAAAATATAGAAAATTTAGATAGCTTACCATGGGCATTGGATTCGTGTCATTTTGAACACTAAATCAAAAGTTACACACGATTTAGTGCAGACATGTCTCGTTGATGGATCAGTTAAAATGGTCATTCTAAACTGATTATTGATACTAATTGAGTAAAAGCTTATAAATGAAGCACAATGCATGATACACACAGTTTGGGATTCATTGGATTACTTGTAAGCTTTTTCATAGCTCTTTCAGTCTAAAATTTTATCATAATGCGGAAAATTCAGCTAACTTAATGTGGGCGTTGGACTCAACTAATTTTGAGCTCTAAATCAAAAGTTAAAGATGATTTAGTGCGGAAAATTAAGTTGATCAGCTAGTTAAAATGATCATTGGTGCTTCATGAGTAAAGGTTAATAAATGAAGCATAATGCATGGCATCACGTAGTTTGGCATAGATTGGATTACTTGGTGGCTTTGTCGTAGCTATTTCGGTCTTAAATGTTGTCACAATATAGAAAATTGAGCTAGCTTAATGTTAGCACAGGATTCATGTCATTATGAAATCTTATTAAAGTTATGGACGATTTAGTGCAGACACGTTAAGTTGATCTGCCAGTTAAAATGATCGTTCGAAACTGATCATTGGTGCTCCTTTAGTAATGGCTTACAAATGAAGCATAGTGCATGACACCACGCAGCTTGGGATATATTGGATTACTTGGAAGCTTAATCGTAGCTTTTTCAGTATCAGATGTTGTCACAATATGGAAAATTGGGCTAGATTGATGTGGGCGTTGGAATCATGTCATTTTGAGCTCTATATCAAAATTTAAAGACGATTTAGTTTGGACATTTCAAGTTAATCGTTAGTTAAAATGATCATTCTAAACTAATAGTTGGTGCTCCTTGAGTAAAGGCTTATGAATGAAGCATAATGCATGGCATCACGCAGTTTGGGATAGATTGGACTACTTGAAGGTTTTGTCGTAGTTATTTCGCTGTTAAATTTCGTCACAATATAGAAAATTGAGCTAGCTTAACGTGGGCATTGCATTCATGTCATTATGAACACTAAATAAAAAGTTACGAACGATATAGTGCAGAAATGTCAAGTTGATCGGCTAGTTAAAATGATCATTCTAAACATATAGATGGAGAATAATGCATGGCATCACGCATTTTGGGATACATTGGATTAGTTGGGGGCTTTATAGTAGCTTTTTCAATCTCAAATGTTGTCACTATATGGAAAATTCAGCTAGCTTAACGTGGGCATTGGAATCATGTCATTTTAAGCTCTAAATCAAAACTTAAAGACGATTTAGTGTGGACATGTCAATTTCATCAGCTAGTTAAAATGATAATTCTAAATTGATGATTTGTGCTCCTTGAATAAAGGCTTATAAATGAAGCATAATGCATGGCATCAAACAGTCTGGAACAGATTGAATTACTTAGAGGGTTTTTCGTTGCTATTTTGGTGTTAATGTTTTTCAAGTTATATAGAAAATTGAGCTAGCTTAACGTGCGTGTTGGATTCGTGTCATTCTAAACTCTAAATCAAAAGTTAAGGACAATTTAGTGCAGATATGTCAAGTTGATCATGCAGCTCAAATGATCATTCTAAACTGATCATTCCTGCTCATTGAGTAAAGGTTTTTAAATGAAGCATAATGCATGGCATCACGCATTTTGGGATACAGTGTGTTACTTGGGGGCTTTGTAGTGGCTCTTTAAGTTTCAAATGTTGTCACAATATGGAAAATTCCACTAGTTTGACATGGGCATTGGACTCATGTCATTGACTCATGTCATTTTGAGCTCTAAATCAAAAGTTAAGGACGATTTAGTTCGGACATGTCAATTTAATCAGTTAGTTAAAATGATAATTCTAAATTGATCATTGGTGCTCCTTGAATAAAGGCTTATAAATGAAGCATAATGCATGGCATCACGCAGTTAGGGATAGATTGGATTAATTGGAGGCTTTTTCGTTGCTATTTTGGTGTTAATTTTTCCAAGTTGTTTAGAAAATTGAGGTAGTTTAACGGAGGCGTTGGATTTGTGTCATTTTGAACTTTAAATCAAAAGTTACAAACGATTTACTACGGACATGTCAAGTTGATCAGCCAGTTAAAATGATCATTTTAAATTCATCAGTGGTGCTCCTAGAGTAAGAGCTTATAAATAAATCATAATGCGTGGCATCACGCAGTCTGGGATACTTTGGATTACTTGGAATCCTTTTCATAGCTATTTTAGTGTTAAATTTTGTCATAATACATAAAATTAAGCTTGCTTAACGTGTGCATTGGATTTGTGTCATTCTGAACTCTAAATAAATAGTTACAAACGATTTAGTGCAGACATTCAAAGTTGATCGGCCAGTTAAAATGATCATTCTAAAATGATCATTGGTGCCCCTTAAGTTAAAGCTGATCATTGATGTTTCTTGAGTAAAGGCATATAAATGAATCATAATGCATGGTATCACGCAGTTTTGGGTAGAGTGTATTACTTAGAGGCTTTGTTGTACCGATTTTGGTCTTAAATTTTGTCAAAAATATGGAAAATTGAGCTAGCTTAACGTGCACATTAGATTTATGTCATTTGGAACTCTAAATCAAAAGTTACTGACGATCTAAATCAAAAGGTTCGTTATTTATGATGGCAAAAAATATTGGAAATTTGTCGGCCAAATAATAAATATTTTCGCGAAGAGCCGTGTGGTAAATTAACGTTCCCGCGTATATTTCATATCGTTTGTATTCCGTCAGAAATTACCAACGGATTTCTGACGGAAACTGAAAATTTTGCATGCTCACCAAATTGTCAGCCCATGTGGTAAAGGATATTTCTGATGGATTTTTGTCGGATCATGTAGTGTGATCGGTAATCCGTCGGACGTTTCCGATACATTGGATTACTTGGAAACTTTGTAGTAGCTCTTTCAGTCTCAAATCTTGTCAAAATAAGGAATATTGAGGTAGCCGAACGTGGACGCTAGATTCGTGTCACTTTCAACTCTAAATAACAAGTTACAGTCGATTTAGTACAGATATGTCAAGTTGATCGTCCAGTTAAAAATATCATTCTAAACTTATCAGTGGTGCTACTTGAGTAAAACCTTATAAATGAAGCATAACGCATGGCATCATGCAGTTTCGGATACATTGGATTACTTGGCTTTGTAGTAGATCTTTCGGTCTCAAATCTTTTCAAAATATGGAAAATTGAGCTAGCTTAACGTGGACATTGAATTCGTGTCATTTTCAACTCTAAAGTTACAGACGATTTAGTGCGGGCATGTCAAGTTATCAGCTAGTTAAAATGATCATTCTAAACTGATCATTGGTGCTACTTGACTCAAGGCTTATATATTAAGCATAATGAATGGTATCACCCTCTTTTGGATACATTGGATTACTTGGAGGCTTTTCCATATCTCTTTCAGTGTCAAATGTTGTCACAATATTGAAAACTGAACTAGATTAACGTGGGCTTCAATTCATGTCATTTTGAGTTTTAAATAAATTGTTAAAGACAATTTAGTGCGGACATGTCAAGTTGATCAGCAAGTTAAAATGATCATTCTTAACTGATCATTGGTGCTCGTTGAGTAAAGGCTTATAAATGAAGCATAATGCATGACATCACGCAGTTTGGGTTACATTGGATTACTTGGAGGCTTTGTATTAGCTCTTTCACTCTCAAATGTTGTCACAATATGGAAAATTGAGCTAGCTTAATGTGGGGGCTGGAATCGTGTCACTTTCAACTTTAAATAACAAGTCACAGACAATTTAGTGCGGACATGTCAAGTTGATCAGCTAGTTAAAATGATCATTCTAAACTGATCTAGCATAATGCATGGTATCACGCAGTTTTATATACATTGGATTACGTGGAGGTTTTTTTGTAGCTCTTTCAGTCTTAAATGTTGTCACAATATAGAAAATTAAGCTAGCTTACGTGGTCATTAGATTCGTATCATTCAGAACACCAAATCAATAGTGACATAGTGCAGACACGTCAAGTTGATCGTCCAGTTAAAATTGTAATTCTAAACTGCTTATTGGTGCTCCTTGAGGAAAGGCTTATAAATGAAGCATAATGCATGACGTCAAACAGTTAGGGATACATTGGATTACTTAGTGGCTTTTTTGTAGCTCTTTGAGTACCAAATGGTGTCGCAATATAGAAAATCGAGCATTCTTAATGTGGGTGTTGAATTCGTGTCATTCTATACTCTATAACAACAGTTATCAAAGATTTAGTGCGCACATGTCAAGTTGATCAGCTCGTTAAAATGATCATTCCAAACTGATCATTGGTGCTCCTTGACTAAAGGCTTATATATGAACCATAATGCATGGTATCACTCAGTTTTTGATACATTGGATTACTTGGAGGCTATGTCTTTGCTCTTTCAGTTGCAAATGTTTTCACAATATAAAAAATTGAGCTAGCTTACATGAATATTGGAGTCATGTCATTCTGAACTCTAAATCAACAGTTACATAGTACGGACATGTCAAGTTGATTGTCCAGTTAAAATGATCATTCTAAATTTTTCATTTGTGCTCCTTGAGTAAAGGCTTTTAAATGAAGCATAATGCATGGCATCAAGCAGTTCGGGATACATTGGATTACTTGGAAGCTTTTTCGTAGCTCTTTCTGTCTCAAATGTTGTCACAATATAGAAAGTTGAGCTAGCTTAACATGGACATTGGATTCGTGTCATTCTTAACTCTACATCAACAGTTACGGGCAATTTATTGCAGACATTTCAAGTTTATCGGCCAATTAAAATTTTCATTCTAAGTTGATCATTGGTGCTTCTTTATTAAAGGCCTATAAATGAAGATAAGAAATGCCATCATGCAGTTTGGGATACATTGGATTACTTGGAGGCTTTGTAATTGCTTTTTCAGTCTCAAATCTTGTCACAATATGGAAAATTGAGCTACCTTTAACGTGGGCGTTGGATTCGTGTCCCTTTCAATGGTAAATAATAAATTACAGACAATTAAGTGTGGACATGTCAAGTTGATTGTCCAGTTACATATCATTTTAAACTGATCATTGGTGCTCCTTGAGTAAAAGCTTATAAATGAAGCATAACGCATGACATCATGCAATTTGGGATACATTGGCTTATTTGGAGGCTTTGTAGTAGATCCTTCAGTCTCGAATCTTGTCACAATATGGAACACTGAGCTAGCTTAACGTGGGCATTGGATTCGTGTCATTTTCAACTCTAAATAACTAGTTACGGATGATTTAGTGAGGACATGTCAAGTTGATCAGCTAGTTAAATGATAATTCTAAACTGATCATTGGTGCTCTTTGACTCAAAGCATATATATGAAGCATAATGCATGGTATCACGCTGTTTTGGATACATTGGATTACTTGGAGGCTTTGTCGTAGCTCTTTCTTTCTCAAATGTTGTCACAATATAGAAATATGAGCTAGCTTTTGTGGGCATTGGATTCGTGTCATTCGGAACTTTAAGTAAACAGTTTGATACGAGCATAGAAAGCACACATAAGGAGAAGCTCATGGCTAGGAATGAACCAGTGGAACATGAAGAATCTCTTGCACTACCAGCTGGACCATTAACCAGAGCCAAAGCCAAGAAACTCAAAGAGGCAATCAGCCGCATGCTCAACAAGGAGAATGCACAACAAAATCACTTGAGCTTGAATGGAGAATTGCCTAAAAGCACTCTGATTTTAGTACAAGCTCAAGAAAGCATACAAATGGGTATGTGATCCATTTGTACTCTTTTTCCCTTATCCAAGTTTTCTCCCATTGGGTTTTCTTGGTAAGGTTTTTAATGAGGCAAATGAATCACATTACAACCAGCCCAATTTGTTGTTTAAAATCAAAAGGAGTTCAATTCAAAATGCTCAAAATTGGCGTCATCAAAGGGGGGAAAAGTGTCTACATTCATAGTCAAAATAAAAGTTAATGAAGTCAAGGTCTTTGGTCAAGGTCTTTGGTCAAGTCTTCCCTTGTAATTGTAACCAATTTAATGTTGTATGCTCCTCGTATTTAGGTCCCCTTATAGTATAAATAGGGGCTTTCAGTTGTAAACTTGATCATTCAACTTTTCAAATAAAAACAGCTTCTTTTCTTAAGTTTGAGAGTGATTCTCTTCTTAATCTGATTGTTGGTGTGTAATATCCTTCAGTCAACATTTAGTAGCCTTAGTGTGTAATATCTAAGCTACTATCTTAGATAAATCAGTAGTCTTTCTGCAACTACTGTGTGACCCTTCAATCCACAACCTTTGAACAGATTGAATTTCGATTCATTCTGTTGCAAAGCCTATCTCAACCGCATCCAGAAGTGCATTCCTTGGGAGGTTCGCAACACAGTTACAGATGATTTAGTGTGAACATGTCAAGTTGATCAGCTAGTTAAAATGATCGTTCTAAACTGATCATTGGTTCTCTTGACTAAAGTATTATAAATGAAGCATAATGGATGGCATCACGCAGTTTGGGATAGATTGGATTACTTAGAGGCTTTGTCATAGCTCTTTCATTCTTAAATTTTGTCTCGATATAGAAAATTGAGCTAGGTTAACGTGAGCATTGGATTATTGTCATTTTAAAATCTAAAAATAAAATTAAGCATGATTTAGTGTGCACATAGCAAGTTGATCGGCCAGTTAAAATGTTCGTTCTAAACAGATCATTGGGGCTCCTTGAGTAAAGGCATATAAATGAAGCATAATGCATGGCATCACGCAGTTTGTGATACATTGGATTATTTGGAGGGTGTATCGTAGCTCTTTCGGTATTAAATTTTTTCACAATATAGAAAATTACGGTAGCTTACGTGTGCATTGGATTCGTGTCATTCTGAACTCTAAATCAACAATTACGGATGATTTAATGCGCAAATGTCAAGTTAATCGGCCTGTTAAAATGATCATTCTAAACCTATCATTGGTGCTCCATAGTAAAGGATTTTAAATGAAGCATAGTGCATGGCATCACGTAGTTTGGGATATATTGGATTACTTGGAGGATTTGTCGTAGCTCATTCAGTTTCAAATGTTGTCACAATATAGAATATTGAGCTAGTTTAACGTGGGCATTGGATTCTTGTCATTCTGAACTCTAAATAACAAGTTACAGACAATTCTGTGCGGACATGTCAAGTTGATCGGCCAGTTTAAAATATCATTCTAAACTGATCAATAGTGCTACTTGAGTAAAGGCTTATAAATGAAGCATAATGCATGGCATCATGCAGTTTGGGATACACTGTGGAGGCTTAGTAGTAGATCTTTCAGTCTCAAATGCTGTCACAATATGGAAAATTAAGCTAGCTTACATGGGCGTTGGACTCATGTCATTTTGAGCTCTAAATCAAAAGTTAAAGACAATTTAGTGCGGACATGTCAAGTTAATCAGCTAGTTAAAATGATCATTCTAAACTGATCATTGGTGCTCCTTGACTAAAGGCTTGTAAATGAAGCATAATGCATGCCATTACGAAGTTTGGGATAGATTGGATCACAACATGGAAAATTGAGCTAGCTTAACATGGGCATTGGCTTTGTGTCATTTTGAACTATAAATCAAAAGTTACGGATAATTTAGTGCGCACATGTCAACTTTATTGGCTAGCTTAACGTGGGCGTTGGATTCATATCATTTTTAACTCCAAATCAAAATTTAAAGACGATTGAGTGCGGACATATCAAGTTGTTCAGCTAGTTAAATGATCATTCTAAACATATCATTGGTGCACGTTGAATAAAGGCTTATGAATGAAGCATAATGCATGGCATCACGTATTTTGGGATTGATTAAGGCTTTTTTAAAGCTATTTAAGTTTTAAATTTTGTCACAGTATATAAAATTGAGCTAGTTTAACGTGGGCATTGGATTCTTGTCATTTTAATCTCTAAATCAAAAGTTACGAACGATTTAGTGCAGACATGTCAAGTTGATCGGCTAGTTAAAATGAGTATTCTAAACTGAATATTGGTGCTCCTTGAGTAAAGGCTTATATATGAAGCATGAGGAATGGAATCATGCACTTTGGGATACATTAGATTTCTTGGACGTTTTGTCGTAGCTCTTTCAGTCTGAAATGTTGTGATAATATAGAAAATTGATCTAGCTTAACGTGGACGTTGCATTCGTGTTATTCTGAGCTCTAAATCAAAAGATACGAATAATTTAGTGCACACATGCCAAGTTGATCGACCAGTTAAAATGATTATTATAAACATATCATTGGTGCTCCTTGAGTAAAGGCATATAAATGAAGCATAATGCATAACATCACGCAGTTTGGGATAGATTAGATTACTTGGAGGCTTTGTTGTATCTATTTCGATTTTAAATTTTGTCACAATAAAGAAAATTGACATTGCTTAACATGGGTGTTGGATTCGTGTCATTATGAACTCTCAGTCAAAAGTTATGGACGATGTAGTGTGGATATGTCAAGTTGGTCAGCTAGTTAAAATGATCATTCCGAACTGATCACTGGTGCTCATTGAGTAATGGCTTATAAATAAAGCATAATGCATGGCATCACGCATTTTGGGATACATTGGATTACTTGAAGGATTTGTCTTAGATTTTTCAGTCTCAAATGTTGTCACAATACAAAAATTGAGCTAGATTAATGTGGGCGTTGGAGTCATGTCATTTTCAGCTCTAATTAAAAAGTTAAAGTTGTTTTATTGCGGACATGTTAAGTTGATCAGCTAGTTAATTGATCACTCTAAACTTGGTGTTCCGTGAGTAAATGCTTATACATGAAGCATAATGCATGGCATCACACAGTTTGGGATAAATTGGATTACTTGGAGGCTTTGTCGTAGCTATTTTAGTCTTAAATGTTTTCACAATATAGAAATTGAGCTTGCTTAACATGGGTGTTGGATTCGTGTCAGTATGAACTCTAAATCAAAAGTTACAGACGATGTAGTGTGGACATGTCAAGTTGGTCAGCTAGTTAAAATGATCATTCCGAACTGATCACTGTTGCTCATTGAGTAAAGGCTTATAAATGAAGCATAATACATGGCATCACGCATTTTGGGATACATTGGATTACTTGAAGGATTTGTCTTAGCTTTTTCAGTCTCAAAAGTTGTCACAATATGGAAAATTGAGTTAGCTAAACGTGGGTGTTGGATTCATATCATTTTGAGCTCTAAATCAAAGTTAAAGATGATTTAGTGCGGACTTCTCAATTTGTTCAGCTAGTTAAAATGATCAATCTAAACTCATCATTGTTTCTCATTGAGTGAAGGCGTATACATGAAGCATAATGCATATCATCACGCAGTTCAGGATAGATTAGATTACTTGAAGGCTTTGTTGTAGCTATTTTGATCTTATATTTTGTTAGAATATAGAAATTGAGCTAGCTTAACGTCGGTGTTGGACTCGTGTCATTTTGAAGTCTAAATAAAATTTACTGATGATTTAGTGCAGATATGTCAAGGTGATCTGCCAATTAAAATGATCATTCTAAACTGATCGTTGGTTCTCGTTGATTAATGGCTTATAAATAAAGCATAATGCATGGCATCACGCAGTTTGGGATACATTGGATTACTTGGAGGCTTTGTTGTAGCTCTCTCAGTCTTAAATATTGTCACAATATGGAAAATTAAGCTAGATTAATGTGGGCGTTGGAGTCATGTCATTTTCAGCTCTAATTAAAAAGTTAAAGTCGTTTTATTGCGGACATGTCAAGTTGATCAGCTAGTTAATTGATCACTCTAAACTTGGTGTTCCTTGAGTAAATGCTTATACATGAAGCATAATGCATGGCATCACACAATTTGGAATAGATTGGATTGCATGAAGGCTTTGTCGTAGCTATTTTTGTCTTAAATTTTGTCACAATAAAGAAAATTGAGCTTGCTTAACGTGGGCGTTGGATTCATGTCATTATGGATGACGAATTGTGGACATATAAAGTTGATCGGCTAATTAAAATGATCATTCCAATCTGATCATTGGTGCTCCTTGAGTAAAGGCTTATAAATAAAGCATATTGCATGGAATCACACATTTTTGGATACATTGGATTAATTGAATGCTTTGTCTCAGCTCTTTCAGTCTCCAATGTTTTCACAATATGGAAAATTGAGCTTCCTTAACATGGGTGTTGGATTCATGTCATTTTGAACTCTAAATCAGAAGTTAAAGACGATTTAGTGCATGTCAATTTGATCAGCTAGTTAAAATGATCATGCTAAACTTGGGGCTCCTTGAGTAAATATTTATAAATGAAGCATAATGCATGGCATCAAGCAGTTCGGGAATGATTGGATTACTTGGAGGCTTTGTTGTACCTATTTTGGTCTTAAATGTTTTCACAACATAGAAAATTGAGCTTGTTTAACGTGGGCGTTGGATTGGTGTCATTGTGAACATTAAATCAAAAGTTACGTTCGATGCAGTGCAACCATGTCAAGTTGGTCGGCTAGTTAAAATGATAATTCCAAACTGATCATTGGTGCTCCTTGAATAAAGGCTTATAAATGAAGCATAATGCATGGCATCACGCATTTTGGAATAAATTGGATTACTTGAAGGCTATGTCTTAGATCTTTTAGTCTCAAATGTTGTAATAATATGGAAAATTGTGCTAGCTAAACATTGGTGTTGGATTCATGTCATTTTGAGCTCTAAATCAAAAGTTAATGGCGATTTAGAATGGACAACCTAATTTGATCAGCTAGTTAAAATGATCATTCTAAAGTGATCAATAGTGCTCATTGAGTGAAGGCGTAAAAATGAAGCATAATCCATATCATCACGTAGTTTGGGATAGATTGGATTACTTGGAGGCTTTGTTGGAGCTATTTCGATCTTAAATTTTGTTAGAATATAGAAATTGAGTTAGCTTAACGTGGGTGTTAGATTCGGGTCATTTTGGTCTCTAAAATTAAAAGTTACTGACGATTTAGTGCAGATATGTCAAGGCGATCTGCCAGTTAAAATGATCATTCTAAACTGGTCATTGGTGCTTGTTGATTAATGGCTTATAAATAATGCATAATGCATGGCAACACGCAGTTTGGGATACATTGGATTACTTGGAGGCTTTTTCGTAGCTCTTTTAGTCTTTAATATTGTCACAATATGGAAAATTGAGCTAGATTAATGTGAGCGTTGGAGTCATGTCATTTTAAGCTCTAATTAAAAGTTAAAGACGTTTTAGTGCGGACATGTCAAGTTGATCAGCCAAGTAAATGATCACTCTAAACTTGGTGTTCCTTGAGTAAATGCTTATAAATGAAGCATAATGCATGACATCACATAGTTTGGGATAGATTGGATTGCTTGGAGGCTTTGTCGTAGCTATTTTGGTCTTAAATTTTGTCACCGTATAGAAAATGAGTTGCTTAAGGTGGGCGTTAGATTCGTGTCGTTATAAACTCTAAATCAAAAGTTACAAACGATGCTGTACGGACTGGTCAAATTGATCGGCTAGTTAAAATGGTATTCCAAATTGATCGTTGGTGTTCCCTGAGTAAAAGCTTATAAATGAAGCATAATGCATGGCATCATGCATTTTGGGATATAATGGATTACTTGAAGGCATTGTCTTAGCTCTTTCACTCTTAAATGTTGTCACAATATGGTAAATATAGGTAGCTTAAGGTGGGTGTTGGATTCATGTCATTTTGAGCTCTAAATCAAAAGTTAAAGACGATTTACTATGGACATCTCAATTTGATCAACTAGTTAAAATGATCATTCTAAACTCATCATTGTTGCTCATTGAGTGAAGGCGTATAAATGAAGCATAATGCATATCATCACGCAGTTCAGGATAGATTGGATTACTTTAAGGCTTTGTTGTAGCTATTTCGATCTTATATTTTGTTAGAATATAGAAATTGAGTTAGCTTAACGTGGGTGTTAGATTCGGGTCATTTTGAAGTCTAAATGAAAATTTACTGATGATTTAGTGTGGACATGTCAAGTTGATCTGCCTGTTAAAATGATCATTCTAAACTAATCATTGGTGCTCCTTGATTAATGGCTCATAAATAAAGCATAATGCATGGTATCACGCAGTTTAGGATACATTGGATTACTTGGAGGTTTTGTTGTAGCTCTTTTAGTCTTAAATATTGTCACAATATGGAAAATTGAGCTAGATTAATGTGGGCGTTGGAGCCATGTCATTTTCAGCTATAATTAACAGTTAAAGACGTTTTAGTGCGGATATGTCAAGTTGATCAGCCAAGTAGATGATCACTCTAAACTTGGTGTTCATTGAGTAAATGCTTATAAATGAAGCATAATGTATGGCATCACGCTGTTTTAGTGCGGATTGCTTGTAGGCTTTGTCGAAGCTATTTCAATCTTAAATTTTGTCACCGTAGAGAAAACTGAGCTTGCTTAACATGGGCGTTAGATTTGTGTCATTATAAACTCTAAACCAAACGTTACGGACGATACAGTGCAGACATGTCAAGTTGATCGGCTAGTTCAAATTGTATTCCAAATTGATCGTTGGTGCTCCCTGAGTAAAAGCTTATAAATGAAGCATAATGCATGGCATCAGGCATTTTGGGATACATTGGATTACTTGAAGGCTTTGTCTTAGCTCTTTCACTCTTAAATGTTGTCACAATATGGTAAATATAGGTAGCTTAAGGTAGGTGTTGGATTCATGTATTTTGAGCTCTAAATCAAAAGTTAAAGACGATTTTGTGCGGACATCTCAATTTGATCATCTAGTTAAAATAATCATTCTAAACTGATCATTGGTGCTCATTGAGTGAAGGCGTATAAATAAACCATAATGCATATCAACACACAGTTCAAGATAGATTGGATTACTTGCAGGCTTTGTCGTAGCTATTTCGATCTTATATTTTGTTAGAATATAAAAATTGAGCTAGCTTAACGTGGGTGTTGGATTCGTGTCATTTTGAAGTCTAAATAAAAATTTATTGACGATTTAATGTGGACATGTGAAGTTGATCTGCTAGTTAAAATGATCATTCTAAACTGATCATTGGTGCACCATGATTAATGGCTTATAAATAAAGCTTAATGCATGGCATCACGCAGTTTGGGATACATTGGATTACTTGGAGGTTTCATTGTAAATCTTTCAGTCTTAAATATTGTCACAATATGGAAAATTGAGCTACTTTAATGTGGGCGTTGGAGTTTTGTCATTTTGGGCTCTAATTAAAAGTTAAAGACGCTTTAGTGCGGATATGTCAAGTTGATCAGCTAATTAAAATGATCATTCTAAACTTTGTGCTCATTGAGTAAATGCTTATAAATGAAGAATAATGCATGGCATTACATGGTTCGGGATAGATTGGATTAGTTGGATGCTTTGTCTTAGCTATTTTGGTATTAAATTTTTCCACAATATATAAAATTAGGCTTGCTTAACGTGCATGTTGAGGGAAGGTGTATAAATGAAGCATATTGCATATCATCATGCAGTTTGGGATAGATTGGATTACTTGGAGGATTTGTCATAGCTATTTCAGTCTTAAATTTTGTCACAATATAGAAAATTAAGCTTGCTTGATGTGGGCGTTGGATTCGTGTAATTTTGAACTCTCAATAAAAAATTACGGACGATTTAGTACGGACTTGTCAAGTTGATCGGCTAGTTAAAATGATCATTGTAAACTGATAATTGGTGCTCCTTGAGTAAAGGCTTATAAATGAAGCATAATGCATGGCATCATGGAGTTTGAGATATATTGTATTACTTGGAGGCTTAGTCGTAGGTCTTTCAGTCTTAAATGTTGTCACAATATGGATAATTGAGCCAGCTTAACATGGGTGTTGGATAACTGTCATTTTGAACTCTAAATCAAAATTTACTGACGATTTAGTGGATACATGTCAAGTTGATCATCCAGTTAAAAGAATCATTCTAAACTGATCGTTGGTGCTCCTTGATTTGATCGTTTGTCGTAGCTTTTTCGATTTTAAATTTTTTTAAAAAATAGAAAATTGAGTTAGCTTAAGTGAGCATTGGATTCGTGTCATTCAGACCTCTAAATCAAAAGTGATGGATGATTTAGTGTGGAGATGTCAAGTTTATCGGCAAGTTAAAATGATCATTCCAAACTAGTCATTGGTGCTCCTTGACTAAATGCTTATAAATGAAGCATAATTCATGGCATCACGCAGTTTTGGATAGATTAGATAGCTTGGAGGCTTTGTCATAGCTATTTGTTTCTTAAATTTTTTCACAATATAGAAAATTGAGTAAGGTTAACGTGAGGAGCTGGATTCGTGTCATTCTGACCTTTAAATAAAAAGTTACGGACGATTTAATGCACACATGTCAAGTTGATCGGCCAGTTAAAATGATCATTCTAAACTGATCATTGGTGCTTCTTGAGTAAACGCTTATCAATGAAGAATAATGCATGCCATCACGTAGTTTGGGATAAATTGCATTACGTTGAGGCTTTTTCATAGATATTTTGATCTTAAATTTTTTCACAATATAGAGAATTGAGGTAGCTTAACGTGGGTGTTGGATTCATGTCATTTTGAACTGTTATTCAAAAGTTACGGATGATTTAGTGTGGACATGTCAAATTGATATGCTAGTTAAAATGATAATTCTAAACTGATCATTGGTGCTCCTTGAGTAACGGCTTATAAATACAGCATAATGCATAGTATCACGCTGTTTGTGATATATTAGATATCTTGGAGGCTTTGCCATAGCAATTTATGTCCGATATGTTTTCAGAAAATAGAAAATTGAGTTAGCTTAACGTGGGCATTGGATTTGTGTTATTCTGACCTTTATATCAGAAGTTATGGAAGATTTAGAGAGGACATGTCAAGTTGATCGGCCAGTTCAAATGATCATTTTGAATTGGTCATTTGTGATCCTTGAGTAAAGGCTTATAAGTGAAGCATAATGCATGGCATCACGCAGTTTGGGATAGATTAGATCGTTTGGAGGCTTTGTCATAGCTATTTCTTTTTTAAATTTTTTTACAATATAGAAAATTGAGTTAGCATAACCTGGGCGTTTGATTCGTGTCATTCTGACCTCTAAATCAAAAGTTACAGATGATTTAGTGCAAATATGTCAAGTTGATTGGCCAGTTAAAATCTAAGCTGATCATTGGTGCTCCTAGAGTAAAGGCTTATAAATGAAGCATAAGGCTTGCCATCACGCAGTTTGGGATAGATTAGATCGCTTGGAGGGTCTGTGAAAGCTTTTTCTGTCTTAATTTTTATCACAAAATAGAAAATTTAGTTACCTAAATGTGGGCGTTGATTTCATGTCATTTTGAACTGTAAATCAAATCTTACGGATGATATAGTTCGGACATGTCAAGTTGATCAGCTAGTTAAAATGATCATTCTAAACTGATCATTGGTGTTCATTGAGTAAAAGCTTATAAATAAAGCATAATGCATAGTATCACGCAATTTGGGATAGATTAGATTGCTTGGTGGCTTTTTCATGGCAAGTTTTGTCTTAATTTTTTCACAATGTAGAAAATTGAGTTGCTTAACCTGGGCGTTGGATTCCTGTCATTCTGACCTCTAAATCAAAAGTTATGGAAGATTTAGAGCGGACATGTCAAGTTGATCGGCCACTTAAAATGATCATTCTAAATTGGTCATTGGTGCTTCTTGAGTAAAGACTTATAAGTGAACCATAATACATGACATCTCGCAGCTTGGGATATATTAGATCGCTTGGAGGCTTTATCATAGCTATTTCTGTCATAAATTGTGTCACGATATAGAAAATTGAGTTAGCTTAACGTAGGCGTTGGATTCGTGTAATTCAGACCTCTAAATCATAAGTTAGGGACGATTTAGTGTGGACATGTCAAGTTGATGAGCCAGTCAAAATGATTATTCTAAACTAATCATTGGTGCTCTTTAAGTAAAGGCTTATAAATGAAGAATAATGCATGCCATCATGCAGTTTGGAATAGATTGCATTACTTTGAGGCTTTGTCTAACTCTTTCAATCTGAAATGTGGTCATAGTATGGAAAATTGAAATAGCTTAACGTGGGCGTTGGATTCATGTCATGTTGAACTCTAAATAAAAAATAAAAGATGATTTAGTGCGGACATGTCAAGTTGATCAGCTAGTTAAAAGAATACTTCTAAACTGATCACTTGTGCTCCTGTAGTGAAGGCTTATAAATCACGCGTAATGCATGGCATCACGCAGTTTGAGATAGATTGGATTACTTGGAGGCTTTGTCATAGTTATTTTGATCTTACAGTTTTAACGTGATCGTTGGATTCGTGTTATTTTGACCTCTAAATCAAAAGTTATTGATTATTTAGAGCGGACATGTCAAGTTGATTGGCCAGTTAAAATGATCATTCTAAATTGGACATTGGTGCTCCTTGAATAAAGGCTTATAACTGAAGCATAATGCATGACATCACACAATTTGGGATATATTAGGTCTCTTGGAGGGTCTGTCATAGCAATTTTTGTCTTAAATTTTTTCACAATATAGAAAATTGAGTAGCTTAACATGGGTGTAGGATTCGTATCATTCTGACCACTATATCAAAAGTTATGGATGATTTAGAGCAGACATGTCAAGTTGATCGGCCAGTTAAAATGATCATTCTAAATTGGTCATTGGTGCTCCTTGAGTAAAGGCTTATAAGTGAAGCATAATGCATGGAATCATGCAGTTTGGGATAGATTAGATCGATTGGAGGCTCTGTCATCGCTATTTCTATCTTAAATTGTGTCACTATTTAGAAAATTGAGTTAGCTTAACGTGGGCGTTGGATTCGTGTCCTTCTAATCTCCAAATCCAAAGTTACAGACAATTTATTGTAGACATGTCAAGTCGATCCGCCAGTTAAATTATCATTCTAAACTGATCATTGGTGCTCATTGAGTAAAAGCTTATCAACGAAGAAAAATGCATGTCATCACGCAGTTTGGGATAGATTGCATTACTTTGAGGCTTTGTCTAGCTTTTTCAATCTCAGATGTTGTCATAGTATGAAAAATTAAAATAGCTTAACGTGGGCGTTATATTTATGTCATCTTGAGCTATAAATAAAAAATAAATGATGATTTAGTGCGGACATGTCAAGTTGATCAGCTAGTGAGAATAATACTTATAAACTGATCATTGGTGCTCCGGTAGTGACGGTTATAATTCAAACATAATGCATGGCATTACGCAGTTTGGGATATATTGTAATACTTGGAGGCTTTGTCAGAGTGACTTCGATCTTAAATTTTCTCACAATATAGAAAATTGAGCTAGTTTAACATGGGTGTTAGATTCATGTCATTTTGAATTGTAAATCAAAAGTTACGCATGATTTAATGCGGACATGTCAAGTTGATCAGCCCGTTAAAATTATCTCTCTAAGCTTATCATTGGTGCTCTTTGAATAAAGGCTTATGAATAAAGCATAATCCATAGCATCACGCAGTTTGGGATATAATAGATTGCTTGGACGCTTTTCCAAAGCAATTTCTGTCTTCAATTTTTTCACAAGACACAAAATTGAGTTAGCTTAACATGGGTGTTGGATTCGTGTCATTCCGACCTCTAAAAAAAAAGTTATGGACAATTTTGAGCGGACATGTCAAGTTGATCATCAAGTTAAAATGATCATTCCAAATTGGTGATTGGTTCTCCATGGGTAAAGGGTTATAAGTGAACCATAATGCATGGCATCATGCAGTTTGAGATAGATTAGATTGCTTGGAGGCTCTCTCATAGCTATTTCTGTCTTAAATTTTTTCGCAATATAGAAAATTGAGTTAGCTTAACGTGGGCATTGGATTCATGTCATTCTGACCTCTAAATCAAAAGTTATGGACGATTTCATGCGGACATGTCAAGTTGATCGGCCAATTAAAATGATCATTCTAAACCGATCATTGGTGCTCCTTGAGTAAGTGTTTATAAATGAAGAATAATGCATGCCATCATGCAGTTTGGGGTAGAGTGCATTAGTTTGAGGCTTTATCTAGGTCTTTCAATCTCAAATATTGTCATGGTATGGAAAATTGAATTAGCTTAACGTGGGTGTTGGATTCATGTCATATTGAGCTCTAAATAAAAAAATGAAAGACGATTTAGTGCGGACTGGTCATGTTGATCAGCTAGTTTAAATAATACTTCTAAACTGATCATGTCAAGTTGAGTTAGCTTGAGTTAGCTTAACGTGGGCGTTGGATTGAGTTAGCTTAACGTGGGCGTTGGATTCGTGTCATTCTGACCTCTAAATCAAAAGTTATGGATAATTTAGAGTGGACATGTCAAGTTGATCGGGCAGTTAAAATGATCATTATAAACTGGTCATTTGTGCTCCTTGAGTAAAAGGCTTACAAGTGAAGCATAATGCATGGCATCACGTAGTTTGGGATAGATTAGATCGCTTGGAGGCTTTTGCATAGCTATTTCTATCTTAATTATTTTCACAATATAGAAATTTTAGTTAGCTTAACGTGGGCGTTGGATTCGTTTCATTCTGACCACTAAATAAAAAGTTATGGAAGATTTAGAGTGGACATGTCAAGTTGATCGGACAGTTAAAATGATCATTCTAAATTGGTCATTGGTGCTCCTTGAGTAAAGGCTTATTAGTGCAGCAGAATGCATGGCATCATGCAGTTTGTGATAGATTAGATCGCCTGGAGGCTTTGTCATAGCTATTTCTGTCTTAAATTGTGTCATAATATAGAAAATTGAGTTAGCTTAACGTGGGCATTGGATTTCGTGTCATTTGGACCTCTAAATCAAAAGTTATGGACGATTAAGAGCGGATATGTCAAGTTGATCGACCAGTTAACATGATCATTCTAAATTGGTCATTGGTGCTCCTTGAGTAAAAGGCTTATAAGTGAAGCATGATGCATGACATCACACAGATTGGGATAGACTAGATCTCTTGGAAGCTTTTTCATAGCTATTTCTATATTAAAGCTTTTCACAATATAGAAAATTAAGTTAGTTTAACGTGGGCATTGGATTCGTGTTATTCTGACCTCAAAATCAAAAATTACGGACGACTTACAGCGGACATGTCAAGTTTTATCGGCCAGTTAAAATGATCATTCTAAACAGATCATTGGTGCTCCTTGAGTTAAAGCTTATAAATGAAGAATATTGCATGCTATCACACAGTTTGGGATAGATTGCATTACTTTGATGCTTTGTCTAGCTCTTTCAATCTCAAACGTTGTCCCAGTATGGAAAATTGAAATAGCTTAAAGTGGGCATTGGATTCATGTCATCTTGAGTTCTAAATGAAATTAAAATACGATTTACTGCAGATATGTCAAGTTCATCAACTCGTTAAAATAATATTTCTAAATTGATCATTAGTGCTCCTCTAGTAAAGGCTTATAAATCAAGCATAATGCATGGGGCATCAGGAAGTTTGGGATAGATTGGATTACTTGGAGGCTTTTTCATAGATATTTTGATCTTAAATATTTTTCAGAATATATAAAATTGAGCTAGCTTAATGTGGGTGTTGGGTTCATGTCATTTTGAACTGTAAATCAAAAGTTACGGAAGATTTAGTGCGGACATGTCAAGTTGATCATCTAGTCAAAATGATCATTCTAAACTGATCATTGGTGCTCCTTGACTAAAAGGCTTATAAATAAAGCATAATGCATATCATCACACAGTTTGGGATATATTAGATTGATTGGGTGCTTTGTCATAGCAATTTATGTCCTAAATTTTTCACAATATTGAAAATTGAGTTAGCTTAACGTGGGCGTTGGATTCGTGTCATTCTGGCCTCTAAATCAAAAGTTATGGATAATTTAGAGCGGGCACGTCAAGTTGATCGGGCAGTTAAAATGATCATTCTAAACTGGTCATTGGTGCTCCTTGAGTAAAAGGCTTATAAGTGAAGCATAATGCATGGCATCAAGCAGTTTGGGATAGATTAGATCGCTTGGAGGCTTTTGCAAAGCTATTTCTATCTTAAATGTTTTCACAATATAGAAAATTGAGTTAGCTTAACGTGGGCGTTGGATTCGTTTCATTCTGACCACTAAATATAACGTTATGGAAGATTTAGAGTGGACATGTCAAGTTGATCGGACAGTTAAAATGATCATTCTAAATTGGTCATTGGTGCTCGAGTAAAGGCTTATAAGTGAAGCATAATGCATGGCATCATGCATTTTGTGATAGATTAGATCGTCTGGATGCTTTGTCATACCTATTTCTTTCCTAAATTGTGTTAGATTATAGAAAATTGAGTTAGCGTAACGTAGGCGTTGGATTCGTGTCATTCTGACCTCTAAATCAAAAGTTATGGACGATTAAGAGCGGATATGTCAAGTTGATCGAGCAGTTAACATGATCATTCTAAATTCGTCATTGGTGCTCCTTGAGTAAAAGGCTTATAAGTGAAGCATAGTGCATGGCATCACGGAGATTGGGATAGATTAGATCGCTTGGAAGCTTTTTCATAGCTATTTCTATCTTAAAGCTTTTCACAATATAGAAAATTGAGTTAGTTTAACGTGGGCATTGGATTCGTGTCATTCTGACCTCTAAATCAAAAATTACGGACGACTTATAGCGGACATGTCAACTTTATTGTCCAGTAAAAATGATCATTCTAAACTGATCATTGGTGCTCCTTGAGTAAAGGCTTATAAATGAAGAATATTGCATGCCGTCACGCAGTTTGGGATAAATTGCATTACTTTGAGACTTTGTCTAGTTCTTTCAATCTCAAATGTTATCACAATATGGAAAATTGAAATATCTTAATGTGGGCGTTGGATTCATGTTATCTTGAGCTCTAAATAAATATAAAATACGATTTACTGCAGATATGTCAAGTTGATTAGCTAGTTAAAATAAAACTTCTAAATCATGCATAAATCATGGCATCAGACAGTTTGGGATAGATTGGATTACTTGCAAGCTTTTTTCATAGCTATTTCACAATATAGAAAATTGAGTTAGTTTAATGTGAACGTTGGATTCATGTCATTTTGACTCTAAATCAAAAATTACAGACGATTTAGTGCGGACCTGTCAAGTTTATCAGCCAGTTAAAATGATCATTCTAGACTGATAATTGGTGCTCCTTGAGTAAAGGCTTATAAATGAAGAATATTGCATGCTCTCACGAAGTTTGGGATATATTGCATTACTTTGAGGCTTTGTCTATCTCTTTCAATCTTAAATGTTGTCACAGTATGAAAAACTAAAATAAGTTAAAGTGGGGATTGGATTCATGTAATCTTGAGCTCTAAATAAAAAATAAAATAATATTTACCGCGGATATGCCAAGTTGATCAGCTCGTTAAAATAATATTTCTTAATTGATCATTGGTGCTCCTCTAGTAAAGGCTTAGTAATCAAGCATAATGCATGACATTAGGCAGTTTGGGATAAATTGGATTACTTGTAGTCTTTGTCATAGTTATTTTTTTCTTAAATTTTTTCACAATATAAAAAATTTAGCTAGCTTAACATGGGCGTTGGGTTCAGGTCATTTCGAACTGTAAATCAAAAGTTACAGACGATTTAGTGCGGACATGTCAAGTTGATGAGCTAGTTAAAATGATCATTCTCAACTGATCATTGGCTTTCCTTGAGTAAAGGCTTCTAAATAAAGCATAATGAATAACATCACGTAGTTTGAGATAGATTAGATTGCTTGGAGGCTCTTTCATAGGGATTTTTGTCTTATATTTTTTCACAATATAAAAAATTGAGTTAGCTTAACGTGGGCGTTGGATTCGTGTCATTCTGACCTCAAAATCAAAAGTAATGGACGATTTAGAGTGGAATGTCAAGTTGATCGGCCAGTTAAAATGATCATTCTAAATTGGTCATTGCTGCTCCTTGAGTAAAGGCTTATAAGTGAATTATAATGCATGACATCATGCAGTCTGGGATACATTAGATCGCTTAGAGCTTTGTCATAAATGTTTATGTCTTAAACTTTTTCACAATATAGAAAACTGAGTAAGCTTAACATGGGCGTTGGATAAGTGTCATTCTAACCTCTAAATCAAAAGTTACGAACGATTTTGTGCAGACATGTCCAGTTGATCGGCTAGTTAAAATGATCATCTAAACTGATCATTGGTGCTCCTTGAGTAAAGGCTTTTAAATGAAGAATAATGCATGCCATCACGGGATATATTGCATTACTTTGAGACTTTGTCTAGCTCTTTCAATCTCAAAGGTTGTCACAGTATGAAAAAATGAAATATCTTAACGTGGGAGTTGGATTCATGTCATCTCGAGCTCTAAATAAAAAATAGAATACGATTTAGTGCGGATATATCAAGTTGATCATCTAGTTAAAATAATACTTCTAAACTGATCCTTGGTGATCCTCTATTAAAGGCTTATAAATCAAGCATAATGCATGGCATCAGGAAGTTTGGTATAGATTAGATTATTGAAGGCTTGGTCATAGTTATTTTGATCTTAAAGATTTTCACAATATAGAAAATTGAGCTAGTATAACATGGGTGTTGGGTTGAGGTCATTTTAAACTGTAAATCAAAAGTTACGGACGATTAAGTGCGGACATTTCAAACTGATCTGTTAGTTAAAATGATCATTCTAAACTGATCATTGGTGCTACTTGAGTAACGGCTTATAAATAAAGCATAATTCATAGCATCACGCAGTTTGTGATAGATTAGATTGCTTGGAGGCTTTGTCATAGCAGTTTCTGTCTTAAATTTTTTCACAATATAGAAAATTGAGTTAGCTTAACGTGGGCATTGGATTCATATCATTCTGACCTCTAAATCAAAAGTTACGAATGATTTAGTGTGGCCAAGTCAAGTTGATCGGTTAGTCAAAATAATACTTCTATATTGATGATTGGTGCTGCTGTAGTAAAGGCTTAGAAATCAAGCATAATGTAGGGCATCACGCAGTTTTGTATAGATTAGATTATTAGGAGTCTTTGTCATAGTTATTTCGATCTTAAATTTTTTCACAATATAGAAAATTGAGCTAGCTTAACCTGGGTGTTGGATTCATGTCATTTTGAACTGTAAATAAGAAAATACAGACAATTTAGTGTGGACATGTCAAGTGGATCAGCTAGTTAAAATGATCATTCTAAACTGATCACTGGTGCTCCTTGAGTAAACGCTTATAAATAAACCATAATGCATAGCATCATGCCGTTTTGGATATATTAGATTTCTCTGAGGCTTTATCATTGGAATTTTTTATTTAAATTTTTTCACAATATAGAAAATTGAGTTAGCTTGATGTGGGCGTTGGATTCGTGTCATTCTTACCTCTAAATCAAAAGTTATGGATGATTTAGTGCGGACATGTCAAGTTGACCAGCCAGTTAAAATGATCATTCTAAACTGATCATTGGTGCTCCTTGAGTAAAGCTTATAAATGAAGAATAATGCATGCCATCACGCTGTTTGGGATAGATTGCATTACTTTGAAGCTTTGTCAAGCTCTTTCAATCGAAAATGTTGTCACAGTATGGAAAATTGAAATAGCTTAACGTGGGTGTTGGATTCATGTAATTTTGAGGTCTAAATAAAAATAAAATACGATTTAATGCAGATATGACAAGTTGATCAGCTAGTTGAAATAATACTTCTAAACTGATCATTGGTGCTCCTCTATTAAAGGCTTATAAATCTAGCACAATGCGTGTCATCAGACAGTTTGGGATAGATTGGATTACTTGGAGGCTTTGTCATAGTTATTTTGTTCTTAAATCTTTTACAATACAAAAAATTGAGCTAGTATAACGTGGGTGTTGGGTTCAAGTCATTTTGAACTGTAATTCAAAAGTTACAGATGACTTAGTGCGGACATGTCAAGCTGATCAGCTAGTAAAAATGATCATTCTAAACTGATCAACGGTGCTTCTTGAGTAAAGGCTTATAAATAAAGCATAATGCATAGCATCACACAGTTTGGGATAGATTAGATTGCTTAGAGGATTTGTCATAGCAGTTTCTGTCTTAAATTTTTTCACAATATAGAGAATTGAGTAAGGTTAACGTGGGCGTTGGATTCGTGTCATTCTGACCTCTAAACCAAAAGTTATGAACGATTTAGTGTGAACATAGGAAGTTGATCGGTTAGTTAAAATGATCATTCTAAAGTGATCATTGATGCTCCTTGAGTAATGGCTTATAAATGATAAATAACGCATGCCATCACACAGTTTGTGATAGATTGCATTACTTTGAGGCTTTGTTTAGCTCTTTCAATCTCAAACGTTGTCACAGTATAGAAAATTGAAATAGCTTAACACGTGGGTATTGGATTCATGTCATTTTGAGCTCTAAATAAAAACAAAAGATGATTTAGTGCGTACATGTCTAGTTGATCAGCTAGTTAAAATAATACTTTAAAACTGATCATTGGTGCTCCTGTAGTAAAGGCCTATAAATCAAGCATAATGCATGCATCACGTAGTTTGGGATAAATTAGATTGCTTGGAGGCTTTGTCATAACAATTTCTGTCTTGAATTTTTCACAATATAGAAAATTGAGTTAGCTTAACGTTGGTGTTGGTATCGTTTCATTTTGACCTCTAAATAAAAGGTTACGAATGATTTAATGATGCCATGTCAAATTGATCGGCCAGTTATAATGATCATTCTAAACTGAAGAATAATGCATTCTATCATGCAGTTTGGGTTATAAATGAAGAATAATGCATTCCATCATGCAGTTTGGGTTAGATTGCATTCTTTGAGGCTTTGTCTAGCTCTTGCAATCTCAAATGTTGTCACAGTATGGAAAATTGAATTAGCTTAATGTGGGTGTTGGATTCATGTCATCTTAAGCTCTAAATAAGAAATAAAAGATGATTTAGTGCAGACATGTCAAATTGATCAGGTAGTGAAAATATTACTTCTAAGCTGATCATTGGTGCTCCTGTATTCAAGGCTTATAAATCAAGTATAATGCATGGCATCACACAGTTTGGGATAGATTGGATTAATTGGAGGCATTGTCATAGTGATTTCGATCTTAAATTTTTTTGCAATATAGAAAATTGTGCTAGCTTAACATGGGTGTTGGATTCATGTCATTTTGAATTGTAAATCAAAAGTTACGGAAGATTTAGTACGGACATGTCAAGTTGATCAGCTAGTTAAAATAATCATTCTAAACTGATCATTGGTTCTCGTTTAGTAAATGCTTATAAATAAAGCATAATGCATAACATAACGTAGTCTGGGATAGATTAGATTTCTTGGAGGCTTTGTCACAAGAATTTTTGTCTTATAGTTTTTAACAATATAAAAAATTGAGTTAGTTTAAAGTGGGCATTGGATTCGTGTCATTCTGACCTCTAAATTAAAAGTTATGAACAATTTATAGCGGACATGTCAAGTAGATCGGCCAGTTGAAATGATAATTCTAAATTGGTCATTGGTGCTTCTTGAGTAAAGGCTTATACGTGAACTATAATGCATGGCATCACACAGTTAAGGATACATCAGATCGTTTGGAGTTTTGTCCTACCTATTTATATCTTAAATTTCTTTTACAGTATTGAAAATTGAGTTACCTTAACATGGGCATTGGATAAGTGTCATTCTAACCTCTAAATCAAAAGTTACGAACGATTTTCTGCGGACATGTCCAGTTGGTCGGCTAATTAAAATTATCATTCTAAATTGATCATTGGTGCTCCTTGATTAAAGGATTATAAATAAAGAATAATGCATGCCATCACACATTTTGGGATAGATTGCATTACTTTGAGGCTTTGTCTAGCTCTTTCAATCTCAATTGTTGTCACAGTATGGCGAATCGAATTAGCTTAACACGGGCGTTGAATTCATGTCATTTTGAGCTCTAAATAAAAAATAAAACACTATTTAGTGCGGACATGTCAAGTTGAACAGCTAGTTAAAATAATACTTCTAAACTGATCATTGGTGCTGCTGTAGTAAAGGCTTATAGATCAGCATAATGCATGGCATCACCCATTTTGGGATAGATTGGATTACTTGAAGACTTTGTCATAGTTATTTCGATCTTAAAGTTTTTCACAATATAGAAAATTGAGTTAGCTTAACGTGGGTGTACGATTCATGTCATTTTGAAGTTTTAATCAAAAGTTACAGACGATTTAGTGCAGTCATCTCATGTTGATCAGCTAGTTAAAATGATCATTCTAAGCTGATCATTGGTGCTCCTTGAGTAAAGGCTTATAAATAAAGCATAATGCATAGCATCACGAAGTTTGGGATAAATTATATTGCTTGGAGGCTTTGCTATAACAATTTCTGTCTTAAATTTTTCACAATATAGAAAATTGAGTTAGCTTAACGTGGCCGTTAGTTTCGTGTCATTTTGACCTCCCAATGAAAGGTTACGAATGATTTAGTGCAGACATGTCAAGTTGATCGACCAGTTAAAATGATCATTCTAAACTGATCATTGGTGCTCCTTGAGTAATGGCTTATAAATGAAGAATAATGCATTCCATCACGCAATTTGGGTTAGATTGCATCACTTTGAGGCTTTGTCTTGCTCTTGCAATCTCAAATGTTGTCATAGTATGAAAAATTGAATTAGCTTAACGTGGGCGTTGGATTCATGTCATCTTAAGCTCAAAATGAAAAATAAAAGACGATTTAGTGCAGACATGTCAAGTTGATCAGCTAGTGAAAATAATACTTCTAGGCTGATCATTGGTGCTCCTGTATTCAAGGCTTATAAATCAAGCATAATGCATGGCATCACGCAGTTTGAAATAGATTTGATTACTTGGAGGCCTTGTCATAGTTATTTCGATCTTAAATTTTTTCGCAATATAGAAATCTGAGCTAGCTTAACGTGGGTGTTGGATTCATGTCATGTTGAACTGTAAATCAAAAGTTACTGACGATTTAGTTTGGACATAACAAGTTGATCAGCTAGTTAAAATGATCATTCTAAATTGATCATTGGTGCTCCTTGATCCAAAGTTACGTAAGATTTAGTACGGACATGTCAAGTTGATAAGCTAGTTAAAATGATCATTCTAAACTGATCAGTGGTGCTCCTTGACTAAAGGCTTGTAAATGAAACATAATGCAATGCATCACGGAATCGGGGATAGATTACATTGCGTGGAGGCTTTGTCATAGCAGTTTCTGTCCCAAATTTTTTCAAAATATACAAAATTGAGTTAGCTTAACGTGGGCGTTGGATTCGTGTCATTCTAACCTATTAATCAAAAGTTACAAACGATTTGGTGCGGACATGTCAAGTTGAACGGTTAGTTAAAATGTTCATTCTAGAGTGATCATTGGTGCTCCTTAAGTAAAGGCTTATATATGATAAATAATGCATGCCATAACGTAATTTGAGATAGATTGCATTACTTTAAGGATTTGGTTAGCTCTTTCAATCTCAAATGTTGTCACATTATGGAAACTTAAATCAGCTTAACGTGGGCATTGGATTCATGTCATTTTGAGCTCTAAATAAAAAATAAAAGATGATTTAGTGCGTACATGTCTAGTTGATCAGCTAGTTAAAATAATACTTCTAAACTGATCATTGGTGCTCCTGTAGTAAAAGCCTATACATCAAGCATAATGCATGCACCACGCAGTTTGGGAAAGATTGGATTACTTGGAGGCTTTGTCATAGTTATTTCGATCTTAAATAATTTAACAATATAGAAAATTGAGCTTGCTTAACGTGGGTGTTGGATTCATGTCATTTTGAACTGTAAATCAGAAGTTACATACGATTTAGTGCGGACATGTTAAGTTTATCAGCTAGTTAAAATGATCATTCTAAACTAATCATTGGTTCTCCTTGAGTAAAGGCTTATAAATAAAGCATAAATCATAGCATCACGCAGTTCAGGATATATTAGATTGCTTGGAGGCTTTGTCATAGGAATTTTTGTCCTATATTTGTTCACAATATAAAACATTGAGTTAGCTTAACATGGGCGTTGGATTCATGTCATTCTAACCTCTAATCAAAAGTTATGAATGATTTAGATCGGACATGTACAGTTAAAATGATGATTCTAAATTGGTCATTGGTGCTCCTTGAGTAAAGGCTTATACGTGAAATAAAATGCATGGCATCACACAGTTTGGGATACATTAGATCTCTTGGAACTTTTTCATAGCTGTTTCTGTTTAAAATTTTCTGTCAATATAGAAAATTGAGTTAGCTTAACGTGGGCATTGGATTCGTGTAATTCTGACCTCTAAATCAAAAGTTACAAACGATTTAGTGCGTACATGTCCATTTGATCGGCCAGTTAAAATGATCATTCTAAACTGATCATTGGTGCTCCTTGAGCAAAGGATTATAAATGAAGAATAATGCATGCCAGCTGGCAGTTTTGGATAGATTGCATTACTTTGAGGCTTTCTCTAGCTCTTTCAATCTCATTTATTGTCATAGTATGGCGAATGGAGTTAGCTTAACGTGGGCGTTGAATTCATGTCATCTTGAGCTCTAAATAAAAAAGAAAAGACAATTTAGTGTGGACATGTCAAATTGAACAGCTAGTTAAAATAATACTTCTAAACTGATCATTGGTGCTCTTGTAGAAAGGCTTATAAATCAAGCATAATGCATGGCGTCACGCAGTTTTGGATAGATTGGATTACTTGGAGGCTTTGTCGTAGTAATTTGGATATTAAATTTTTTCGCAATGTAGAAAATTGAGCTACCTTAACGTGGGTGTACGATTCATGTCATTTTGAAGTGTTAATGAAAAGATATAGACGATTTAGTGCAGGCATGTCAAGTTGATCAGCTAGTTAAATCTATCATTCTAAACTGTTCATTGGTTCTCCTTGAGTAAAGGCTTATAAATAAAGCATAATGCATAACATCTCGTAGTTTGGGATAAATTAGATTGCTTGGAGGCTTCGTCATAACAATTTTTGTATTGAATATTTCACAATATAGAAAATTGAGTTAGCTTAACGTGGGTGTTGGTTTCGTTTCATTTTGACCTCTCAATGAAAGGTTACGTATGATTTAGTGCAGCCATGTCAAATGATCGACCAGTTAAAATGATCATTCTTAACTGAAGAATAATGCATTCTATCATGCAGTTTGGGTTATAAATGAAGAATAATGCATTCCATCATGCAGTTTGGGTTAGATTGCATTACTTTGAGGCTTTTTCTAGCTCTTTCAATCTCTAACATTGTCACAATATGGAAATTGAACTAGCTTAACGTGACTGTTGGATTCATGTCATTTTAAGCTCTAAATAAAAAATAAAAGACGATTTAGTGCATACATGTCAAGTTGATCCGCTAGTGAAAATAATACTTCTAAGCTCATCATTGATGCTCCTGTATTCAAGGCTTATAAATCAAACATAATGCATGGCATCACGCGGTTTGGGATAGATTGGATTACTTGGAGGCTTTTTCATAGTTATTTCGATCGTAAATTTTTTTGCAATTTAGAAATCTCAACTAGCTTAACGTGGGTGTTGGATTCATGTCATTTTGAACTGTAAATCAAAAGTTACGGACGATTTAGTGTGGACATAACAAGTTGATCAGCTAGTTAAATTATCATTCTAAATTGATCATTGGTGCTCCTTGATCAAAAGTTACATAAGATTTAGTACGGATATGTCAAGTTGATAAGCTAGTTAAAATGATCATTCTAAACTGATCATTGGTGCTCCTTGACTAAAGGCTTGTAAATGAAGCATAATGCAAAGTATCACGGAATTGGGGATACATTACATTGCTTGGGAGCTTTGTCATAGCTGTTTCTGTCCTAAATTTTTTCACAATATAGAAAATTGAGTTAGCTTAACATGGGCATTGGATTCGTGTCATTCTGACCTATTAATCAAAAGTTAAGAACGATTCAGTGCGGACACGTCAAGTTGATCGGTTAGTTAAAATGATCATTCTATAGTGATCATTGGTGCTCCTTCAGTAAAGGCTTATATATGATAAATAATGCATGCCATCACACAGTTTGGGATAGATTGCATTACTTTGAGTATTTGTTTAGCTCTTTCAATCTCAAATGTTGTCACAGTATGGAAACTTGAATCAGCTTAACGTGGGCATTTGATTCATGTCATTTTGAGCTCTAAATAAAAAATAAAAGATGATTTAGTGCGTACATGTCTAGTTGATCAGCTAGTTAAAATAATACTTCTAAACTGATCGTTGGTGCTCCTATAGTAAAGGCCTATAAATCAAGCATAATGCATGCATCACGCAGTTTGGGATAGGTTGGATTACTTGGAGGCTTTGTCATAGCTATTTCGATCTTAAACTTTTTCAAAATATAGAAAATTGAGCAAGCTTAACGTGGGTGTTGGATTCATGTCATTTTGAACTGTAAATCAGAAGTTACCGACGATTTAGTGCGGACATGTCAAGTTTATCAGCTAGTTAAAATGATCATTCTAAACTGATCATTGGTTCTCCTTGAGTAAAGGCTTATAAATAAAGCATAATGCATAGCATCATGCAGTTCGGGATAGATTAGATTGCTTGGAGGCTTTGTCATAGGAATTTTTGTCCTACATTTGTTCACAATATAAAAAATTGAGTAAGCATAACGTGGGTGTTGGATTCGTGTCATTCTAACCTCTAATCAAAAGTTATGGACAATTTAGAGCGGACATGTCCAGTTAAAATGATGATTCTAAATTGGTCATTGGTGCTCCTTGAGTAAAGGCTTATACGTGAAATAAAATGCATGGCATCACACAGTTTGGGATACAATAGATCGCTTGGAGCTTTGTCATAGCTGTTTCTGTCTTAACTTTTTTCGCAACATAGAAATATGAGTTAGCTTAACGTGGGCGTTGGATTCGTGTAATTCTGACCTCTAAATCAATAGTTACAAACGATGTAGTGCGGACATGTCCATTTGATCGGCCAGTTAAAATGATCATTCTAAACTGATCATTGGTGCTCCTTGAGTAAAGGATTATAAATGAAGAATAATGCATGCCATCACGCAGTTTTGGATGGATTGCATTACTTTGAGGATTTGTCTAGCTCTTTCAATCTCAATTGTTGTCACAGTATGGTGAAATGAATTGGCTTAACGTGTGCGCTGAATTCATGTCATCTTGAGCTCTAAATAAAAAAGAAAAGACTATTTAGTGCGGACATATCAAGTTGAACAGATAGTTAAAACAATACTTCTAAACTGATCATTGGTGCTCTTGTAGAAAGGCTTATAAATCAAGCATAATGCATGGCATCACGCAGTTTTGGATAGATTGGATTACTTGGAGGCTTTGTCATAGTTATTTTGATCTTAAATTTTTTTGCAATATAGAAAATTGAGCTAGCTTCACGTGGGTGTACGATTCATGTTATTTAGAAGTGTTAATCAAAAGTTACAGACGATTTAGTGCAGACATGTCAAGTTGATCAGCTAGTTAAAATGATCATTCTAAACTGATCATTGGTGCTACTTGAGTAATGGCTTATAAATAAAGCATAATGCATAGCATCACGCAGTTTGGTATAAATTAGATTGCTTGGAGGCTTTGTCATAACCATTTCTGTCTTAAATTTTTCACAATATAGAAAATTGAGTTAGCTTAACGTGGGCGTTGGGTTCGTGTCATTTTGACCTCTCAATCAAAGGTTATGAATGATTTAGTGCAGACATGTCAAGTTGATCGGCCTGTTAAAATGATCATTCTACACTGATCATTGGTGCTCCTTGAGTAAAGGCTTATAAATGAAGAATAATGCATTCCATCACGCAATTTGGGTTAGATTGCATCCTTTGAGGCTTTGTCTTGCTCTTGCAATCTGAAATGTTGTCACAATATGAAGAATTGAATTAGCTTAACGTGGGCGTTGGATTCATGTCATCTTATGCTCTCAATCAAAAATAAAAGACGATTTAGTGCAGACATGTCAAGTTGATCAGCTGGTGAAAATAATACTTCTAGGCTTATCATTGGTGCTCTTGTATTCAAGGCTTATAAATAAAGCATAATGCATGGCATCATGCAGTTTGGGATAGATTGGATTACTTGGAGGCTTTGTCATAGTTATTTTGATCTTAAATTTTTCGCAATATAGAAATCTGAGCTAGCTTAACGAGGGTGTTGGATTCATGACATTTTGAACTGTAAATCAAAAGTTACGGAAGATTTAGTACGGACATGTGAAGTTGATAAGCTAGTTAAAATAATCATTCTTGACTAATCATTGGTTCGCATTGAGTAAAGGCTTATAAATAAAGCATAATGCATAACATAACGTAGTCTGGGATTGATTAGATTGCTTGGAGGCTTTGTCACAAGAATATTTTTCTTATTGTTTTTCACAATATAAAAAATTGAGTTAGCTTAACGTGGGTATTGGATTCGTGTCAGTCAGACCCCCAAATTAAAAGTTATGGACGATTTAGAGCGGACATGTCAAGTTTATCGGACAGTTAAAATGATAATTCTAAATTGGTTATTGGTCCTCCTTGAGTAAGGGCTTATAAGTGAAGTCTAATGCATGGCATCACGCTGTTTAGGATACATTAGATCGCTTGGAGCTTTGTCATAACTGTTTCTGTCTTAAATATTTTTACAGTATTGAAAATTCAGTTACCTTAACGTGGGTGTTGGATAAGTGTCATTCTGATCTCTAAATCAAAAGTGACGAACGATTTTCTGCGGACATGTCCAGTTGGTCGGTTAATTAAAATGATCATTCTAAACCGATCATTGGTGCTCCATGTGTAAACGTTATAAATGAAGAATAATGCATTCCATCACAAAATTTGGGATATATTGCATTACTTTGAGGCTTTGTCTAGCTCTTTCATGCTCAAAAGTTGTCTCAGTATGGCGAATTGAATATGCTTAACGTGGGCGTTGATTTCATGTCATATTGAGCTCTAAATAAAAAAAGACTATTTAGTGGTGACATGTCAAGCTGATCAGCTAGTTAAAATAATATTTCTAAACTGATCATGGGTGCTCCTGTAGTAAAGGCTTATAAATAAAGCATAATGCATGGCATCACGTAGTATGGAATAGATTGGATTACTTTGACGCTTCGTCATAGTTATTTTGATCTTAAATTCTTTTGCAATATACTAGCTTAACGTGGGTGTACGATTCATGTCATTTTGAAGTGTTAATCAAAAGTTACAGACGATTTTGTGCAGGCATGTCAAGTTGATCAGCTAGTTAAAATGATCATTCTAAACTGATCATTGGTTCTCCTTGAGTAAAGGCTTATAAATAAAGCATAATGCATAACATCTCGCAGTTTGGAATAAATTAGAATGCTTGGAGGCTTTGTCATAACAATTTATGTGTTGAATTTTTCACAATATAGAAAAATTGAGTTAGCTTAACGTGGGCGTTGGTTTCGTTTCATTTTGACCTCTCAATGAAAGGTTACAAATGATTTAGTGCATCCATGTCAAATTGATCGGCCTGTTAAAATGATCATTCTAAACTGAAGAATAATGCATTCTATCATGCAGTTTGGGTTATAAATGAAGAATAATGCATTCTATCATGCAGTTTGGGTTATAAATGAAGAATAATGCATTCCATCATGCAGTTTAGGTTATATTGCATTACTTTGAGGCTTTGTCTAGCTCTTTCAATCTCTAACGTTGTCACAATATGGAAAATTGAACTAGCTTAACGTGGGCGTTGGATTCATGTCATTTTAAGCTCTAAATAAAAAATAAAAGACGATTTAGTGCAACATGTCAAGTTGATCCGCTAGTGAAAATAATACTTCTAAGCTCATCATTGGTGCTCCTGTATTCAAGGCTTATAAATCAAACATAATGCATGGCATCACGCGGTTTGGGATAGATTGGATTACTTGGCGGCTTTGTCATAGTTATTTTGATCTTAAATTTTTTTGCAATATAGAAATCTCATCTAGCTTAACGTGGGTGTTGGATTCATGTCATTTTGAACTATAAATCAAAAGTTACGGGCGATTTAGTGTGGACATAACAAGTTGATAAGCTAGTTAAATTGATCATTCTAAATTGATCATTGGTGCTCCTTGATCAAAAGTTACGTAAGATTTAGTACGGACATGTCAAGTTGATAAGCTAGTTAAAATGATCATTCTAAACTGATCATTGGTGCTCCTTGACTAAAGGCTTGTAAATGAAGCATAATGCAAAGCATCACGGAATTGGGGATACCTTACATTGCTTGGGAGCTTTGTCATAGCTGTTTCTGTCCTAAATTTTTTCACAATATAGAAAATTGAGTTAGCTTAACATGGGCGTTGGATTCGTGTCATTCTGACCTATTAATCAAAAGTTAAGAATGATTTAGTGCGGACACGTCAAGTTGATCGGTTAGTAAAAATGATCATTCTATAGTGATCATTGGTGCTCCTTCAGTAAAGGCTTATATATGATAAATAATGCATGCCATCACACAGTTTGGGATAGATTGCATTACTTTGAGGATTTGTTTAGCTCTTTCAATCTCAAATGTTGTCACAGTATGAAAACTTGAATCAGCTTAACATGGGCATTGGATTCATGTCATTTTGAGCTCTAAATAAAAAATAAAAGATGATTTAGTGCGTACATGTCTAGTTGATCAGCTAGTTAAAATAATACTTCTAAACTGATCATTGGTGCTCCTATAGTAAAGGCCTATAAATCAAGCATAATGCATGCATCACGCAGTTTGGGATAGGTTGGATTACTTGGAGGCTTTGTCATAGCTATTTCGATCTTAAACTTTATCAAAATATAGAAAATTGAGCAAGCTTAACGTGGGTGTTGGATTCATGTCATTTTGAACTGTAAATCAGAAGTTACCGACGATTTAGTGCGGACATGTCAAGTTTATCAGCTAGTTAAAATGATCATTCTAAACTGATCATTGGTTTTCCTTGAGTAAAGGCTTATAAATAAAGCATAATGCATAGCATCACGCAGTTCGGGATAGATTAGATTGCTTGGAGGCTTTGTCATAGGAATTTTTGTCCTACATTTGTTCACAATATAAAAAATTGAGTAACCATAACATGGGTGTTGGATTCGTGTCATTCTAACCTCTAATCAAAAGTTATGGACGATTTAGAGCGGACATGTCCAGTTAAAATGATGATTCTAAATTGGTCATTGGTGCTCCTTGAGTAAAGGCTTATACGTGAAATAAAATGCATGGCATCACACAGTTTGGGATACAATAGATCGCTTGGAGCTTTTTCATAGCTGTTTCTATCTTAAATTTTTTCGCAACATAGAAAATTGAGTTAGCTTAACGTGGGCGTTGGATTCGTGTAATTCTGACCTCTAAATCAATAGTTACAAACGATGTAGTGCGGACATGTCCATTTGATCGGCCAGTTAAAATGATCATTCTAAACTGATCATTGGTGCTCCTTGAGTAAAGGATTATAAATGAAGAATAATGCATGCCATCACACAGTTTTGGATAGATTGCATTACTTTGAGGCTTTGTCTAGCTCTTTCAATCTCAATTGTTGTCACAGTATGGCGAATTGAATTGGTTTAACGTGGGCGTTGAATTCATGTCATCTTGAGCTCTAAATAAAAAAGAAAAGACTATTTAGTGCAGACATGTCAAGTTGAACAGATAGTTAAAACAATACTTCTAAACTGATCATTGGTGCTCTTGTAGAAAGGCTTATAAATCAAGCATAATGCATGGCATCACGCAGTTTCGGATAGATTGGATTACTTGGAGGCTTTGTCATAGTTATTTTGATCTTAAATTTTTTGCAATATAGAAAATTGAACTAGCTTAACGTGGGTGTACGATTCATGTCATTTCGAAGTGTTAATCAAAAGTTACAGACGATTTAGTGCAGACATGTCAAGTTGATCAGCTAGTTAAAATGATCATTCTAAACTGATCATTGGTGCTACTTGAGTAAAGGCTTATAAATAAAGCAAAATGCATAGCATCACGCAGTTTGGTATAAATTAGATTGCTTGGAGGCTTTGTCATAACCATTTCTGTCTTAAATTTTTCACAATATAGAAAATTGAGTTAGCTTAACTTGGGCGTTTGTTTCGTGTCATTTTGACCTCTCAATGAAAGGTTATGAATGATTTAGTGCAGACATGTCAAGTTTATCAGCCTGTTAAAATGATCATTCTACACTAATCATTGGTGCTCCTTGAGTAAAGGCTTATAAATGAAGAATAATGCATTCCATCATGCAATTTGGATTAGATTGCACCACTTTGAGGCTTTGTCTTGCTCTTGCAATCTCAAATGTTGTCACAATATGAAAAATTGAATTAGCTTAATGTGGGCGTTGGATTCATGTCATCTTATGCTCTCAATGAAAAATAAAAGACGATTTAGTGTAGACATGTCAAGTTGGTCAGCAGGTGAAAATAATACTTCTAGGCTTATCATTGGTGCTCTTGTATTCAAGGCTTATAAATAAGGCATAATGCATGGCATCATGCAGTTCGGGATAGATTGGATTACTTGGAGGCTTTGTCATAGTTATTTTTATCTTAAATTTTTCGCAGGATAGAAATCTGAGCTAGCTTAACGAGGGTGTTGGATTCATGTCATTTTGAACTGTAAATCAAAAAGTTACGGAAGATTTAGTACGGACATGTGAAGTTGATAAGCTAGTTAAAATGATCATTCTAAACTAATCATTGGTTCTCATTGAGTAAAGGCTTATAAATAAAGCATAATGCATAACATAACGTAGTCTGGGATAGATTAGATTGCTTGGAGGCTTTGTCACAATAATATTTTTCTTATTATTTTTCACAATATAAAAAATTGAGTTAGCTTAACGTGGGTATTGGATTCGTGTCAGTCAGACCCCCAATTTAAAAGTTATGGACGATTTAGAGCGGACATGTCAAGTTGATCGGACAGTTAAAATGATAATTCTAAAATGGTTATTGGTCCTCCTTGAGTAAGGGCTTATAAGTGAAGTCTAATGCATGGCATCACGCTGTTTAGGATACATTAGATCGCTTGAGCTTTTTCATAACTGTTTCTGTCTTAAATTTGTTTACATTATTGAAAATTCAGTTAGCTTAACGTGGGTGTTGGATAAGTGTCATTCTGATCTCTAAATCAAAAGTGACGAACGATTTTCTGCGGACATGTCGAGTTGGTCGGCTAATTAAAATGATCATTCTAAACCGATCATTGGTGCTCCATGTGTAAACGTTATAAATGAAGAATAATGCATTCCATCACACAATTTGGGATATATTGCATTACTTTGAGGCTTTGTCTAGCTCTTTCATGCTCAAAAGTTGTCACAGTATGGCGAATTGAATATGCTTAACGTGGGCGTTGAATTCATGTCATATTGAGCTCTAAATAAAAAAAAAGACTATTTAGTGGTGACATGTCAAGCTGATCAGCTAGTTAAAATCATATTTCTAAACTGATCATGGGTGCTCCTGTAGTAAATGCTAAATCAAGCATAATGCATGGCATCACGCAGTATGGAATAGATTGGATTACTTTGAGGCTTTGTCATTGTTATTTTGATCTTAAGTTTTTCACAATATAGAAAATTGAGTTAGCTTAGCGTGGGTGTTGGATTCATGTCATTTTGAAGTGTAAATCAGAAGTTAAGGACGATTTAGTGCAGACATGTCAAGTTGATCAGCTAGTTAAAATGATCATTCTAAACTGATCTTTGGTGCTCATTGCGTAATGGGTTATAAATAAAGCATAATGCATAGCATCACGAAGTTTGGGATAGATTAGATTGCTTGGAGGATTTGTCATAGCTATTTCTGTCTTAAATTTTTTCACAATATAGAAACTTGAGTTAGCTTAATGTGGGCACTGGATTCGTGTCATCCTGACCTCTAAATCAAAAGTTACGGACAATTTAGTGTGTACATGTCAAGTTGATTGGCCAGTTAAAATGATAATTCTAAACTAATCATTGGTGCTCCTTGAGTAAAGGCTTATAAATGAAGAATAATGCATGCCATCATGCAGTTTCGGATAGACTGCATTACTTTGAGGTTTTGTCTAGCTCTTTCAATCTCAAATGTTGTCACAGTATGGAAAATTGATATAGTTTAATATGGATGTTGGATTCTTGTCATTTTGAGCTCTAAATAAAAAAATAAAATACGATTTAGTGCGGATAAGTCAAGTTTATCATCTAGTTAAAATAGTACTTCTAAACTAATCATTGGTGCCCCTCTATTAAAGGCTTATAAATCAAGCATGATGCATGGCATCAGACAGTGTTGGATAGATTGGATTACATGGAGGCTTTGTTATAGTTATTTTGATCTTAAATTTTTTTCACAATATAGAAAATTGAGCTAGTATAATGTGGGTGTTCGATTGAGGTCATTTTGAACTGTAAATCAAAAGTTACCACAATTAAGTGCAGGCAAGTCAAGCTGATCAGCTAGTTAAAATGATCATTCTAAACTGATCATTGGTGCTACTTGAGTAAAGGCTTATAAATAAAGCATAATGCATAGCATCACACAGTTTGGGATAGATTAGATTGCTTGGAGACTTTGTCATAGAAGTTTCTGTCTTAAATTTTTTCACAATATAGAAAATTGAGTTAGCTTAACATGGACGTTGGATTCGTGTCATCCTGACCTCTAAATCAAAAGTTACGAACGATTTAGTGCGGACATGTCAACTTGATCAGTTAGTTAAAATGATCATTCTGAAGTGATCATTGTTGCTCCTTTAGTAAAGGCTTGTAAATGATAAATAATGCATGCCTTCACGCAGTTTAGGATAGATTGCATTACTTTGAGGCTTTGTCTAGCTCTTTCAATCTCAAACGTTGTCCCAGAATGGAAAATTGAATCAGATTATCGTGGGCACTGGATTCATGTCATTTTGAGATCTAAATAAAAAATAAAAGACAATTTAGTGCGTACATGTGAAGTTGATCAGCTAGTTAAAATAATACTTCTAAACTGATCATTGGTGCTCTTGTAATAAAGGCCTATAAATCAAGCATAATGCATGCATCATGTTGTTTAGGATAGAATGGACTACTTGGAGGCTTTTTCTTAGTTATTTCGATCTTAAATGTTTTTTACAATATAGAAAATTGAGCTAGCTTAACGTGGGTGTTGGATTCATATCATTTTGAACTGTAAATCAGAAGTTACGCACGATTTAGTGCAGAAATGTCAAGTTTATCAGCTAGTTAAAATGATCATTCTAAACTGAACATTGGTTCTCCTTGTGTAAAGGCTAATAAATAAAACATAATGCATAGCATCACGCAGTTTGGGATAGATTAGATTGCTTGGAGGCTTTGTCATAGGAATTTTTGTCTTATATTTGTTCACAATATAAAAAATTGAGATAGCTTAACGTGGGTATTGGATTCGTGTCATTCCGACCTCTAAATCAGAAGTTATGGACGATTAAAAGCGCACATGTCAAATTGATCGGCCAGTTAAAATGATGATTCAAAATTGGTCATTGGTGCTCCTTGAGTAAAGGATTATACGTGAAGTATAATGCATGGCATCACACAGTTTGGGATACAATAGATCGCTTGGAGCTTTTTCATAGCTGTTTCTATCTTAAATTTTTTCGCAACATAGAAAATTGAGTTAGCTTAACGTGGGCGTTGGATTCGTGTAATTCTGACCTCTAAATCAATAGTTACAAACGATGTAGTGCGGACATGTCCATTTGATCGGCCAGTTAAAATGATCATTCTAAACTGATCATTGGTGCTCCTTGAGTAAAGGATTATAAATGAAGAATAATGCATGCCATCACACAGTTTTGGATAGATTGCATTACTTTGAGGCTTTGTCTAGCTCTTTCAATCTCAATTGTTGTCACAGTATGGCGAATTGAATTGGTTTAACGTGGGCGTTGAATTCATGTCATCTTGAGCTCTAAATAAAAAAGAAAAGACTATTTAGTGCAGACATGTCAAGTTGAACAGATAGTTAAAACAATACTTCTAAACTGATCATTGGTGCTCTTGTAGAAAGGCTTATAAATCAAGCATAATGCATGGCATCACGCAGTTTCGGATAGATTGGATTACTTGGAGGCTTTGTCATAGTTATTTTGATCTTAAATTTTTTGCAATATAGAAAATTGAACTAGCTTAACGTGGGTGTACGATTCATGTCATTTCGAAGTGTTAATCAAAAGTTACAGACGATTTAGTGCAGACATGTCAAGTTGATCAGCTAGTTAAAATGATCATTCTAAACTGATCATTGGTGCTACTTGAGCAAAGGCTTATAAATAAAGCAAAATGCATAGCATCACGCAGTTTGGTATAAATTAGATTGCTTGGAGGCTTTGTCATAACCATTTCTGTCTTAAATTTTTCACAATATAGAAAATTGAGTTAGCTTAACTTGGGCGTTTGTTTCGTGTCATTTTGACCTCTCAATGAAAGGTTATGAATGATTTAGTGCAGACATGTCAAGTTTATCAGCCTGTTAAAATGATCATTCTACACTAATCATTGGTGCTCCTTGAGTAAAGGCTTATAAATGAAGAATAATGCATTCCATCATGCAATTTGGATTAGATTGCACCACTTTGAGGCTTTGTCTTGCTCTTGCAATCTCAAATGTTGTCACAATATGAAAAATTGAATTAGCTTAATGTGGGCGTTGGATTCATGTCATCTTATGCTCTCAATGAAAAATAAAAGACGATTTAGTGTAGACATGTCAAGTTGGTCAGCAGGTGAAAATAATACTTCTAGGCTTATCATTGGTGCTCTTGTATTCAAGGCTTATAAATAAGGCATAATGCATGGCATCATGCAGTTCGGGATAGATTGGATTACTTGGAGGCTTTGTCATAGTTATTTTTATCTTAAATTTTTCGCAGGATAGAAATCTGAGCTAGCTTAACGAGGGTGTTGGATTCATGTCATTTTGAACTGTAAATCAAAAAGTTACGGAAGATTTAGTACGGACATGTGAAGTTGATAAGCTAGTTAAAATGATCATTCTAAACTAATCATTGGTTCTCATTGAGTAAAGGCTTATAAATAAAGCATAATGCATAACATAACGTAGTCTGGGATAGATTAGATTGCTTGGAGGCTTTGTCACAATAATATTTTTCTTATTATTTTTCACAATATAAAAAATTGAGTTAGCTTAACGTGGGTATTGGATTCGTGTCAGTCAGACCCCCAATTTAAAAGTTATGGACGATTTAGAGCGGACATGTCAAGTTGATCGGACAGTTAAAATGATAATTCTAAAATGGTTATTGGTCCTCCTTGAGTAAGGGCTTATAAGTGAAGTCTAATGCATGGCATCACGCTGTTTAGGATACATTAGATCGCTTGAGCTTTTTCATAACTGTTTCTGTCTTAAATTTGTTTACATTATTGAAAATTCAGTTAGCTTAACGTGGGTGTTGGATAAGTGTCATTCTGATCTCTAAATCAAAAGTGACGAACGATTTTCTGCGGACATGTCGAGTTGGTCGGCTAATTAAAATGATCATTCTAAACCGATCATTGGTGCTCCATGTGTAAACGTTATAAATGAAGAATAATGCATTCCATCACACAATTTGGGATATATTGCATTACTTTGAGGCTTTGTCTAGCTCTTTCATGCTCAAAAGTTGTCACAGTATGGCGAATTGAATATGCTTAACGTGGGCGTTGAATTCATGTCATATTGAGCTCTAAATAAAAAAAAAGACTATTTAGTGGTGACATGTCAAGCTGATCAGCTAGTTAAAATCATATTTCTAAACTGATCATGGGTGCTCCTGTAGTAAATGCTAAATCAAGCATAATGCATGGCATCACGCAGTATGGAATAGATTGGATTACTTTGAGGCTTTGTCATTGTTATTTTGATCTTAAGTTTTTCACAATATAGAAAATTGAGTTAGCTTAGCGTGGGTGTTGGATTCATGTCATTTTGAAGTGTAAATCAGAAGTTAAGGACGATTTAGTGCAGACATGTCAAGTTGATCAGCTAGTTAAAATGATCATTCTAAACTGATCTTTGGTGCTCATTGCGTAATGGGTTATAAATAAAGCATAATGCATAGCATCACGAAGTTTGGGATAGATTAGATTGCTTGGAGGATTTGTCATAGCTATTTCTGTCTTAAATTTTTTCACAATATAGAAACTTGAGTTAGCTTAATGTGGGCACTGGATTCGTGTCATCCTGACCTCTAAATCAAAAGTTACGGACAATTTAGTGTGTACATGTCAAGTTGATTGGCCAGTTAAAATGATAATTCTAAACTAATCATTGGTGCTCCTTGAGTAAAGGCTTATAAATGAAGAATAATGCATGCCATCATGCAGTTTCGGATAGACTGCATTACTTTGAGGTTTTGTCTAGCTCTTTCAATCTCAAATGTTGTCACAGTATGGAAAATTGATATAGTTTAATATGGATGTTGGATTCTTGTCATTTTGAGCTCTAAATAAAAAAATAAAATACGATTTAGTGCGGATAAGTCAAGTTTATCATCTAGTTAAAATAGTACTTCTAAACTAATCATTGGTGCCCCTCTATTAAAGGCTTATAAATCAAGCATGATGCATGGCATCAGACAGTGTTGGATAGATTGGATTACATGGAGGCTTTGTTATAGTTATTTTGATCTTAAATTTTTTTCACAATATAGAAAATTGAGCTAGTATAATGTGGGTGTTCGATTGAGGTCATTTTGAACTGTAAATCAAAAGTTACCACAATTAAGTGCAGGCAAGTCAAGCTGATCAGCTAGTTAAAATGATCATTCTAAACTGATCATTGGTGCTACTTGAGTAAAGGCTTATAAATAAAGCATAATGCATAGCATCACACAGTTTGGGATAGATTAGATTGCTTGGAGACTTTGTCATAGAAGTTTCTGTCTTAAATTTTTTCACAATATAGAAAATTGAGTTAGCTTAACATGGACGTTGGATTCGTGTCATCCTGACCTCTAAATCAAAAGTTACGAACGATTTAGTGCGGACATGTCAACTTGATCAGTTAGTTAAAATGATCATTCTGAAGTGATCATTGTTGCTCCTTTAGTAAAGGCTTGTAAATGATAAATAATGCATGCCTTCACGCAGTTTAGGATAGATTGCATTACTTTGAGGCTTTGTCTAGCTCTTTCAATCTCAAACGTTGTCCCAGAATGGAAAATTGAATCAGATTATCGTGGGCACTGGATTCATGTCATTTTGAGATCTAAATAAAAAATAAAAGACAATTTAGTGCGTACATGTGAAGTTGATCAGCTAGTTAAAATAATACTTCTAAACTGATCATTGGTGCTCTTGTAATAAAGGCCTATAAATCAAGCATAATGCATGCATCATGTTGTTTAGGATAGAATGGACTACTTGGAGGCTTTTTCTTAGTTATTTCGATCTTAAATGTTTTTTACAATATAGAAAATTGAGCTAGCTTAACGTGGGTGTTGGATTCATATCATTTTGAACTGTAAATCAGAAGTTACGCACGATTTAGTGCAGAAATGTCAAGTTTATCAGCTAGTTAAAATGATCATTCTAAACTGAACATTGGTTCTCCTTGTGTAAAGGCTAATAAATAAAACATAATGCATAGCATCACGCAGTTTGGGATAGATTAGATTGCTTGGAGGCTTTGTCATAGGAATTTTTGTCTTATATTTGTTCACAATATAAAAAATTGAGATAGCTTAACGTGGGTATTGGATTCGTGTCATTCCGACCTCTAAATCAGAAGTTATGGACGATTAAAAGCGCACATGTCAAATTGATCGGCCAGTTAAAATGATGATTCAAAATTGGTCATTGGTGCTCCTTGAGTAAAGGATTATACGTGAAGTATAATGCATGGCATCACACAGTTTGGGAAACATTAGATCACTTGGAGCTTTTTCATAGTTGTTTATGTCTTAAATTTTTTCACAATATAGAAAATTGAGTTCGCTTAACGTGGGCATTGGATTCGTGTCATTCTGACCTCTTAATCAAAAGTTACGAACGATTTAGTGCGGACATGTCCATTTGATCGGCAAATTAAAATGATCATTATAAACTGATCAATTGGTGTTCCATGAGTAAAGGATTATAAATAAAGAATAATGCATGTCATCACGCAGTTTGGGATATATTGCATTACTTTGAAGCTTTGTCTAGCTCTTTCAATCTCAAATGTTGTCATAGTATGGCAAATTGAATTAGCTTAACGTGGGCGTTGAATTCATGTCATCCTGAGCTCTAAATAAAAATAAAAGACTATTTAGTGCAGGCATGTCAAGTTGAACAGCTAGTTAAAATAATACTTCTAAATTGATCATCGGTGCTCCGTTAGTAAAGGCTTATAACTCAAGCATAATGCATGGTATCATGCAGTTTGGGATAGATTGGATTACTTGGAGGCTTTGTCATAGTTATTTCGATCGTAAGTTTTTCACAATATAGAAAATTGAGTTAGCTTAACGTGGGTGTTGGAGTCATGTCATTTTGAAGTGTAAATCAAAAGTTAAGGACGATTTAGTGCAAACATGTCAAGTTGATCAGCTAGTTAAAATGATCATTCTAAACTGATCATTGGTGCTCATTGAGTAATGGGTTATAAATAAAGCATAATGCATAGCATCACGAAGTTTGGGATAGATTAGATTGCTTGGAGGATTTGTCAAAGCTATTTCCGTCTTAAATATTTTCACAATATAGAGTTAGCTTAACGTCGGCGTTGAATTCATGTCATTCTAACCTCTAAATCAAATGCTACGAACGATTTAGTGCGGATATGTCGAGTTGATCGGCTAGTTAAAATAATCATTCTAAACTGATCATTGGTGCTCCTTGAGTAAAGGATTATAAATGAAGAATAATGCATGCCATCACGCAGTTTGGGATATATTGCATTTTTTTGAGGCTTTGTCTAGCTTTTCAATCTCAAATGTTGTCATAGTATGACAAATTAAATTAGCTTAACGTGGGCGTTGAATTCATGTCATCTTGAGCTCTAAATAAAAATAAAAGACTATTTAGTGCGGGCATGTCAAGTTGAACAGCTAGTTAAAATAATACTTCTAAACTGATCATTGGTGCTCCTGTAGTAAAGGCTTATAAATCAAGCATAATGCATGGTATCATGCAGTTTGGGATAGATTGGATTACTTGGAGGCTTTGTCATAGTCATTTTTATCTTAAATTTTTTCACAATATAGAAAATTGAGCTAGCTTAACGTGGGTATTGGATTCATGTCATTGTGAAGTGTAAATCAAAGGTTAAGGACGATTTAGTGCAGACATGTCATGTTGATCAGCTAGTTAAAATGATCATTCTTAACTGATCATTGATGCTCCTTGAGTAATGGCTTATAAATAAAGCATAATGCATCGCATCACGCAGTTTGGGATAGATTAGATTGCTTGGAGGATTTGTCATATCTATTTTTGTCTTAAATGTTTTCACAATATTGAAAATTGATTTAGCTTAACGTCGGCATTGGATTCGTGTCTTTTTAACCTCTAAATCAAAATGTACGGACAATTTAGTGCGGACATGTCAAGTTGATTTGACAGTTAAAATGATCATCCTAAACTGATCGTTGGTGCTCCTTGAGTAAATGTTATAAATGAAAATATTGCACGCCATCCTGCAGTTTGGGCTAGATTGCATTACTTTGAGGCTTTGTCTAGCAATTTCAATCTCAAATGTTGTCACAGTATGGAAAATTGAAATATCTTAACGTGGTGTTGGATTCATGTCATCTTGAGCTCTAACTATAAAATAAAAGACGATTTAGTGCGGAGCTGTCAAGTTGATCAGCTAGTTAAAAGAATATTTCTAAACTGATCATTTGTGGTCCTGTAGTAAAGGCTTATAAATCAAGCATAATGCATGACATCACGCAGTTTGGGATATATTGTATTACTTGGAGGCTTTGTCATAGTTATTTCGATCTTAAATTTTTTCACAATATAGAAAATTGGGCTAGTTTAACATGGGTGTTTGATTCTTGTCATTTTGAACTATAAATCAAAAGTTACAGACGAGTTAGTGCGTACATGTCAAGTTGAAAAGCTAGTTAAAATGATCATTCTAAACTGATCATTGGTACTCCTTGAGTAAAGGCGTTAAATAAAGCATAATCCATAGCGTCACGCAGTTCGGGATAGATTAGATTGCTTGGAAGCTTTGTCATAGGAATTTCTGTCTTAAATTTATTCAGAATATAGAAAATTAACTTATCTTAATGTGGGCGTTGGATTCGTGTCATTCTGACCTCTAAATCAAACGTTATTGACTATTTAGTGCGGACATGTGAAGTTGATCGGCCATTAAAAATGATCATTACAAATTGGTCACTGGTGCTCCTTGAGTAAAGACATATAAGTGAAGCATAATGCATGACGTCACACAGTTTTGGATATATTAGATCACTTGGAGGCTTTGTCAAAGCTATTTCTGTCTTTAATTTTATCAGAATATAGAAAATTGAGTTAGCTTCATGTCGGTGTTGGATTCGTGTCATTCTGACCTATAAATCAAAAGTTACGGATGATTTTGTGCAAACATGTCAAGTTGATCGGCTAGTTAAAATGATCATTCATATCATTGGTGCTCCTTGAGTAAAGGCCTATAAATGAAGAATAATGTTTGCCATCACGCAGTTTGGGATAGATTGCATTACTTTGAGGCTTTGTCTAGCTATTTGAATCTCAAATGTTGTCATAGTATGGAAAATTGAAATAGCCTAAAGTGGACGTTGGACTCATGTCATCTTGAGCTCTAATATAAAAATAATTGACAATTTCGTGCAGACATGTCAAATTGATCAGCTAGTAAAAATAAATCAAGCATAATGCATGACATCACGCAGGTTGGGATAGATTAGATTACTTGGAGGCTTTGTCATAGTTATTTCGATCTTAAATGTTTTCACAATATAGAAAATTGAGCTAGCTTAACGTGGGTGTTGGATTCATGTCATTTTGAACTGTAAATCAAAAGTTACAGACGATTTAGTGCGAATATGTCAAGTTGATCAGCTAGTTAAAATGATCATTCTAAACTGATCATTGGTGCTCCTTGAGAAAAGGGTTATAAATAAAGCATAATGCATAGCATCAGACAGTTTGGGATAGATTAGACTGATTGGAGGTTTTGCCATAACAATTTCTCTCTTAAATTTTTTCACAATATGGAAAATTGAGATAGCTTAATGTGGGCGTTTGATTCGTGTCATTCTGACCTCTAAATCAAAAGTTATGGAAAATTTATTACGGACATGTCAAGTTAATCAGCCACATAAAATGATAGTTATAAATTGGTCATTGGTGATCATTGAGTAAAGGCTTATAAGTGAAGCATAATGCATGGCATCACGCAGTTTATGATAGGTTAGATCGCTTGGAGGCCTTGTAAAACCTATTTCTGTCATAAATTTTTCAGAATATAGAAAATTGAGTTAGCTTAACGTAAACATTGAATTCGTGTCATTCTGACCTCCAAATCATAAGTTACGGATGATTTAGTGTGAAAACGTCAATTTGATCGGTGAAATAAAATGATCATTCTAAAGTGATCATTGGTGCTCCTTAAGTAAAAGCTTATAAATAAAGAATAATGCATGCCATCACGCTGTTTGGGATAGATTGCATTACTTTGAGGCTTTGTCTAGCTCTTGCAATTTCAAATGTTGTCACAGTATGGAAAATTGAAATAGCTTAACGTGGGCGTTGGATTCATGTCATCTTGAGCTATAACTAAAAAACAAAAGACGATTTAGTGCGGACTTGTCAAGTTGATCAGCTAGTTAAAATAATATTTCTAAACTGATCATTGGTGCTCCTGTAGTAAAGGCTTATAAATCAAGCATAATGCATGGCATCACACAGTTTGGGATAGATTGTATTACTTGGTGGCTTTGTCATAGTTATTTCGATATTAAATTTTTTCACAAGAAAATTGAGTTAGCTTAACGTGAGTGTTGGATTCGTGTCATTCTGACCTCTAAATTAACATTTACAAACGATTAAGTGAGGACATGTCAAGTTGATCAGGTAGTTAAAATGATCATTCTAAAATGATCATTGGTGCTCCTTGAGTAAAGGCTTATAAATAAAGCATAATGCATAGCATCACGCAATTTGGGATAGATTAGATTCAAAACATTATTTACTTCTTAGTTTGTGTCTTAGTTGTGTTTTTAATTCCCTAGGTATTTCCTGTAATGTTTTGGTAGAATTGTAGTAGTCATTTTCAGCTTCCTAGACTACTATAAGTACTATCTTGTATCCTTCTTTCTGAATCATCAAACATGTTAATAGCAAATCTCCTTCTTAAACTCGTTTGATCATCCTCTTGAATACGGAATTTTAGAACACTTTCTCATTGCTCTTTATCACCTTTATCACCTTTGGAAGTTTCAATTCGATTCACGCCATGCCAAACGTGCCTGGCCTTTGTCATTCACATAGAGCATGCAGATAGTCCAAGGATTTTCCACCTTCCTTGAGAATTATCATCCATTTCCCCTTGTTCTCGGATCCATCCACTTAAGAGCTCACACATCCGCAAGTTACACCATCATTTCACCCATTCCGCAACTTCAATCCATTCATCCACTCTTCCATAACCATTTGGAGTTGATCAGGGGCTTTATCCTTATCAGCCACTCCAAACCAGGTTGTATTTCTACAAACCCGTTTGCACCCTTTCGTATTCTTGCAAAAACATTTTGTAACCTTTCGCCTTCTTTTTGCGATTTGTTTAAAACATTTTCTGGGTTTGCTTTTTTTTTTTAAATTTATCTTAGATGTTTGAAGAACCTAGAAATTAAATTGAAAATAGTTTAGAACCGATTTCTAAAGGACAAAACTTGTGAAACACCCAATCGGCACCGTTGAGGTTCTAAAAAATTATTTTTGTTAATTCGAGTTTATCACCTTTTATTTGAATATTTTAGAGATTAAAATCTGAATGAAACTTGTTCTTAAGACTGAATAGAACCAGTAATACAAATTCAAAACGTTTCAAAACGAATCTAAAGTTTTTAGACTCACCCTTTTCAAAACCGGAATTCAAAGGGTTTAGAACATGCTTTGCTAGGGTTTGTCTTTGTTTCAGCGAATTGTTGTGTCCGTTTCTGTGTGTTTACTTTGAAACTTTTACTTTTTTAGTTGTCTGAATTTTTCAGGTACCATGGTAGGAACCAGCAATTATGGAGAAGAATCCTCAAGCTCCAACAAACAACACCTTGATTCCTTTAAAGCCATGATGGATGAAAGCATGGCAACCATGAGAGCTGAAACAGAACGATCCATCAATGACCCACTTAGGATAAACCAGCCAACTTCTGATGCTGAGAAATACTAAAATCAGTCATCTAGGTCACAACACCCTAGGAGAAGGCGGCCAAGAGACGACCAACCGCATAGGAATAACCAACCTAATCCTCGCGACCCTTTGGCTGGCCTTAAAATCAAGTTTCCCTCTTCCCATGGAACCAATGACCCTAAGGAGTATCTAAAGTAGGAAAACAAGATAGAAATAGTCTTTTATTGTAGGGAATACACTCAGGATAGTAAGGTTAGAGTAGCACCAACCGCTTTTTAAGATTATGCCTTAAGTTGGTGGGATCAATTAGTTACTTCTAGGAGAAGGGCTGGGGATTTGCCTATAGATTCGTGGAACCAGATGAAAGTAATCATGAGGAAAAGGTTTATACCTAGCCACTGCCATAGGGAACTTTGCTTTAAGATTAGAAACCTATCTCAAGGATCTAGAACCGTAGAGGAGTACTTTGAGGAGTACTTTAAGCAAAGATTACAAGCCTTCACTAAACCTAAGGTAGAAGATTCGAAACTTAAGGGAATGGATATGGGTTCTAGCACCAAAACTAGGGAAATTCAGTGTTTTCAGTGTAAGGGCTTTGGTCACTACTCTAGGGAATCTACCAGTAAGAGAACCTAAGTTATTAAGGCTAATGGTGAGGTAGAATCAGAGGATGACCATTCGGATGCTGAGTCCTTGGAAGAAAATGTAGACATGTCCAATGCTGGAAAACTCTTAGTCACTAGGAGAACTCTAAACTTAAACTAGGACAGAAAAAATGAGCAAAGAGAGAACCTATTCCACACTCGCTGTCTAGTTCAGAGTAAGGTATGTAACTTAGTGATAGATGGAGGTAGCTGTACCAATGTAGCTATTGAGATTATGGTAGAGAAGTTAGGACTTGAGATTATTAAGAGGTCTAAACCCTATAAGTTGCAATGGCTTAAAGATGAGAGTGAGCTAGAAGTAGAGAACCAGGTCCTAGTTCCTTTGTCCATAGGCAAATATGAAGATGAGGTTTTATGTGATGTTTTACCCATGAATGCTGGTCACATCTTGTTAGGTAGACCTTGGCAATCGGATAGAAGGGTTATTCTTGATGGGTTTACTAATAGGTACTCATTTGAGTTGAAATGAAAGAAACATATTTTAGTACCTTTATCCCCATAGAGATTCATTTAGATCAGATAGCTTTAAAGAAAACAAAACCCAATCCCAACCCAAAAGCAAACCCCATGCCGACAGTACCGCCTAACCGCAAACCAAACCACCAGCCAAACAACCTACTAATCTTATGATTAAGTCCAACACAGGGAGTAACTTACAACACCTACTCTTTGTGCTTAAAGAATGCTTTCATACTAACCAATCTAGTCAGGAAATTCCGAGCAAAACACAACTTCTTTTGCAGGAATTTAAAGATGTGTTTCCGGAGGAGCAACCACAAGGCTTACCACCAATCCGAGGAATTGAGAACCAAATTGACTTTCTACCAGGAGCATCTCTTCCCAACAAGCCAGCCTACAGACACAACCCCCTGGAGACCAATGAGCTTCAACAGCAAGTCACTGAACTCATAGAGAAAGGACATATCCGCAAAAGTATGAGCCCGTGTGTTGTACCTGTTTTGCTTGTCCCAAAAAAGGATGGAAGCTGGAGAGTATGAGTTGATTGCAGAACCATCAACAATATCACTGTAAAAAGTTTCGCCATCCTATACCTAGATTAGATGATATGTTATATGAATTTTCATGGTTCTAGCATCTTCTATAAGGTAGATCTTAAGAGTGGTTATCACCGAATTAGGATGAAAGAAGGTGATGAGTGGAAAACTGCATTTGAAACTAAACAAGGTTTATATGAGTGGTTCGTAATGCCTTTTGGCTTGAAAAATGCACGTAGTACCTTCATGAGATTGATGAACCATGTCCTTTGGGAATTCATAGGTCATTTTGTGGTAGTATACTTTGATTACATTCTAGTTTTTAGCCGAACCTTAGATGATAATGTAGAGCACCTCAGAATGGTTTTTGTAGTGATTAGAAAGGAAACCTTGTATGCTAATCTTAAGTAATGTACTTTTGGAACAGATAACCTTGTATTCTTAGGTTTTGTTGTGAGTACAGATAATATTAAGGTTGATGAGGAAAAGATAAAAGCGATTAAGGAGCGGCCGAGTCCAAAGAATGTTGGGGAAGTAAGGAGCTTCCATGGCCTCGCGGGGTTTTACCGGAGATTTTTCATGTAGTTTAGAACTATAGCAGCTCCACTCACTCAGGTTATCAAAAAGAATGTGGGATTTAAGTGGGAGCAGGCGCAAGAGGAGGCCTTCCAAACCTTGAAAGACAAGCACACACACTCCCCGGTGCTATCTCTTCCAAACTTTGATAAAACTTTTGAAATTGAATGGGATGGCTCAGAAGTTGGTATTGATGCTGTTCTTATGCAGGAAAGGAAGCGCATAGCCTACTTTAGTGTAAACTTGGAGGGACACACTCAATTACCCAACCTATGACAAATAGCTATATGCGCTTGCGAGGGCTTGGCAAACATGGCAACATTATCTTTGGCCCAGGAATTTGTCATCCATACCGACCATGAGTCACTCAAATATCTCAAAGGGCAACAAAAGCTGAACAAAAGAAATGCTATGTGGGTAGAATTCATTGATACCTTCCCATATGTAATCAAATACAAGAAAAGTAAAGAGAATTTAGTAGCCGATGCTCTTTCTCAGAGGTATGTGCTCTTGAATTCTTTAGAAGTTAAACTACTAGGGTTTGGGCAAATCAAAGAGTTATATGCTACTGATGCAGATTTTAAGAATATTTATGCTTCTTGTTTTATACTAATCGGTTATGTATACCTAACTCCTCTTTGCGAGACTTGTTTGTTAAGGAAGGACGTGGGCATTGGATTCGAATCATTCGGAACTTTAAATGAAAAGTAACTAATCATTTAGTGCGGACATGTAAATTTTATGAGCTGGTTAAATTGATCATTCTAAACTGATCATTTGTGCTCATTGAGTAAAGGTTTACGAATGAAGCATAATGCATGGCATTCCGTAGTTTGGGATACATTGGATTACTTGGAAGCTTTGTCGTAGCTCTTTCAGTCTCAAATGTTGTCAAAATATTTAAAATTGAGCTTGATTAACGTGGCTGTTGGATTCATATCATTTTGATCTCTAAATTATATGTTACTGACAATTTAGTGCGGACATGTCAAGTTGATCAACTAGTTAAAATGATCATGTTAAACTGATCAGTGGTTCTCATTGAGTAAAGACGTATAAATGAAGCATAATGCATTGTAGCACGCAATTTACGATAGATTGGATTAGTTGGAGGCTTTATATTACCTATTTCAATCTTAAATAATGTCACAATATAGAATATTGAGCTAGCTTAATGTGGACATTGGATTCGTGTCATTCTGAACTCTAAATCATAAGTTACGGATGATGTAGTGCGGACATGTTAATTTGATCGGCAAGTTAAACTAATCATTCTAAACTGATCATTCTAAACTGATCATTATAAACTGATCGTTAGTGCTCCTTGAGTAATGGCTTATAAACGAAGCATAATGCATGCCATCACGCAGTTTAGGATATATTGGCTTACTCGCAGCCTTTGTGGTATCTCTTTCACTGTCAAATATTATCACAATATTGAAAATGGAGCTAGCTTCACGTGGGCGTTAGATTCGTGTCATTCGGAACTCTAAATCAAAGGTTGTCGGCGATTTATCGGTCAGTTAAAATGATCATTGGTACCCCATAAGTAAAGGCTAATAAATAAAACATAATCCATTGCATCACGCAGTTTGGGATACCCTGGAATACTTGGAGGCCTTTCAAAGCTAATTCGGTCTTAAATTTTATCACAATATATAAAATTGAGGTAGCTTAACGTGGGCGTTGGATTCATGTCATTCTCAACGCTAAATGAAAAGTTCCCAACGATTTAGTGTGTACATCTCAAGTTTACCATCTAGTGAAACTGGTCATTCTAAATCGACCATTGTTACTCATTGAAGAAAGGTTTACAAATAAAGCACATCACGCAGTTTGGGATAGACTGAATTACATGGAGGCTTTGTCATATCTATTTTGATCCTAAATTTTTCAAAATATAGAATATTGTGATAGCTTAATGTGGGCGCTAGATTTGTGTCATTCTGACCTCTAAATCAAATGTTATAGACAAATTAGTGCAAACATGTCAAGTTTATCGTCTAGTTTAATTGATCATTCTAAACTGATCATTAGTGCTCATTGAGCAAAAGTTTACAAAGGAAGCATAATGCATGGCATCAGGCAGTTTGTGATACATTGGGTTACTTGGAGGCTTTGTCGTAGCTCTTTCAGTCTCAAATGTTCTCACAATACTGAAAACTGAGCTAGATTAATGTGGGCGTTGGATTCATGTTATTTTGAGCTCTAAATCAATTGTTAAAGACAATTTAGTGCGGACATGTCAAGTTGATCCGATATGTAAAATGTTGATTCTAAACTGAGCATTGTTGCACATTGTGTAAAGGCGTGTAAATGATGCATAATGCATGGCATAATGCAATTTGGGATAGATTAGATTACTTGGAGTCTTTGTCGTAGCTATTTTGTCTTAAGTTTTGTTATAATATTGAATATTGAGCTACCTTAACTTGTCATTCTGAACTCTAAATTAAAAGTTACGAACGATTAATGAGGGTGTTGTCAAGTTGATCGACTTGTTAGAGTGATCATTATAAACTAATCATTGGTGCTCCTTGAGTAAAGGCATAAATGAAGCATAATGTATGGCATAACGTAGTTCAGGATAGATTGGATTACTTGGAGGCTTTGTTGTAGCTATTTTGGGATTAAATTTTATCACAATATAAAATATTGAGCTAGCTTAACGTGGGCATTGGATTCGTATCATTCTGAACTCTAAATCATTAGTTACGGACGATTTAGTGCTGACATGTTAAGGTGATTGGCTAGTTTAATTAATCATTCTAAACTGATCATTGGTGCTCATTGAGCAACGCATAAATCAAACATAATGCATTTCATTTGTAGTTTGTGATACATTGGATTACTTGGAGGTTTTGTGGTAGCTCTTTCAGTCTCAAATATTTTCACATTATAGATAATTTAACTAGATTAATGAGGGTGTTGAATCATGTTATTTTGAGCTCTAAATCAAATGTTAGAGACAATTTAGTGCGGATATGTCAAATTGATATGCTAGTTAAAATGATCATTCTCAACTGATCATTGGTGCTCATTGAGTAAAGGCATATAAATGAAGCATAATTCATGGAATCACGCAGTTTCGGGAAACATTGGATTACTTGGAAGCTTTGTCATAGCTGAACTTCTTTTTATTTAAAAAATTGGTAATCTCCCCATTAGGGTCATTTTCCCTTCTGGTTGTCGCCTCTCCAACAAGAAAAGGTATAAATATGGAAGGAAGAATACTACAGACAAGAAGGTTATTAGGGTAGGACTGATATTTCTGCCGCCAATGCGTTTTGATGTCACATCTATCATCTACCGACTCAGGTGTTTATCCCTTTCCCTCGGCTTCAGTCTCAAATGTTGTCACAGTATTAAAAATTGAGCTAGATTAATGTGGACGTTGGATACATATTATTTTGATCCCTAAATCAAATGTTCAAGACGATTTAGTGCGGAGATGTCAAGTTGATCAGCTGGTTAAAATGATCATTCTAAACTAATCATTGGTGCTCTTTGAGAAAGGTTTACAATGCATAATGCATAACATCATGCATTTTGGGATAGATTAGATTACTTGGAGGCTTTGTCGTAGTTATTTCGGTGTTAAATTTGTTACAATATAGAATATTGAGCTAGCTTAACGTGGGCATTGGATTCGAATCATTCGGAACTCTAAATCAAAATTTACCAACCATTTAGTGCGGACATGTCAAGTTTATCAGCTAGTTAAAATGATCATTCTAAACTGATCATTGGTGCTCATTGAGCAAAGGTTTACAAATGAAGCATAATGCATGGCATCCCGCAGTTTGGGATACATTGGATTACCCGGAAGCTTTGTTGTAGCTCTTTCAAACTCAAATGTTGTCAAAATATTTAAAATTGAGCTTGGTTAACATGGCCGTTGGATTCATGTCATTTTGAGCTCTAAATTAAATGGTACAGACGATTTAGTGCGTACATGTCAAGTTGATCAGCTAGTTAAAATGATCATGCTAAAGTGATCAGTGGTTCTCATTGAGTAAAGACGTATAAATGAAGCATAATGCATGGCAGCACGCAATTTGGAATAGATTGGATTAGTTGGACGCTTTGTCTTAGCTATTTCAGTCTTAAATAATGTCATAATATATAATATTGAGCTAGCTTAATGTGCGCATTGGATTCGTGTCATTCTGAACTCTAAATTAAAAGTTATGGATGCTTTAGTGCGGACATGTTAATTTGATCTGCTAGATAAAGTAATCATTCTAAACTGATCGTTAGTGCTTCTTGAGTAATGGCTTATAAATGAAGAACAATGCATGGCATCATGCAATTTAGGATATATTGGCTTACTCGCAGCCTTTGTGGTAGCTCTTTCAGTCTCACATTTTGTCACAATATTGAAAATTGATCTAGCTTCACGTGGGCGTTAGATTCATGTCATTTTGAACTTTATATCAAAAGTTATGGACGATTTATCATTGGTGCTCCATAAGTAAAGGCCAATAGATGAAGCATAAGGCATGACATCACGCAGTTTGGGATACAGTGGAATAGTTGGAGGCCTTTCGAAGCTAATTCGGTCTTAAATTTTATCAGAATATATAAAATTGAGGTACCTTAACGTGGGAGTTGGATTCATGTCATTCTCAATGCTATATGAAATGTTACCGAAGATTTAGTGCGGACATCACAAGCTTACCGGCTAGTGAAACTAGATATTCTAAACCAACCATTGATGCTTATTGAGAAAAGGTTTCCCAATAAAGCGTAATGCATGACATCATGCAGTTGGGATAGACTGAATTATGTGGTGGCTTTGTCGTAGCTATTTTGGTCTTAAATTTTGTCAGAATATAGAATATTGAGATAGATTAATGTGGGTGCTGGATTCGTGTCATTCTGAACTCTAAATCAAAAGTTATAGACGATTTAGTGCAAACATATCAAGTTTATCGGCTAGTTTAATTGATCATTCTAAACTGATCATTGGTGCTCATTGGGAAAAAGTTTACAAATGAAGCATAATGCATGTCATCACGCAGTTTATGATACATTGGATTACTTAGAGGCTTTGTCGTAGCTCTTTAAGCCTCAAATATTGTAACAATATTTAAAATTGAGCTACATTAATTGTTGAAGCTATTTCGGTATTAAATTTTATCACAATATAAAATATTGAGCTAGCATAAAGTGGGCGTTGGATTCGAATCATTCTGAACTCTAAATATATAGTTACGGACGATTTAGTGCTGACATGTTAAGTTGATCGGCTAGTTAAACTGATCATTCTAAACTAATCATTGGTGCTCATTGAGCAACACATAAATCAAGCATAATGCATGGCATCCGTAGTTTGTGATACATTGGATTACTTGGAGGTTTTGCGGTAGCTCTTTCAGTCTCAAATATTTTCACAACATATAAATTTGAGCAAGATTAATGAGGGCGTTGATTCATATTATTTTGAGCTCTAAATCAACTGTTAAAGACGATTTAGTGCGGACATTTCAAGTTAATCAGTTAGTTAAAATGATAATCCTAAACTGATCATTGGTGCTCATTGGGTAATGGCATATAAGTGAAGCATAATTCATGGAACCACACCGTTTCGGAAACATTGGATTACTTGGAAGCTTTGTCATAGCTGAACTTCTTTTTATTTAAAAAATTGGTAATCTTCCCATTCGGGAGGTTTTCCCGTCTAGTTGTTGCCCCTCAAACAAGAAAAGGTATAAATATTGAAGGAAGAATACTACAGCGAAGAAGGTTATTAGGGTAGGAATGATATTTCCGCCGCCAAGGGGTTTTGATTTCCCATCTATCATGGACTCGATCACTACAAGAAAACAGCACATTTCCGACGGCCATATTCGTCGGAAACACGTCGGTAAAACAGATTCTCGACTAATTTCCGACGAAAATAGTCCGTCGGGACTATTTTGTCAGAAAATAGATTCCGTTGGGAAGTAATCGGGAATTTCCGATGGATTGGCGATTATTTATGACGTCGGAAAATTCCGACGGGTTTTCGATGGAATTTATCTCTCAGAAAATACCGACGGATATTCGATGGTCCGCAGCCATCGGGAATTACCGACGAATTATCGAGGGACATTTTCCGATGATGCCGGCCGTCGAAAATTTGGTCCGATGATATTTCCCGACGGTTTATAACCATCGAGATATCGCAACACGTTTCCGACGGCTGCTTCCGTCGGAAATTGCCGATGACAAAATCCATCGGTAAAGACCAATTAATTGAAAAAATAAAAAAAATATTTTTTAATATCGCAACACGTTTCTGACGGCTGCTTCCGTCAGAAATTTCCGACGACAAAATCCGTCGGAAAAAACCAATTAATATAAAAATAAAAATTTATTTTTTTAATATTTATATTTTAAAAATATTCAATTAAATATTCTTAAAATATAAATATTAAAAAAATAAATTTTAAAAAGAAATTAATAAATTTTTTATTTTATTGAATTAAATTAATATTTGTAAATAGTTTAAAAAATAATCATACAATTAATCAAAATAATATTATAATTAATAATATTAAACAATTATTTTAAAATACAAATTACAAAGGAGGTGCAGGAGGAGAAGGAGGAGAAAAGAAATCATCAGGCAATTTATTTTTTATATTTTTACAAAGCTTTTGAGATTATTCATCTCTATTTTCATAGCCGCCATTTTGTCTTTTACTTGCTCATTTTCCTCGCTTCTACCTGTAGATTTTGCGGCACCGGTATCTACAACTCTCCAGAGTCCTGGATGACGACCCTTTGAAAATGGTACTTCATGTAAAAATAAAAAAATATTATTAGAAAATTTAATGAAAATTATTATAATATTAATTATATATTTTATAAAAAAAACTTATATCAAGTACGAGACGGTTAATCTCAGAACGAGGCAATTCGGCGACCAAAGATGAAGAACCTACTTGAGACTGCTGGGTTAGAATATCACTTTTTTTCTTTTTTACTTTTTCGATGATCTCGCTAACGAGACCATCTTGGATACGACCAGTCTTTTTGTTCGTGTGGACGGCCTCGAGAAGTTGCAAGTGATACGGAGGCGCTCCAATTTCTTGTGCCTAAAAATTAAAAAAATTCTAAATTAATAATTTTTAAATTTTTAAATAATAATAAATAATTAATTTACGAATTGATCGGCTCGTCTCAGAAAACTAGTCGATCCGGCATTGTGAATATAAATGCCTTTGCCTCCTCGGTCGCTCTTCCGGTTTCCCGAATTAGTTTTCGAGATGACCTCTGCGCTGGAAGATTCCCAATAACGAATAAAGTCGTTCCAAACCGACTCATTCAACCCTCTTGGTTTATCTTTTCCCTTTTTCCATTTTTTTTCCATTCATTCATGTGGCGGGAAAATTGTACTACAGCCTCTTTTTCGAAAGCTTCTTCCACCAATTTTGTGTTCATGGGATCCCATGTAAATTTTTGGTGCGAAATTTTAGTATATATTACTAAAAAATATTATTAAAAACTATTTAAAATAATTATAGATTTAAAATTTAAATAATGTACCGCAAACGTCCTGAACCAAATCTGTCGTTCTTCGTACGGAATATCTCGAAATTTGGTATATGGTTTATTCAAAAGAGAATGAAGCATCTTTAATATAGATTTGCTTATTCCATTGTTTGAAATACCAAACATACGAATTTTTATTACAATAGTATTAAAATAATTATTTGAAATATAATTATAGAATAGTATTAAAATAATTATTTTAAATATAATTATAGAAAATTTAATTTACCATGTCGAGTTTCTTTGACGTCTTGGATCGAGAAATGTGAGAAGTTCACGACCAGGCTGTTGAACCAATTCTTCAATTGTCATTGCTCGGAAAGAATCATATGCAGATTCTGGAACTTGAGTTGGTATAAAACTCGGAGTCGATGATTCACCACGTCTTTGGAAATCTTGATACGACTTTAAAACATTATGATTGTAGCATTTTATCTATATATTTTGATATTATATTTACATTATTTTTTACTTTTTAATTCAAGATTTTTTTATTTTAATATTAAATTATATTATTTTTAAAAATTATATGTTATATTTAAAAATACAAATTAAAAATATACTAAATGCAAACTTTCTATTTTATAATAATGACATAAACAACAACTTAAAACAATAATTTTTAAAAAATCCTAAATTGTTATTAAGATGGCATTATATCAGATTTTATTAACCACAAAATCTGATTTTATTAAAGATTTTATTAACCACAAAATACACGATAAAGCCATGCTTCATTTTGGTCTAGCTTTGGATATGAAACCGCCTGCAACTGATGTTGCTGCAATAAAGGTCGAGTCTTTTTTGGATAACACAACAGAATCATCCCCATAATGGTTTTATCTACTGCTTTAAGATAGATTTACTTTCAGAATTTAGCAAATGATTGATCACGTTTTTATCTGAAACAGGCTGCAATGGAGAAATTGCATGTTCCAGATGAGATCGATGAGAGCCCATGAAAACCTTTTGCTGCTCCAACAACCATGGGGAAAAGAAGGAAATGCTTGGATTTTGTTTAAACAAATATTTTAGTACATCGAAACAAATATTTTAGTACATCTAAACAAATATTTTAGTACTATAAGATTCCATTTATATGTCTAACGGTTTACCACCCACAAAAATTAAACCGTGGAATCGACTCACAAGTTTAGAGAAATCTATAATAATGAAAAAACTTACATGATTTCAGACGATTTAAGGAAACTTCCGGCAAAACCTGTCGGCGGCGAGGCCAAAACGGCGGCGGGGAGGCGAAAAGGCAGAGAGAAGGAGAAAAACACGATAGAGGAGAAGAAATTGAACTGTAGGTTATGTTACACATTCCCAATGGCAATTTCCGTCGGGACTGTATTAATAGTTTCATGAAAACCCGCGTTGGGAATTATGATTCCCGCTTAAAATTTTAAGCCGTCGGAAATCCGTCGGTATTTCGACGGACAGCTTAAACCTCGTGCATGTTCGACAAATAGTCTGACCACGTTTCAATTGACGGTTTTCCGACGGATATCCGACGGATTTGCTAAAACCGTCGGAAATCCATCGGTTATGTATATCAATTAAAGATTTACGATGGAGTTCTGATGGTTTTAGCAAATCCATCGGATATCCGTCGGAAAACCGTCAATTGAATTTAAGAATATCATATTTCTTTAGTCATTGTAACTCTACCAAAAATGATAACTAAAATGTGAAAATGCATTAAATGTTAAAACAAAACCAAATCTAGAAAACCAAACAAAGAAAGTTGTCCAAAACTACTCCAATTATAGCAATAGCCAAAGCAATGTACCTTGTTAAACAAAATATTTGTATTACTTATTTATTATTGTTATTTCAAATTAAAGATCATTTTAGAATTTTAGTAGACTTTTAAATAAATTTACTAATTTCTCAATTTTGCATAACCGTTTTATAGAACCACGAAGAAAATGTGAGCATTTTTTACAAGCTTTTTTGGTGAAAAATAAAATAAAACATTATTATCACAAATTTAATCTAAATTTGAAGAATATTCCGAATTAGCTGAATTTTGGTCGTCAAACTCGCCAATCTCTTCTTCTGAATCTTGAAACACGTTGTAATCTTCGTTCGTGGTGTCATCAACAACAAGGTTAACTTCAAGAGAAGTGTCTATTGAACCTAAGTTACCAATTGTGTTTTGTTGCATAGGCTCTTGTTCGGTAATACCACATACCATTCCTCTATGATGTATTGAGGTCACTGTAATCCAAGGATCTTGCTTGTTTCTCACACGAGGATATCGAATGTAACAAACCTGGTCCGCTTGTGATGCAAGTATAAAATGATCACATTTTCGATGTCGCTTACGACAGTGGACAGATGTAACACCGAATTCGTCTTCACGTTGACCCATGACAGGGTCATACCAGTCACAATAGAACACAATACACCTCAAATTAATCAATCCTGGATAATGAACTTCTAATATTTCACGAAGAATACCATTGGAATAGGTACTCTACCGCTTGTCTCTTGAAATCGAGGTTTGTGACAAAATTGGCACTTCATGCAGTTTTCATCATTTCTCCAATAGATCATGCAGTTGTCAATACATACATCAATCATCTGATATGGCAATCCAAGACTAGATACAAGTTTTTGAACCTCGTAATATGAAGCATGTGCAATACTATCTTCAGGTAATATATCTCTAACAAAATCAGCTATCGCATTCACACAATCTTCAGACAAGTTGAAATCCGTCTTTATCGTCATCAACCTGCTTGCAGCAGATAAAGGCGATAATCCATCTCTACATCCTTTATACAAAGGCTGCTTGGATGCATCTAACATATCAAAATATTTCCGGGCTTCCAAATTAGGTTCCTCTATTCTGCGAATATCTTCAATGTACGATTCTCTTTGTTCACAAAATGTATCATTCACCATCTGAACATTACCTTTGTTTATATCAACTTCTGATGCCGGTTCCTCTACCCTAACATTAGTACTATCTATCCTTTTTGAAGTACTACCATAATATTGCATCGTTGCATCAGTTTCTCCATGTGAATACCAAATTTTGTAACCCGGCATAAATCCATTCCTATACAAATGATTACGTACTTCTCTAACAGAGATTAATCTATGATTTTGACATTTAATACACGTACAATACATTTTACCGTATTCCGATGTCATGCTATTCTTTGATGCAAATGCCATGAACTCTTCAACACCTTGCGCACCATCAGTCAATTCCCCCGTGGTTGAATCATATCGAGGTTTATCCATCCACGATCGAAAATACTCATAAGAACCTGAAGAACACATTTTCTTAAAATTTTTGGTTCTGTTGAAATTGTGAAAGATCATAGCTTATTTATAGTGAAAATTAGATAGTATCACAAACTTTTAACAGATTATTAAGAATTTTTAACAGATAATTACGAATTTTAAACAGATTATTCTTCAGAATATTCTCTATTTCCGACGAAATTCCGATGGTTTCCGACCACAACCGGATATTCACAACTTTTATCTTCATCAACCCACGGATTTCAGACGGTTTCTGACCATTGATGGATAAACACAAAATTTTAATAGATTTTTCTTAATTTTCCGAAGGATTCCCGACGGCATCCGGCAATGGTCGGATACGTCCGATGGTTTTCCAACGACGCCTTCCGACGGAGTCCCGACGGATTGTAAAACACAAGATCCATCTGGAAATCGTCGGAATATTACCGACGCCCTGAGATACATTGGTAACTTTCTGACAGTTTCAAGAGGACATCCCGACGACTACCCTTTCGTCCGAAATTCAACAGCTTACCGTTAGGTTTTACCATTGATTTACCGATGGCCGTGCGAGCGTCGGAAATTACCGATGGATCGCCGATGGTTTTATTTCCTTCGGTTGTCTGTCAATTATCCGTCACAAAATCATCGGAAATGTCCGACGGTTTTATTTCCGTCGGAAATGCCGTCGGATATGTTAATGCTTTATCGTGATGTTCATTGGGTTGGGGCGCCTTGTGCACTAGTTTTGGTTACCGTAAAATCTACCGACTTAGGTGTTTATCCCTTTCCCCCGGCTTCAGTCTCAAATGTTGTCACAATATTAAAAATTGAGCTAGATTAACGTGCAGGTTGGATTCATATTATTTTGAGCTCTAAATCAAATGTTCAAGACGATTTAGTGCAGACATGTCAAGTTGATCAGCTGGTTAAAATGATCATTCTAAATTAATAATTGCTGCTCTTTGAGAAAGGTTTACAACGCATAATGCATGACATCATGCATTTTGGGATATATTTGATTACTTGGAAGATTTGTTGTAGCTATTTTGGTGTTAAATTTGTCACAATATATAATATTGAGCTAGCTTAACGTGGGCGTTGGATTCGAATCATTTGGAACTCTAAATCAAAATTTACTAACCATTTAGTGCAGACATGTCAAGTTTATCAGTTAGTTAAATTGATCATTCTAAATTGATCATTGGTGCTCATTGAGCAAAGGTTTACAAATGAAACTTAATGCATGGCATCTCGCAGTTTGGGATACATTGGATTACTTGGAAGCTTTGTCGTAGCTCTTTGAGTCTCAAAAATTGTCAAAATATTCAAAATTCAGCTTGATTAGCGTGGCCATTGGATTCAAGTCATTTTGAGCTCTAAATTAAATGTTACAGACGATTTAGTGCGTACATGTCAAATTGATCCGCTAGTTAAAATGATCATGCTAAACTGATCAGTGGTTCTCATTGAGTAAAGATGTATAACTGAACCATAATGCATGGAAGCACGCAATTTAGGATAAATTGGATTAGTTGGAGGCTTTGTCTTAGCTATTTCAGTCTTAAATAATGTCACAATATATAATATTGAGCTAGCTTAATGTGGGCATTGGAATCGTGTCATTCTGAACTTTATATCAAAATTTATGGATGATTTAGTGTGGACATGTTAATTTGATCTGCTTGTTAAAGTAATAATTCTAAACTGATCCTTAGTGCTTCTTGAGTAATGGCTAATAAATGAAGCATAATGCATGGCATCACGCAGTTTAGGATATATTGGCTTACTCGCAGTCTTTGTGGTAGCTCTTTCAGTCTCAAATTTTGTCACAATATAGAAAATTGAGCTAATTTCACGTGGGCGTTAGATTCATGTCATTCTGAACTCTAAATCAAAAGTTATGGACAATTTATTGGCCAGTTATAATGATCATTTTAAACTGATCATTGGTGCCCCATAAGTAAAGGCTAATAAATGATGCATAATGCATGGTATCATGCAGTTTGGGATACAATGGAATACTTGGAGGCCTTTTGAAGCTAGTTCGGTATTAAATTTTTATCACAATATATAAAATTGAGGTAACTTAACGTGGACGTTGGATTCATGTCATTCTCAATGCTAAAAGAAACGTTACCGAAGATTTAGTGCGGAAATCTCAGGTTTACTGGCTAGTGAAGCTAGTCATTCTAAACCGACCATTGGTGCTCATTGAGAAAAGGTTTACAAATAAAGCATAATGAATGACATCACGCAGTTTGGGATAGATTGAATTATGTGGTGGATTTATCGTAGCTATTTCGATCTTAAATTTTGTCAAAATATAGAATATTGAGATAGCTTAATGTGGGCGCTGGATTCGTGTCATTCGGAACTCTAAATAAAAAGTTACGGACGATTTAGTGTACACATGCCAAGTTGATGGACAAGTTAAAATGATCATTATAAATTGATCTTTGGTGCTCCTTGAGCAATGAAGTATAATGCATGGCATCACGTATTTTGGGATAGATTGGATTGTTGAAGGCTTTGTGGTAGCTATTTCAATCTCAAATGTTGTCTCAATATAGAAAATTGAGATAAGATAACGTGGGCGTTGGATTTGTGTCATTCAAAACTCTAAAAAAAAGTTACGAACGATGTACTACGTACATGTCAAGTTTATCTGCCAATTAAAATGAACATTCTTAGCAGATCATTGGTGCTCATTGAGCAATGGCCTACAAATGAAGCATAATGCATGGCGTCATGAAATTTGGGATAGATTGGATTACTTGGGGGCTTTGTCATAGCTATTTTGGTCTTGAATTTTATCACAATATAGAATATTGATCTAGCTTAACGTAGGCAATGGATTCGTGTAATTTTGAACTCTAAATCAAAAGTTACAGATGATTTAATAAAATCATGTCAAGGTTATCGGCCACTTAATTTGATAATTTTTAACTGATCATTGGTGCTCCTTAGTAAAGGATTATAAATGACACATAATGCATGGTATCACGTAGTTTGGGATACATTGGATTACTTGGAGGCTTCGTCGTTGCTAGTTTTGTCTTAAATTTTGTCACAGTATAGAAAATTGAGCTAGCTTAATGCGGGCATTGGATTCATATTATTCTGAACTATAAATCCAAAGTGACGAATGATTTAGTGCATACATGTCAAGTTTATCGGCTTGTTAAATTGATCATTCTAAACTGCTCATTGGTGCTCACTGCACAAAGGTTTACAAATGAAGCATAATGCATGGCATCACACAGTTTAGGATAGACTGGATTACTTGGAAGCTATGTCATAGCTATTTCAGTCTTAAATTTATCACAATATAGAAAACTAAGCTAGCTGAACATGGGCGTCGGATTCATGTCATTCTAAACTCTAAATCAGAAGCTACAGGCGATTTAGTGTGGATATGTCAAGTTGATCGGCCAATTAAATTGATCATTCTAAACTGATTATTCTAAACTGATCATTGGTAGTTCTTGAGTAAAGGCTTATAAATGAAGTATAATGCATGGCACCACGTAGTTTGGGATACATTAGATTATTTGGTGGCTTTATGGTAGCTCTTTCAGTCTCAAATGTTGTCACAATATTGAAAATTGAGCTAGATTAACGTGACCGTTGGATTCCTGTCATTTCGAGTTCTAAATCAAAAGTTAAAGACGATTTAGTACAGACATGTCAAGTTGATCAGCTAGTTAAAATGATCATATTAATCTGATCATTGGTGCTCCTTGAGTAAAGCCTTATAAATGAAGCATATTGCATAGCATCATGCATTTTGGGATAGTTTGGATTACTTGACGTCTTTGTCGTAGCTATTTTGGTCTTAAATTTCATCACAATATAGAAAATTGAGCTAGTTTACTGTGGGCTTTGGATTCGTCTCATTCAGAACTCTAAATCAAAAATTACGGACGATTTGTTGTGGATATGTGAAATTGATCGGCCAGTTAAAATGATCATTATAAACTGATCATGGGTGCTCCTTCCGAAAAGGCTTATAAATAAAGCATAATGCATGGCATTATGCAGTTTGGGATACATTAAATTACTTGGAGGCTTTATCGTAGCTCTTTCAATCTGAAATGTTATCAAAATATGGAAAATGGAGCTAGCTTAACATCCGCGTTAGAGTCATGTTATTTTGAGCTCTAAGTTGAACGTTAAAGACTATTAAGTGCAGAGATATCAAGTTGATCACTTAGCTAAATGATCATTCTAAATGTATCATTGGTGCTCCTTGAGTAAAGGCTTATAAATAAAGAATAATGCATGGCACCACGTAGTTTGGGATACAGTGGATTACTTGGTGGCTTTATGGTAGCTCTTTAAGTCTCAAATGTTGTCACAATATTGAAAATGTAGCTCGATTAAGGTGGTTGTTGGATTCATCTCAGTTCGAGCTCTAAATCAAAAGTTAAAGACAATTTAGTACACACAAGTCAAATAGATCAGCTAGTTAAAATGATCAGTATAAACTGATCATTGGTGCTCCTTGAGGAAAGCCTTATAAATGATAAAAATGCATAGCATCACGCATTTTGGGATAGATTGGACTATTTGGAGGCTTTTTTGTAGCTATTTCGGTCCTTAATTTTTTCACAATATAGAAAATTGAGCTAGTTAAATGTGGGCGTTCGATTCATCTCATTTTGAACTCTAAATCAAAAGTTACGGATGATTTGGTGATGACATGTGAAATTGATCAGCCAGTTAAAATGATCATTCTAAAATGATCATTGGTGCTCCTTCTATAAAGGCTGATAAATAAAGCATAATGCATGGCATTATGCATTTTGGGATACATTAAATTACTTGGAGCCTTTGTCGTAGCTCTTTCAATCTGAAATCTTATCACAATATAGAAAATTGAGCTAGTTTAACGTCAGCGTTAGATTCGTGTTATTTTGAGCTCTAAATTGAAAGTTAAAGACTATTAATTGCAGGCATGTCAAGTTGATCACTCAGTTAAATGATCATTCCAAATGGATCATTGGTGATCCTTGAGTAAAGGCTTATAAATGAAGTATAATGCATGGTACCACGTATTTCGGAATACATTGGATTACTTGATGGCTTTATGGTAGATCTTTCAGTCTCAAATGTTGTCACAATATTGAAAATTGAGCTAGATTAAGGTGGTCGTTGGATTCATATCGAGCTCTAAATCAAAAGTTAAAGACGATTTAGTACATACATGTCTAGTTGATCAGCTAGTTAAAATGATCATTATAATCTGATCACTGGTGCTCCTTAAGTAAGTCCACATAAATGAAGCATAATGCATAGCATCACGCATTTTGGGATAGATTGGATTATTTGGAGACTTTGTTGTAGCTATTTCGGTCTTAAATTTGTCACAATACAGAAAAATGAGCTAGTTTAATGTGGGCGTCGGATTCGTCTCACTCTGAACTCTAAATCAAAAGTTACATACGATTTGGTGCTGACATGTGAAATTGATCGGCAAGTTAAAATGATCATTCTAAACTGATCATTGGTGTTCCTTCTGTAAAGGCTTATAAATGAAGCATTATGCATGCCATGATGTAGTTTAGGATACATTTAATTACTTGGAGGCTTTGTCGTAGCTCTTTCAGTCTGAAATGTTGGCATTAAATTCATATTGTTTTAAGCTCTAAATTGAAAGCTAGAGACTATTTAGGGCAGAGATGTCAAGTTGATCACTTAGATATATGATCATTCTAAACGGCTCATTGGTGCTGCTTGAGTAAAGCCTTATAAATGAAGCATAATGCATGGCATCACGCATTTTGGGATAGATTGGTTAGTTGGAGGCTTTTTCGTAGATATTTCGGTCTTAAATGTTGTCACAATATAGAAAATTAAGCTAGCTTAACGTGGGCGTTGCATTCTTGTCATTCTGAACTTTAAATCAAAAGTTACATATGATTTAGCGTGGACATGTGAAATTGATCGGCCACTTAAAATGATCATTCTACACTTCTCACTCCTGCTCCTTAAGTAAAGGCTTACAAATGAAGCATAATGCATGACATCATGCATTTTAGGGTAGATTGGATTACTTGGAGGATTTTTCATACCTATTTCGGTGTTAAATTTTGTCACAATATAGAAAATTAAGCTAGCATAGCTTGGTTTTTTTATTCGTGTCACTTTAAACTCTAAATAAGAAGTTATAGACGATTTAGTGAAGACATGTCAAATTGATCAGCAAGTTAAAAATATCATTCTAAACTGATCATTGGTGCTCCTTGAGTAAATGCTTATAAATGAAGCACAATGCATGACATAACGTATTTTGAAATAGATTAGATTGTTTTGAGGCTTTGTTGCTGCTATTTCACTTTCGAATGATGTCACAATTTGAAAAATTGTGCTAGCTTAACATGGGCGTCGGATTCTTGTCATTTTGAGCTCTAAATCAAAAGTTAAAGTCGACTTAGTGCAGACATGTCATTTTCATCACCTTGTTAAAATGACCTTTCTAACCTTATCATTGGTGCTCCTTGAGTAAAGGCTTATAAATGAAGTGTAATGCATGGCATCACGCAGTTTGAGATAGATTGCATTACTTGGAGGGTTTTTGTAGCTCTTTCAATCTCAACAGTTGTCATAATATAGAAAATTGAGCTAGTTTAACGGGGGCATTAGATTTGTGTCCTTTTGAACTTTATATCAAAAAATACAGATGATTTAGTGCGGACATGTCAAGTTGATCGGCCAGTTAAAATGATCATTCTAAACTGATCACTTGTGCTACGTGAGTAAAGGCTTACAAATGAAGCATAATGCATGGCATCACGCAGTTTAGGATACATTGGATTATTTTGAGACTTTGTCGTAGCTCTTTCAGTCTGAAATGTTGTCACAATATGAAAAGTTGAGCTAGCTTAACGTGGGCATTCGATTCATGTTATTTTGAGCTTTTAATAGAAACTTAAATACGATATAGTGGTGACATGTCAAGTTGATCAGCTAGTAAAAATGATCATTCTAAATTGATCAGTGGTACCCCTTGATAAAGCATAATAAATGAAGCATAATGCATAGCATCACGCATTTTGGGATAGATTGGATTGATTGGAGGCTTTGTCCTAGCTATTTCGGTCTTATATTTTGTCACAATATGGAAAATTGAGCTAGTTTAACATAGACGTTGGATTCGTACCATTCTGAACTCTAAATAAAAAGTTATAGACGATTTGGTGCTTACATGTGAAATTGATCGGCTAGGTAAAATGATCTTTGTAAACAGATCATTCGTGCTCCTTTTGTAAAGGCCTATAAATGAAGCATAATGCATGGCATCATGCAGTTTGGAATACATTATATTACTTCGAGGTTTTGTCATAGCTCTTTAGTCTAAAATGTTGTCATAATATGGAAAATTGAGCTAGCTTAATGTCAGCGTTAGATTCATGTTATTTTGAGGTCTAACTTCAAAATTAAAGGCTATTTAGTGCAGACATCAAGTTGATCACTTAGTTAAATGATCATTATAAACGGATCATTGATGCTCCTTGAGTAAAGCCATATAACTGAAGCATAATGCATGGCATCACACATTTTTAGAATAGCTTGGATTACTTGGGGGCTTTGTCGTAGCTATTTTGGTCTTAAATTTTGTCACCATATAGAAAATTGAGCCAGTTTAACATGGGCTTTGGATTCTTGTCATTCTAAACTCTAAATCAAAAGTTACGGACGATTTTGTGTGGAGATGTGAAATTGATCGGCCTATGAAATTGACCATTCTAAGCTGCACACTGGTGCTCCTTGAATAAAGGCTTACAAATGAAGCATAGTTGATGGCGCCAGGCATTTTAGGATAGATTGGATTACTTGGAGGCTTTGTCCTAGCTATTTCGGTCTTAAATTTTGTCCCAATATAGGAAATTGAGCTAGCTTTGCGTGTGTGTTGGGTTTATGTCATTTTAAACTCCAAATAAAAAATTATGGACGATTTACTGTACATATGTCAAGTTGATCGGCATGTTAAAATGATCATTCAAAACTGATCATTGATGCTCTTTGAGTAAAGGCTTATAAATGAACCATAACGCATGGCATCACATATTTTGGGATAGATTAGATTGTTTTGAGGCTTTGTTGTTGCTCTTTCACTCTCGAATGATGTCACAATATGGAAAATTGAGCTAGTTTAACGTGGGCAGTGGATTCTTGTCATTTTGAGCTCTACATCAAAAGTTAAAGTCAATTTAGTGCAGACATTTCAAGTTGATCAGCTTGTTAAAATGACCATTCTAAACTGATCATTTGTGCTCCTTGAGTAAAGGCTTACAAATGAAGCATAATGCAGGGCATCACGCAGTTTGGGATAGATTGCATTACTAGGAGGCTTTGTCGTAACTCTTTCAATCTCAAATGTTGTCATAATATAGAAAATTGAGCTAGCTTAATGTGGGCATTGGATTCGTGTCATTTTGAACTTTAAATCAAAAGTTACAGACAATTTAGTGCGGACATGTCAAGTTGATCGGCTAGTTAAAATGATCGTTCTAAACTGATCACTAGTGCTCCTTGAGTAAAGGCTAACAAATGAAAAATAATACATGGCATCACACAGTTTGGTATACATTGGATTACTTGGAAGCTTTTTCGTAGCTCTTTCAGTCTGAAATGTTGCACAAAATGAAAATTTGAGCAAGCTACGTGAGCATTGGATTCATGTCATTTTGAGTTCTAAATTGAAAGTTAAAGACGATTTAGTGGAGACATGTCAAGATGAGCAGCTAGTTAAAAGGATCATTCTAAACTGATCATTAGTGCTCCTTGAGTAAAGCCTTATAAATGAAGCACAATGCATAGCGTCACGTATTTTGGGATAGATTGGATTACTTGGAGGCTTTTTCCTAGCTATTTCAGTCTTAAATTTTGTCATAATATAGAAAATTGAGCTAGTTTAACGTGGGCATTGGATTCGTGCCATTCTGACCTCTAAATCAAAAGTTACGGACGATTTAGTGCTGACATGTGGAGTTGATCGGCCAGTTAAAATGATAATTCTAAACTGATCAATTATGCTCCTTCTGTAAAGGCTTACAAATGAACCATAATGCATGGCATCATGCAGTTTGGGATACATTGGATTAATTGGAGGCTTTGTCATAGCTCTTTCAGTTTGAAATATTGTCACAATATAAAAAATTGAGCTAGTTTAATGTCGGCATTAGATTCATGTTATTTTGATATCTAAATTGAAAATTAGAGACTATTTAGTGCAGAAACGTCAAGTTGATCACTTAGTTAAATGATTATTCTAAATTGATAATTGGTTCTCCTTGAGTAAATTCTTATAAATTAAGCATAATGCATAGTATCACACATTTAAGGATAGATTGAACTACTTGGAGGCTTTGTCGTAGCTATTTTGGTATTAAAGTTTGTCACAATATAGAAATTGAGCTAGCATAACCTGGGCGTTGGATTCGTGTCATTATGAACTCTAAATCAAAAGTTACAGACAACTTGGTGCTCACATGTGAAATAGATCGGCGAATTAAAATTATCATTCTAAACTGATCATTGGTGCTCCTTATGTAAAGGCTTATAAATGAAGCATAATGCATGGCATCATGCAGCTTGGGATACCTTGGATTACTTTGAGGGTTTTTCGTCCCTCTTTTAGTCTGAAATGTTATCCTAATAGAGAAAATTGAGCTAGCTTAACGTCGGCGTTAGACTCATGTTATTTTGAGCTCTAACATGAAAGTTGAAGACTATTTAGTGCATACATGTCAAGTTGATCACTTAGTTAAATGATCATTCTAAACGGATCATTGGCGCTCCTTGAGTAAAGCCATATAAATGAAACATAATATACGGCATCACGCATTTTGGGATAGATTGGATTACTTGGAGGCTTTGTCGTAGCTATTTGGGTTTTAAAATTTTTCACAATATAGAAAATTGAGCTAGCTTAACGTTGGTGGTTGATTCTTCTCATTCTCAATTCTAAATCAATTGTTACGGACGATTTAGTATGGACATGTGAAATTGATGCCATGAGTAATCATTCTAAATTGCTCACTGGTGCTCCTTGAGTAAAGGCTTACAAATGAAATATAATGAATTGCATTAGGAATTATAGGATAGATTGGATTACTAGGAGGCTTTGTCGTAGCTTATTCGGTCTTAAATTTTGTCACAATATAGAAACTTGATCTAGCTTACCTATTTATGTCTTAAATTTTGTCATAGTATAGAAAATTGAGCTAGCTTAACGGAGTTGTTGGATTCGTGTCATTTTACACTCTAAATCAAAAATTAATGACGATTTTGTTTACACATGTCAAGTTGATTGGCAAGTTAAAATGATCATTCTAAACTGGTCTTTGGTGCTCCTTGAGTAAAGGCTTATAAATGAAGCGTAATGCATGGCATCGCTCATTTTGGGATAGATTGGATTGTTTTGAGGCTTCCTTGTCGCTTTTTCAGTCTCGAATGTTGTCAAAATAAGGAAAATTGAGCTAGCTTAACGTGGGCATTAAATTCTTGTCATTTTGAGCTCTAAATCAAAAGTTAATGTTGCTTTATTGCATACATGTCAAGTTGACCATTCTAAACTGATCATCTGTGCTCCTTGAGTAAAAGGTGATAAATGAAGCATATTGCATGACATCACGCATTTTGGGATGGATTTGTTTACTTGGAGGCTTTCTCGTACCTATTTTGGTCTTAAATTTTGTGACAATATAGAAAATTGCGCTAGCTTAAAGAGGGCGTTGGATTCTTGTCATTCTGAACTCTAAATCAAAAGTTACGGCGATTTAGTGTGGACATGTGAAATGGTTCGGACAGTTAAAATGATCATTCTAAACAAATAACTAGTGCTCCTTTAGTAAAGGCTTACAAATGAAGCATAATGCATGATATCACGCAGTGACGGATACATTGGATTACTTGGAGGCTTTGTCGTAGCTCTTTCAGTGTGAAACGTTGTCACAATATGGAAAGTTGAGCTAGCATAACATGGGCATTGCATTAGTGTCATTTTGAGTTCTAAATCAAAAGTTAAAGACAATTGAGTGCAGACATGTCAAGTTGATCAGCTAGTTAAAATGATCATTCTAAAATGATTGTTGGTGCTCCTTGAGTAAAGCCTTATAAATTAATCATAATGTATAGCATCACGCATTTTGGGATAGATTGGACAACTTGGAGGCTTCGTCTTAGCTATTTTGGTCTTAAATTTTGTCACAATATAGAAAATTGAGCTAGCATAACGTGGGCGTTGGATTCGTGTCATTCTGAACTCTAAATCAAAAGTTACGGACGACTTGATGCTGACATGTAAAATTGATCGGCCAGTTAAAATGATCATTCAAAACTGATCATTGGTGCTCCTTCTGTAAAGGCTTACATATGAAGCATAATGTATGGCATCATGCAGTTTCAGATACATTGGATTACTTGGAGGCTTTTTCGTAGCTCTTTGAGTCTGAAATATTGTCACAATATTGAAAATTGAGCTAGCTTAACGTCGGCGTTAGATCACGTTATTTTGAGCTCTAACATGGAAGTTGAAGGCTATTTAGTGCAGACATGCCAAGTTGATCACTTAGTTAAATGATCATTCTAAACCAATCATTGGCGCTCCTTGAGTAAAGTCTTATAAATGAAGCATAATACATGGCATCATGCATTTTGGGATAGATTGGATTACTTGGAGACTTTGCCGCCGTAGCTATTTTGGTCTTACATTTTGTCACAATATAGAAAATTGAGCTAGTTTAACATTGGTAGTTGATTCTTGTCATTCTGAACTCTAAATCAAAAGTTACAGACGATTTAGTGTGTAGATGTGAAATTGATCGGCCAGTTGAAATGATCATTATAAACTGCTCACTAGTGCTCGTTGAGTAAAGGCTTACAAATGAAGCATAATACAAGTCATCAGGCATATTAGGATAGATTGGATTACATGGAGTCTTTTTCGTAGCTATTTTGGTCTTAATTTTTGTCACAATATAGAATATTGAGCTAGCTTAGCTTAGGTGTTGGACTCGTGTCATTTTAAACTTTAAATCAAAAGTTACGGACAATTTAGTGTAGATATGTCAACTTGATCGGCAGTTAAAATGATCATTCTAAACTGATCATTGGTGCTCCTTGAGTAAATGCTTATAAATGAAGCATACTGCATGACATCATGCATTTTGGGATAGCTAGGATTACTTGAAGGTTTTGTCGTAGTTATTTAAATCTTAAATTTTTCACAATATAGAAAATTGAGCTTGCTTAACATGGGCGTTGGATTCTTGTCATTCTGAACTATAAATAAAAAGAGACGGGCGATTTAGTGTGGATATGTGAAATTTATTGGCCAATTAAAATAATCATTCTAAACCGCTCACTGGTGGTCATTGAGTAAGGGCTTACAAATGAAACATAATGCATGGCATCAGGAATTTTAGGATAGATTATATTACTTGGTGGCTTTGTCGTAGCTTATATGGTCTTAAATTTTGTCACAATATAGAAAATTGAGCTAGGTTAGCGTTGAAGTTGGATTCGTGTCTTTGTAAACTCTAAATCAAAAGTTACAAAAGATTTACTGTAGACATGTCAAGTTGATTGGCAAGTTAAAATGATCATTCTAAATTGATCATTGGGGCTCCTTGAGTAAAGGCTTATAAATGAAGCATAATACATGGCATCACGCAATTTGGTATAGATTGGATTGTTTTGAGGCTTTCTTGTTGCTCTTTCACTCTCGAATGATGTCACAATATGGAAAATTGAGCTCAGTTAATGTGGGCGTTGGATTCTTATAATTTTGAGCTCTAAATCAAATGTTAAAGCCGATTTAGTGCAGACATGTCAGGTTGAGCAGCTAGTTTAAATGACCATTCTAAACTGATCATGGTGCTCCTTGAGTAAACGCTTATAAATAAAGCATAAAGCATGGCATCATGCATTTTAGGAGGCTTTTTCATAGCTCTTTCAGTCTCAAATGTTGTCATAATCAAAAAATTGATCTAGCTTAACGTGAGCATTGGATTCGTATCATTCTGAACTCTAAATAAAAAGTTACGAACGATTTATTGTGGACATGTGAAATTGATCGGCTAGTTAAAATGACTATTCTAAACAGCTCACTAGTGCTCCTTTAGTAAAGGCTTACAAGTGAAGCATAATGCATGACATCACACATTTTGGGATAGATTGGATTGTTTAGTGGCTTTCTTGTTGCTCTTTCACTCTCGAATGATGTCACAATATGGAAAATTGAGCTAGCTTAACCTGGGCGTTGGATTCTTGTCATTTTGAACTCTAAATCAAAAACTAAAGTTGATTTAGTGCAGACATGTCATGTTGATCAAATAGTTAAAATGACCATTCTAAAATGATCATTGGTGCTACTTCAGTAAAAGCTTATAAATGAAGCATATTGCATGGCAACACGCATTTGCGATAGATAGGAATACTTGGAGGCTTTGTCGTAGCTATTTCACTCTTAAATATTGTCACAATTTAGAAAATTGAGCTAGCTTAATATGGGTGTTGGATTCTTGTCATTCTGAACTTTAAATAAAAAGTGACGGAGGATTTACTGTGGACATGTGAAATTTATCGGCCAATTAAAAAAATCATTCTAAACTGCTCACTGGTGCTCCTTGAGTAAGGGTTTACAAATGAAACATAATGCTTGGCATCAGGAATTTTAGGATAGATTGGATTACTTGGATGCTTTGTCATAGCTTATTCGGTCTTAAATTTTGTCACAATATAGAAAATTGAGCTAGCTGAGCATGGATGTTGGATTCGTGTCATTTTAAAACTAAATCAAAAGTTATAGACGATTTAGTGTAGACATGTCAAGTTGATCGGCAAGTTAAAATGATCATTCTAAACTGATCATTGGTTCTCCTTGAGTAAAGACTTATCAATGAAGCGTAATGCATGGCATCACGCATTTTGGTATAGATTGGATTGTTTTGAGGCTTTGTTGTTGTAATCTCACTCTCGAATGATGTCACAATATGGAAAATTGAGCAAGCTTAACGTGGACGCTGGATTCTTGTCATTTTGAGCTCTAAATCAAAAGTTAAAGCCAATTTAGTGCGGGCATGTCAAGTTGATCAGGTAATTAAAATTACCATTCTAAACTAATCATTGGTGCACCTTGAGTGAAGGCTTATAAATGAAGCATAATGCATGACACCACGCATTTTAGGATAGATTGCATTACTTGGAGGCTTTGTCATAAGTCTTCACGTCTCAAATGTTATCATAATATAGAAAATTGGGCTAGGTTAACGTGGGCATTGGATCCGTGTCATTCTAAAACTATAAATCAAAAGTTAAAAACAATTTAGTGCGGACATGTCAAGTTGATCCGCCGGTTAAAAATGATCATTCTAAAATGATTATTCTAAACTGATCATTGGTGCTCCTTGAGCAAAGCCATAAATAGAGCATAATGCATGGTATCTCGAAATTTGGGATACATTGGATTATTTGGAGGCTTTGTCGTAGCTATTTTTGTCTTAAATTTTGTCACAATATAGGAAATTGAGCTAGCATAAAGTGGGTGTTGGATTCATGTCATTCTGAAATCTAAATCAAAAGTTACGGACGACTTGGTGCTGACATGTGAAATTGATCAGCAGTTAAAATGATCATTCTAAACTGATCATTGGTGCTCCTTCTGTAAAAGCTTATAAATGAAGCATAATGCACGACATCATGCAGTTTGGAATACAATGGATTACTTGGAGGCTTTTTCGTAGCTCTTTCAGTCTGACACGTTTTCACAATATCAAAAATTGAGCTAGCTTAATGTCGGCGTTAGGTTCATGTTGTTTTGAGCTCTAACATGAAAGTTGAAGACTATTTAGTGCAGACATGTGAACTTGATCACTTAGTTAAATGATCATTCTAAACGGATCATTGGCCCTCCTTGACTAAATCCTTATAAATTAAGCATAATACATCGAATCACGCATTTTGGGATAGATTGGATTCTTGTCATTTTGAGCTCTAAATCAAAAGTTAAAGTCGATTTAGTGCGGACATGTCAAGTTGATCAGCTAGTTAAAATGACCATTCTAAACTGATCATTAGGGTTCCTTGATTAATGGCTTGTAAATGAAGCATATTGCATGGCATCACACATTGTGGGATAGATTGGATTACTTAGAGGCTTTCTCGTAGCTATTTTGGTCTTCAGTTTTGTCACAATGTATAAAATTGAGCTAGATTAAAGTGGGAAATGGATTTGCGTCATTCAGAACTCTAAATAAAAAGTTACGGACGATTTGGTGTGGACATGTAAATATATCGGCCGGTTAAAATTATCCAGCTAGACTGATCATTGGTGCTCCTTGAATAAAGGCTTATAAATAATGCATAAAGCACGGCATCACACTGTTTGTGATATATTGGATTACTTGGAGGCTTTTTTGTAGCTCTTTTAGTTTCAAATGTTATCACAATATGGAAAATTAGGTTAGTTTAACATGGGCATTGGACTCATGTCATTTTGGGGTCTAAATCAAAAGTTAAATATGATTCAGTGCGGACGTATCAAGTTCATCAGCTAGTTGAAATGATCATTCTAAACTAATCATTTGTGCTCATTGACTAAAGGCTTATAAATGAAGAATAATGCATAGCATCACACAGTTTGGGATAGATTGGATTACTTAGCGGCTTTTTCATAGCTATTTTGATCTTAAATTTTGTCACAATATATAAATTGAGCTAGATTAACGTGGGTGTTGGATTCGTGTCATTTTGAACTCTAAATCAAAGGTTACAGATGATGTAGTGCGGACATGTCAAGTTGATTGCCGAGTTAAAACGATCATTCTAAACTAATAATTGGTGCTCCATGAGTAATGGCTTATAAATGAAGCATAATGCATGACATCACACAGTTTGGGATGGATTGCATTACTTGGAGGGTTTGTCATAGCTATATCCATCTAAAGTTTGTCACAATATAGAAAATTGAGCTAACTTAATGTGGGTTTTGGATTCGTGTAATTTGGAACTCTAAATCACAAGTTACGGACGATTTAGTGCAGACATGTCAAGATTATCGACCCGTTAGAATTATCATTCTAAACTAGTCATTGGTCCTTGAGTAAAGGCCTATAAAGGAAGCATAATGCATGGCATTACGTAGTTTTGAATAGATTGCATTATTTGATGCTTTGTCTACATCTTTCAGTCTCAAACGTTTTCACAATATGGAAAATTAAGCGGGCTTAATGTGGGCGTTGAATTGAAGTCATCTTGAGCTTTAAATAAAAAGTTAAAGACGATTTAGTGCGGATATGTCAAGTTCATTAACTAGTTAAAAGGATCATTCCAAACTGATCACTAGTGCTCCTTGAGTAAAGGCTTATAAATGAAGCAAAATGCATGGCATCACGCAGTTTGGGATAGATTGGATTACTTGGATGCTTTGTCATAGCTAATTTTGTGTTAAATTTTTTACATTATAGAAAATTGAGTTATCATAACTTGGCCGTTGGATTCGTGTCATCTTGAAATATAAACTAAAAGTTATGGACGATTTAGTGTGGACATTTCAAGTTGATCCTCCAGTTAAAATTATCATTTTAAACTAGTCATTGGTGCTCTTTGAGTAAAGGCTTATAAAAAAAGCATAATGCATGGCATCACGCAGTTGTGGATATATTGCATTACATTGATGCTTTGTCTAGCTCTTTCAGTCTGAAACATTTTCACAATATGGAAAATTGCGCTAGCTTAACGTGGACATTGCATTCATGTCATCTTGAGCTCTAAATAAATATTTAAAGATGATTTAGTGCGGGCATGTCAAGTTGATAATCTATTTCAAATGATCATTCTAAACTAATCATTGGTGCTCCTTGAGTAAAGCCTTATAAATGAAGCATAATGCATGGCATTAAACAGTTCGCGATAGACTGGAATACTTGGATGCTTTATCGTAGCTATTTTGGTCTTAAATTTTGTCAGATTATAGATAATTGAGTTAGGTTAATGTGGGCGTTGGATTAGTGTCATTCTGAACTCTAAATCAAATGTTACTGATGATTTAGTGCGGACATGTCAGCTTTATTGGCCAGTTAAAATGGTCATTCTAAACCGATCATTGGCAATCCTTGAGTAAAGGCTTATAAATGAAGCAGAATGCATGGCATCACGCAGTTTTGGATAGCTTGCATTATTTTGAGGTTTTTTTCTAGCTCTTTTAGTGTCAAATATTTTGACAATATGGAAAATTATGCTAGCTTAACATGGGCGTTCAATTCCTGTCATCTTGATCTCTAAATAAAAAGTTAAATACGATTTAGTGCGGACATTTCAAATTGATCAGCTAGTTAACATGATTATTCTAAACTGATCATTGGTGCTCCTTCAGTAAAGTCTTAAAAATGAAGCATAATGCATGACATCACACAGTTTGGGAGAGATTGGATTACTTGGAGGCTTTGTCGTAGCTATTTTGTTCTTAAATTTTGTCACAATATAGAACATTGAGTTAGCTTAATGTGGGTGCTGGATTCGTGTCATTTTGAATTCTAAATCACAAGTTACAGATGATTTAGTGCAGACATGCCAAGTTGATCGGCCAGTTAAAATAATCATTCTAATCTGGTCATTGGTGCTCCTTGAGTAAAGGCTTATAAATGAAACATAATGCATGGCGTCACGTAGTTTTGGATAGATTTCATTGCTTTGATGCTTTTTCTAGCTCTTTTAGTCTCAAATGTTTTTACAATATGTACAATTAAGCTACTTTAAAGTGGATGTTGGATTCATGTCATCTTGAGCAATGAATAAAAAGTTAAAGATGATTTACTACGGGATGTCAAGTTGATCAGCTAGTTAAATGATTATTCTAAACTGATCATTGGTGCTCCTTCAGTAAAGTCTTAAAAATGAAGCATAATGCATGGCATTACGTAGTTTTGGAGAGATTGGATTACTTAGAGGCTTTTTAGTAGCTATTTGGGTCTTAAATTTTGTCACAATATAGAAACTTGAGTTAGCTTAACGTGGGTATTGGATTTGTATCATTCTGAACTCTAAATACCAAGTTACGGATGATATAGTGCAGACATGTCAAGTTGATCAGCCAGTTAAAATGATCATTGTAAACTGATCATTGGTGCTCTTTGAGTAAAAGCTTAAAAATGAAGCATAATACATGACATCATGCAGTTCTGGAAAGATTGGATTACTTGGTGGCTTTGTGGTAGCTATTTTGGTATTAAATTGATCACAATATAGAAAATTGAGTTAGCTTAACGTGGGTGTTGGGTTCATTTCATTTCGAACTCTAAATCACAAGTTACGGACGATTTCGTGCCGATATGTCAGGTTGATCGGCTAGTTAAAATGATCAGTCTAAACTGATTATTGGTGCTTCTTGAGTAAATGCTTATAAATGAAGCAAAATGCATGGTATGACATGGTTTTGGACAGATTACATTACTTTGATGCTTTGTCTAGCTCTTGTAATCTAAAATTTCACAATATGGAAAATTGAGCTAGCTGAACGTGGCCATTGGATTCATGTAATCTTGAGCTCTAAATAAAAAGCTAAAGATAGTTTAGTGCGAACATGTCACGTTGATCAGCTAGTTAAAATGATCATTATAAAATGATCATTGATGTTACTTTAGTAAGCACTTTTAAATGAAGCATAATGTTACCACATTGATTCTCGGTTTACTCCAATTATTTCGAATAAACCATAATGTCGGTTCGATTGGGAAGGATTTTAATTTGAGGTCCGGTTTTCGAGTAACCATTGGGTTTATGAAATCTGATTTTGCTGCATTAATTAATGCGGATAACACATGCGCATGCTTCAGTTTTATATAGTATCAGCAGTTAATTTATACGACATTTATCTTTAATATTTTAAAGATAAATAATGTTGGTAAATTGGTAAGTGATTTAGGTGATGGTTTGGTGGGCCTTACTCCACCCGAAAAGGAATGAAAATAGCATTTTCGAACTACCGGGGTTAGAGAATGGTTTCTGATAGTTCGGCGCCTCAAGAGAATAAGACAACAATATTCCCCGGACTTACTCTTCTTGGTGAAGACGAAGAACAATAAAAGCGTTGTCCACAATTTAGCTGCTTTATTGAATTATGAATGTGTAATGTGTATCCCTCCGAATGGAATCGGAGGGGGATTAGCCTTATTATGGAAAAAATCTGTTGTTGTCACATTTCAATGTATTGATGAAAGAATCATGAATTGTGTTATAAATAAAGAAGGATTTGATTTCTATTTGTCGTGTGTTTATGGACATCCGGACCGAAAATTTCATAATAATCTTTGGGAAAGATTAAAAAATTTTGCAACCAAACGTAAAGGACCATGGATTATGTGTGGTGATTTTAACGAAATTTTAAACGCGAATGACAAAAAAGTTGGTAAGATAAGGGAGCCGTGGAGTTTATTCGATTTTCCGCAAATGGTTAACTTTTGCATGATGTCAGACATTCAGTTTACCGGTAATAATATGACTTGGGCTGGAAGACGAGGTAATGAGACAATTCAGTGTTGGTTGGATAGGGCAATGGCAAATGATCAGTGGAAAGCTCAATATCCGGATTCTACTGTGGAATATCTAGAAATGATCGATTCTTACCATAGAACGGGAATTTTAAAAATCAGACGACATTCATTTCTTTCTGTTAACGGGAATTTTAAAAATCAGATTATTACAGCCTCTTTAGAAGAAGAACAATATTGGAAAATAAAGAGTAGAAATCAGTGGCTTTCAGAAGGTGACAAAAATACAAAGTATTATCATGCAGTTACTCAAAATCGGAGATCTAGAAACACTATTGTTTCTATAAAAGCTGATGATTGACGAGATATTTTTGGTAACGAGGCCATCGCTGAACAAGCTCAACATTATTTTACTGATCTCTTTCAGTCTACTTCACTAGATAATTTGTTTTCTGTGCTAACAGGCATTGAATGTGTTGTCTCTGAGCAGATGATCTGGATTTAACAAAACCCATTTCCAAAGATGAAGTTTTTGACGCGATTTCTTCGATTGGTGGAAATAAAGCCCCGGGTCCGGCTAGTTTAACGGCTTCTTTCTCTCATCAACATTGGGATGTCGTTGGTGAAGCAGTTTTCACGAAATTGAAAGACTTTTTCAGACACGGATAATGACTACGGAATTTAATCACACAAATATTTGTCTGATTCCAAAGATGAACTGTCCCGTGACTTTGATAGATTTTCGACCAATTGCTCTCTGCAATGTTGTCTACAGGTGATCTCAAAATTATTGGTTCATAGACTTAAACATTTACTCCATAATTTAGTCTCTGAAAACCAAGTGGCTTTTATTCCCAGAAGATTAATTATGGATAATGTATTGATAGCACACGGGGCTCTTCATTCTCTAAAAACTCAGAAACTATGTGCTATATCGCTTATGGTAGTTAAGACAGATATTAATAAAGCCTATGACAGAATAGAATGGAGTTCTCTCGAAGCGGTTTGGTTAAAAAAAGGCTTCTCGCCAGTTTGGATTAAATGGATTATGCAGTGTGTATCTATGGTTTCTTTCTCCATTCTCATCAATGGAAGTCCACATGGTTTTTTCGTCCAAAACGGGGATAACGACAAGGAGATCCCCTTTCACCGTATCTGTTTATCTTATGTTCAAATGTTCTAAGCTCATTAATGGCCAAGGCAGAAAGAACACGACAGATCCAGCCGCTGAAAATCTCTAACATTGGACCGCCAATATCACATCTTTTGTTCACGGATGACTCGCTATTCTTTATTAAAGCAGATAGAAATAATGTCAAGTCTCTACAAGATATTTTCCATGAATATGGTAAGCCATCAGGTCAGATAATCAACTTGGAGAAATCCTCCCTGATTTTTGGGAATAAAGTGTTCGCACACACCAGATCACATCTCCTTCATATGATGGGGATCATGAATGTCGGTGGAGGGGGTAAGTATTTGGAGCTGCCGGAAAAATTCTGTAGAAATAAGAGAGAGATTTTTAAATATATTACACACAGAGTTCACTCTCGCATCTCGGGTTGGGAATCAAAATTTCTATCTCCAGCTGGAAAGGAAGTTTTGATTAAAGTAGTGGTTTTTCCCATGCCAGTGTATGCTATGAATGTTTTCAAAGTACCTAAGGAGATATGGCATTTACTTTACAAAGCTCCTTCTCGTTTTTGGTGGGGGTCATCTGAATTGTGGAAGAAAATGTCATGGGTTTCATGGAAAAAAATGACTATTCAAAAAATAAAAGGAGCTCCGGGATTCAGGGAATTCCAAAAATTCAACCAGGCTTTATTAACTAATTCAACCAGACTTTATTCAGGGACCGGTTTGCTTACTATCACAAATGTTAAAATCTCGTTATTACAAAAAAGATGATTTATTAACGGCTAAGATTGGCACACGGGCTCATTTGGATGGAAGTCTATATTATTTGGAAGGGATTTATTGCGATAAGGAATCCGTAAGATTGTTGGTAATGGGTCTTCTATTGCACTGGGTGATAACAATTGGCTACCTATTGATCCACCTAGAGCCCCAAAACTTTTACCTTACACAAACCCTCTACTAAAATTAGAGACACTCATCAATCAGCAGACAGGTCAATGGAATTCAGAGTCGATCCGATATCAGATTGAGTAAGAACATCATCATCTGATCTACAAAAATTTTCTTTCACCATTCATTTGTACAGATAGATGGTTTTGGAAGTATTCTTCCATTGGTGTTTATTCGGTTAAATCTGGATATCGACATGCTGTTGATTTGCATAGTAGGGAGTCAATTCTTCCTCAACCGGTTCTAGCTAATCATCAAAATCTGGCAAAAAACATTTGGACTTTAAAGATAGCGCCAAAGATTAAATATTTTCTTTGGAGACTACTATCTAAAGTGTTACATTTAAAGTCCCACCTCTGCCACCGGAAATAATTTCAGATATGACCTATATTGGATGATGTGTGTTTAAAGAAACAGAGCTGCATGTCTTTTTCTATTGTCCATATGTTCAGATGTTATGGATAAAATTTGGTCTACGTATATCAGACAGCTCTACTATGCACACAAATTTCTATGATATTATTCAAAAAATTATATCGAGTTCTAACCAATGTGATTTGGAATTTGCACAACGATATATTCCATTTTATTTTCTTTGGAAAATTTGGAAATCTAGGAATGATCTTTCCTTCAATAATAAGGATATTTCAATGGAAAATTTACTTAAAAAAGTTATGAGGATGTTCTTGAATGGTTACCTATTGTACAACCGGCGCCAAATGCCACTACATCATCGACAAGTATTGCTTCTATGACCCGTTGGAGGGCTCCTTCAAGTCATTTGGTTAAATGTAACTATGATGTTGCTCACAGGAAGGGTAACAACATTGATGGTGAAACTTGAGATATCATTCAGGGTTAGGCTGGATTATTCGTGATCATAATGGACTTTTTCTCCATGCTGGAATGGGAAAATTTGAAGGACGAGGTACTGTTATTGAGGGAGAATTTACTGCTCTTATTTGGGCTATCCAGGCTACATGGTCGTTGGGATACTGCAAAGTAATATTCGAAGGAGATAACAAGCAATTAAATAATATCATCAATGGTCAAGGCTTTCATTTGCAATTACAACACTACGTTCAGAATATTTTCAAATGGAGTTCGGAGTTTGTCGCAATCATGTTTCAACACCAATCAAGATCTGGCAACAAAGTGGCTGATTTTTTGGCTTCAAAATCTCTTCAATCACCTATCAATTGGAATTTATTCACTTTGTGTCCTTTATTTTTGTGTTATGTTGTAAACGATGATTATACCAATTAAGAAGTTAATTTGATGGCAAAACAAATGAAGCATAATGCATGGTATCACACAGTTTGGGATAGATTGGAATACATGGAGGCTTTGTCGTAGCTATTTCGGTCTTAAAAACTGTCACAATATAGAAAATTGAGCTAGCTTAATGTGGGTATTTGATTCGTGTCATCTTTAACTCTAAGTCACAAGTTACGGACGATTTAGTGCGGACATGTAAAGTTGATCGGCCAGTTAAAATGATCATTCTAAACTGGTCACTGGTGCTCCTTCAGAAAAGCCTTAGAAATGATGCATAATTCATAGCATCACGCAGTTTGGGATAGATTGGATTACTTGAAAGCTTTTTCGTAGCTATTTTGGTTTTAAATTTTGTCACAATATAGAAAATTGAGTTAGCTTAACGCGGGTGTGGGATTCGTTTCATTTTGAATTGTAAATCACAAGTTACAAATGATTTAGTGCAGACAAATCAAGTTTATCGGCCAGTAAAAATGATCATTCTAAACTGGTTATTGGTGCTCCTTGAGTAAAAATTAGAAAATGAAGCATAATGCATGGCGTCACGCAGTTTTGGACAGATAACATTACTTTGATGCTTTGTCTAGCTCTTTTAGTCTAAAATGTTTTCACATTATGGAAAATTGAGCTAGCTGAACGTGGCCGTTGGATTCATGTAATCTTGAGCTCTAAATAAAAAGTTAAAGATGATTTAGTGCGGAAATGTCAAGTTGAATTCTAAACTGCTCATTGGTGCTCCTTCACTAAATGCTTATAAATGAAGCAGAATGCATGGCATCACACAGTTTGGGGTAGATTGTATTACTTTAAAGCTTTGTCTAGGTTTTTTCGATCTCAAATATTGTCACAATATAGAAAATGGAGCTAGCTTAACGTGGGTGTTCGATTCGTGTCATTATGAACTCTAAGTCAAAAGGTACGGAAGCTTTAGTGCAAACATGTCAAGTTGATCGGCTAGTTAAAATGATTATTATTCTAAAGTAATCATTGGTGCTCCTTGAGTAAACGCTTATAAATGAAGCATATTGCATGGCATCACACTGTTTGGGATAGATTGGATTGCTTGAGGTTTTGTCGTAGCTATTTCGGGTTTAAATATTTTTACAATCTAGACAATTAAAATGATCATTCTGAACTGCTCGTTAGTGCTCTTTGACTAAAGGCGTATATAAATGAAGCATAATCCATGGCAAAACGCAATTTGGGATAGATTGCATTACTATGATGCTTTGTCTAGCTCGTTCAGTCTCAAATGTTTTCACAATATGGAAAATTGAGGTACCTTAAGATGGGCATTGGATTCATGTTATCTTGAGCTCTAAATAAAAAGCAAAAGATGATTTAGTGCGATCATGTAAAGTTGATCAGCTCATTAAAATGATCATTATAAACTGATCATTGGTGCTCCTTGAGTAATTACTTATAAACAAGCATAATACATGGCATCACGCAGATTGGGATGGATTGGATTACTTGGAGGCTTTGCATAACTATTTTGATCTTAAATTTTTCACAAAATAGAGAATTGAGCTAGCTTAACATAGCTGTTGGATTCTAGTCACTCTGAACTCTAAATTAAAACTTACGGACGATTTAGTGCGGATATGTCACGTTGATCGGCCAGTATAAATGATCATTCAATACTGATCATTGGTGCTCCTTTAGTAAATGCTTTTAAATGAAGCATAATGCATGACATCAAGTAGTTTGGGATAGATTGCATTACTTTAAGGATTTGTCTAGCTCTTCTGATCTCAAATGTTGTCACAACATAGAAAATGGAGCTAGCTTGATGTGGGTGTTGGATTCGTGTCATTATGAACTCTAAATCAAAAGTAACGGATGATTTAGTACAGAAATGTCAAGTTGATGGGGCAGTTAAAATGATTATTCTAAAAAGATCACTGGTGCTCCTTGAGTGAAAGGCTTATAAATGCAGCATAATGCATGACATCACGCAGTTTAGGATAGATTGGATTGCTTCAGGCTCTTTCATAGCTGTTTCGGTCTAAAATTTTTTCACAATATAGAAACTTTTTTAACGTCGGCGTTGGATTCGTGTCATTCTAACCTCTAAATAAAAAGTTATGGACGATTTAGTGCAGACAAGTCAACTTGATAAGCCAGTTAAAATGACCATTCTAAACTCGTCATTGGTATTCTTTGACTAAAGGCTACTAAATGAAGCATAATGCATGGCATCACACATTTTGGGATATATTGCATTACTTTGATGCTTTGTCTAGCCCTTTCTGTCTCAAGTCTTTTTCACAATATGGAAAATTGAGCTAGCTTAAGTTGGATGTTGGGTTCATAACGTATTGAGCTCTAAATAAAAAGTAAAAGACCTTTTAGTGCTAATACGTGGAGTTAAAAGGATCATTCTAAACTTGTGATTGGTGCTCCTTGAGTAAATTCTTATAAATAAGCATAGTGCATGGCATGACGCAGTTTGGGATAGGTTGCATTACTTTAAGGCTTTGTCTAGATCTTTCAATCTCAAATGTTGTCACAATATAGGAAATGGAGCTAGCTTAACGTGGGCATTGGATTCGTGTTAATATGAACTCTAAATCAAAAAGAAACAATCAGTTTAGTGCGTACATTTCCAGTTGATCAGCCAGTTAAAATGATTATTCTAAAAAGATCATTGGTGCTCGTTGAGTACAAGACATATAAATGAAGCATAATGCATGGCATAATGCATGGCATCATGCAGTTTGGGATAGAGTGGATATTCTGAGGCTTTCTGCTAGCTATTTCGGACTTAAACTTTTTCACAACATAGAAATTGAGTAAGCTTAACTTGGGCGTTAGATTCTTGAAATTCTAACCTCTAAATCAAAAGTTATGGACGATTTAGTGCGGACGTGTCAAGTTGTTTGGCCATTTAAAATGGTCATTCTTAACTGATCATTGGTGCTTCTTGAGTAAATGCTTACAAATGAAGCACCATGGCATCATGTAGTTCGGGATAGATTGCATTACTTTAAGGCTTTGTCTAACTCTTTCAATCTCAAATGTTGCCACAATAAAGAAAATGGAGCTAGCTTAACGTGGGTGTTCGATTCGTGTCATTCTAACCTCTAAATCAAAAGTTATGGACGATTTAGTGCATACATGTCAAGTTGATTGGCCAGTTAAAATGATCATTGTAAACTGATCATTGTAAACTGATCATTGGTGATTCTTGAGTAAATGCTTATAAATGAAGCAGAATGCATGGCATCATGCAGTTTGGCATAGATTGCATTACTTTAAGGCTTTGTCTAGCTCTTTCGATCTCAAATGTTGTCACAATATAGAAAATGGAGTTAGCTTATTGGGGGCGTTGGATTCGTGTCATTACGAACTCTAAATCAAAAGTTGCATAAGCTTTAGTTCAAATATGTCAAGTTGATCGACTGGTTAAAATGATCATTATTCTAAAATAATCATTGGTGCTCCTTGAGTAAAGGCTTATAAATGAAGCAAATACATAACATCACGCAGTTTGGGATAGATTGGATTGCTTGAGGTTTTTCGTAGGTATTTCGGGCTTAAAGGATTTCACAATATAGAAAATTGTGATAGCTTAACGTGGGTGTTGGTTCCGTGTTATTTGGACCTCTAAATCAAAAGTGATGGACGATTTAGTGCCAACATGTCGAGTTGATCAGCAAGTTAGAATGATCATTCTGAACTGGTCATTAGTTCTCCTTGACTAAAGGCTTATAAATGAAGCAGAATCCATGGCAAAACGCAATTTGGGATAGATTGCGTTACTTTGATGCTTTCTCTAGCTCGTTGAATCTCAAATGTTTTCTCAGTATGGAAAATTGAGCTAGCTTAAGGTGGTCGTTGGATTCATGTCATCTTGACCTCTAAATAAAAAACAAAAGACGATTTAGTGCGAACATGTCAAGTTTATCAGCTTGTTAAAATGATCACTCTAAACTGATCATTGGTGCTCATTGAGTAATTGCTTATAAATAAGCATAATGCATGGCATCACGCAGATTAGGATATATTGGATTACTTGGAGGCTTTGCATAGCGATTTCGATCTTAAATTTTTCACAAAATAGAAAATTGAGCTAGCTTAACATGGCTGTTGGAATCGTGTAATTTTGAACTCTGAAATCTTACAGAGGATTTAGTGCGGACATACCATGTTGATCTGCCATTAAATATGATCATTCGAAACTGATCAATGGTGCTCCTTCAGTAAATGCTTTTAAATGAAGCATAATGCATGGCATTACACAGTTTGAGATACATTGCACTACTTTAAGGATTTGTCTAGCTCTTTCAATATCGAATGTTGTCACAATATAGAAAATAGAGCTAGATTAACGTGGGCATTGGATTCGTGTCATTATGAACTCTAAATCAATAGTAATGGATGATTTAGTGTGGAAATGTTGATGGGCCATTTAAAATGATTATTCTAAAATTATCATTGTTACTCCTTGAGTAAAAGACATATAAATGAACCATAATGCATGGCATCACGCAGTTTGGGATAGATTGGATTTCTTGAGGCTTTTTCATAGCTGTTTTGGTCGTAAATGTTTTCACAATATAGAAAATTGTTTACGTGGGCATTGGATTCATGTCATTCTAACCTCAAAATCAAAAGTTATGGACGATTAAGTGCGTACATGTCAAGTTAATCAGCCAGTTAAAATGACCATTCTAAACAGGTCATTGGTGTTCCTTGACTAATGGCTTATAAATGAAGCATAATGAATGGCATCACACAATTTGGGATAGATTGCATTACTTTGATATTTTGTCTAGCCCTTTCTGTATCAAATTTTTGCAGCATATGGAAAATTGATATAGCTTAAGGTCGGCGTTGGATTCATGTCATATTGACCTCTAAATAAAAAGTAAGAGACCAATTTAGTGCTAACACGCCAACTTGATCATCTAGTTAAAATGATCATTCTAAACTGATCATTGGTGCTCCTTGAATAAATTTTTATAAATAAACATAATGCATGGCATCACGCAGTTTGGGATAGATTGCATTACTTTAAGGCTTTGTCTAGCTCTTTTGATCTCGAATGTTGTCACAATTTAGAAAATGGAGGTACCTTAACGTGGGTGTTGGATTCGTGTCAATATGAACTCTAAATCAAAAGTTACAGATGATTTAGTGCGGACATGTCAAGTTGATCGGCCAGTTTAAATGATTATTCTAAAACAATCATTGGTTCTCATTGAGTACAAGGCTTATAAATGAAGCATAATGCATGGCATCACGAAGTTTGGGATAGATTAGATTGCCTGAGGCTTTGTCGTAGCTATTTCATTCTTAAATTTTCTCACAATATAGAAAATTGAGTAAGCTTAACTTGGGCATTAGATTCTTGACATTCTAACCTCTAAATCAAAAGTTATGGACGGTTTAGTTTGGACATTTCAAGTTTATCGGCCTGTTAAAATGATCATTCTTAACTCATCATTGGTGCTCCTTGAGTAAATGCTTCTAACTGAAGCATAATTCATGGCATCACGCAGTTTGGGATAGATTGCATTACTTTAAGGCTTTGACTAGCTCTTTTAATCTCAAATGTTACCACAATAAAGAAAATGGAGCTAGCTTGACATGGGCTTTGGATTCATTTCATTACGAGCTCTAAATCAAAAGATACGGAAGATTTAGTGCGGACATGTCAAGTTGATCGACCAGTTAAAATGATTATTCTAAAATGATCATTGGTGCTCCTTTAGTACACGGCTTATAAATAAAGGATAATGCATGGCATCGCGCAGGTTGAGATAGATTGGATTGCCTGAGGGTTTGTCATAGCTATTTCGGTCTTAAATTTGTTCACAATATAGAAAATTGACTAAGCTTAACTTGGGCGTTAGATTCTTTACATTGTAACCTCGAAATCAAAAGTTATGCACGATTTAGTGCGGACATGACAAGTTGATCGGCTAGTTAAAATGATCATTCTTAACTGACCATTGGTGCTCCTTGAGTAAATGCCTATAAATGAAGCATAATGCATGGCATCACTCATTCTGGGATAGATTTCACTACTTTAAGGATTTATCTAAATCTTTCAATCTCAAATGTTGCCACAATATAGAAAATGGAGCTAGCTTAACGTGGGCGTTGGATTTGTGTCATTCTTACCTCTAAATCAAAAGTTATGGACGATTTAGTGTGGACATGTCAAGTTGATTGGCTAGTTAAAATGATCATTCTAAACTGATCATTGCTGCTCGTTGAGTAAATGCTTATAAATTAAGTAGAATGCATGGCATCACGCAGTTTGGGATAGATTGCATTACTTTAAGGCTTTGTCTAGCTTTTTCGATCTCAAATGTTGTCACAATATAGAAAATGGAGCTAGCTTAACGTGGGCTGGATTCGTGTCATTATGAACTCTAAATCAAAAGTTACAGAAGCTTTAGTGCAAACATGTCAAGTTGATTGGCTAGTTAAAATGATCATTATTCTAAAATAATCATTGGGGCTCGTTGAGTAAAGGCTTATAAATGAAGCATAATGCATGATATCAAGCAGTTTGGGATAGATTGGATTGCTTGAGCTTTTTCTTAGCTATTTTGGGCTTAAAGATTTTAACAATATAGAAAATTGAGATAGCTTAATGTGGGGTTTTGTTTTGTGTCATTCGAACCTCTAAATCAAAAGTGATGGACGATTTAGTGCTGACGTGTCAAGTTGATCGACCAGTTAAAATGATCATTCTACACTAGTCATTAGTTCTCCTTGACTAAAGGCTTATAAATGAAGCATAATCCATGGCAAAACGCTGTGTGCTATAGATTGATTTACTCGGATGCTTTGTCTAGCTCTTTAAGTATCAAATGTTTTCACAATATGGAAAATGAGCTATCTTAATGTGGGCGGTGGATTCATGTCATCTTGAGCTCTAAATAAAAAGCAAAAGACGATTTAGTGTGGACATGTCAAGCTGATCAGCTCGTTAAAATCATCATTCTAAATTGATCATTGGTGCTCCTTGAGTAATTGCTTACAAATAAGCATAATGCATGGCATCATGCAGTTTGTGATAGATTGGATTACTCGGATGCTTTGTCTAGCTCTTTCAGTATCAAATGTGTGCGATAGATTGATTTACTCGGATGCTTTGTCTAGCTCTTTCAGTATCAAATGTTTTCACAATATGGAAAATTAAGCTATCTTAATGTGGGTGGTGGATTCATGTCATCTTGAGCTCTAAATAAAAAGCAAAAGACGATTTAGTGTGGACATGTCAAGCTGATCAGCTCGTTAAAATCATCATTCTAAATTGATCATTGGTGCTCCTTGAGTAATTGCTTACAAATAAGCATAATGCATGGCATCATGCAGTTTGTGATAGATTGGATTACTCGGATGCTTTGTCTAGCTCTTTCAGTATCAAATGTGTGCGATAGATTGATTTACTCGGATGCTTTGTCTAGCTCTTTCAGTATCAAATGTTTTCACAATATGGAAAATTAAGCTATCTTAATGTGGGTGGTGGATTCATGTCATCTTGAGCTCTAAATAAAAAGCAAAAGACGATTTAGTGTGGACATGTCAAGCTGATCAGCTCGTTAAAATCATCATTCTAAATTGATCATTGGTGCTCCTTGAGTAATTGCTTACAAATAAGCATAATGCATGGCATCACGCAGTTTGTGATAGATTGGATTACTTGGAGGCTTTGCATAGCTATTTCGATCTTAAATTTTCCACAAAATAGAAAATTGAGCTATCTTAACATGGCTGTTGGATTTGTGTCATTTTCAACCCTAAATTAAAACATATAGATGATTTAGTGCGGGCATGTCATGTTGATTGGCCAATAAAAATGATCATTCAAAACTGATCATTGGTGCTCCTTCAGTAAATGCTTTTAAATGAAGCATAATGCATCGCATCACATAGTTTTGGATAGATTGCATTACTTTAAGGCTTTGTCTAGCTCTTTAGATCTCAAATGTTGTCACAATATAGAAAATAGAGCTAGCTTAACGTGGGCATTGGATTCGTGTCATTATGAACTCTAAATCAAAAGTATCGGATGATTTAGTGCGGAAGTGTCAAGTTGATGGGCCAGCTAAAATGATTATTCTAAAAATGATCATTGGTGCTCCTTGAGTAAAAGGCTTCTAAATGAAGCATAATGCATGGCATCATGCAATTTAGGATAGATTGGATTGCTTGAGGCTTTTTCATAGCTGTTTCGGTCTTAGATTTTTTCACAATATAAAAAATTGTTTAACATGGGCGCTGGCTTTGTGTTATTCTAACTTCTATATCAAAAGTTATGGATGATTTAGTACGGACATGTCAAGTTGATCAGCCAGTTAAAATGACCATTCTAAACTGGTCATTGGTGTTCCTTGACTAAAGGCTTATAAATGAAGCATAATGCATGGCATCACACATTTTGGAATATATTGCATTACTTCGATGCTTTGTCTAACCCTTTCTGTGTCAAATTTTTTTACAATATTGAATATTGAGCTAGCTTAAGGTTGGCGTTGGATTCATGCCATCTTGAGCTCTAAATAAAAAGTACAAGACCATTTCATGCTAAGACGTCAAGTTGATCAGCTAGTTAAAATGATAATTCTAAAGTGTTCATTAATTGGCTGTCCTTGAGTAAATGCTTATAAATAAGCATAATGCATGGCATCATGCATTTTAAGATAAATTGCATGACTTTAAGGCTTTGTCTAGCTCTTTCGATCTCAAATGTTGTCACAATACAGAAAATGGAGCTAGCTTAACGTGGGCGTTGGATTCGTGTCATTATTAACTCTAAATAAAAATTACAATTTAGTGCGGAAATGACAAGTTGATCAGCCAGTTAAAAAGATTATTCTAAAATGAACATTGGTGCTCCTTGAGTAAAAGGCTTATAAATAACGCATAATGCATGGCATCACGCAGTTTGGGAGAGATTAGATTACTTGGGGCTTTGTCATAGCTATTTCGGTCTTAATTTTTTTCACAATATAGAAAATTGATTAAGCTTAACTTGGGCGTTGGATTCGTGTCATTCTAACCTCTAAATCAAAAGATATTGATGATTTAAAGCAGACATGTCAAGTTGATCGGCCAGTTAAAAAGATAATCCTAAATTGATCATTGGAGCTCCTTGAGTAAATGCTTATAAATGAAGCAGAATGCATTACATCACGCGGTTTGGGATAGATTGCATTACTTTAAGACTTTGTCTAGCTCTTTCGATCTGAAATGTTGTGTGAATATAGAAAACGGAGCTAGCTTAACGTGGGCGTTGGATTTCCGTCATTATGAATTCTTAATCAAAAGTTACGGAAGCTTTAGTGTAAATATGTCAAGGTTATCGGCTAGTTAAAATGAGCATTATTCTATAATAATCATTGGTGCTGCTTGAGTAAACGCTCATAAATGAAGCATAATGCATGGCATCACGTTGTTTTGGATTGATTGGATTGCTTGAGGTTTTGTCGTAGGTATCTCAGTCTTAATTTTTTTTTCACAATATGGAAAACTGAGTAAACTTAGCCTGGGCATTAGATTTCTGACATTCTAACTTCTAAATCAAAGGTTATGGACGATTTAGTGCAGACATGTCAAGTTGATGGACCAGTTAAAATGATTATTCTAAAATGATAATTGGTGCTCCTTGAGTAAAATGCTTATAAATGAAGCATAATGCATGGCATCATACAGTTTGGGATATATTGGATTGCTTGAGCCTTTGTCGTAGCTATTTTGGTCTTAAATTTTTTTACAATATAAAAAATTGAGTAAGCTTATCTTGGGTGTTGGATTTGTGTCATTCTAACCTCTAAATCAAAAGTTATGGACGATTTAGGGCGGACATGTCAAGTTGATCGGCCAGTTAAAATAATCATTCTTAACTAATCATTTGCTCCTTGAGTAAATGCTTATAAATAAAGAATAATGCATGGCATCACGCAGTTTGGGATAGATTGCATTACTTTAAGGCTTTGTCTACCTCTTTCGATCTCAAATATTATCACAATATAGAAAATGAAGCTAGTGTAATGTGAGCGTGGAATTCCTGTCATTACAAAGTCTAAATCAAAAGTTACGAAAGCTTTTGTGCGAACATGTCAAGCTTATCAGCTAGTTAAAATGATCATTATTCTGAAGTTTTCATTGGTGCTCCTTGACTAAAGGCTTATAAATGAAGCATAATGATTGGAATCACACATTGTGGGATAGATTGCATTAGTTTGTGGTTTTGTCGTAGCAATTTCGGGGTTAAATTTTCACAAAAAGGAAAAATTAAGCTAGATTTATGTGGGTGTTGGATTTGTGTCATTCGGACCTCTAAATCAAAAGTGATGGATGATTTAGTGCCGACATGTCAACTAAATTGGCTAGTTAAAATGATCATTTTAAACTGATCATTGGTGCTCCTTCACTAAAAGCTTATAAATGAAGTATAATGCATGGAAACACGTAGATGGGTTAGATTCCATTACTTTGATGCTTTGTCTAGCACTTTCAGTCAAATGTTTTCACAATATGAAAAATTGAGCTAGCTTAAGGTGGGCGTTGGATTCATGTCATCTTGAGCTCTAAATAAAAAAGCAAAAGACGATTTAGTGCGAACATGTCAAGTTGATCATCTAGTTAAAATTATCATTCCAAACTGATCATTGGTGCTCCTCGAGTACATGCTTATAAATAACCATAATGCATGGCATCACGCAGATTGGGATAGATTGGATTACTTGGTGGCTTTACATAGCTATTTCAATCTTAATTTTTTCACAATATAAAAAATTGAGCTATCTTAATGTGGGTGTTGGATTCGGGTCATTTTGAACTCTGAATTAAAAGTTAGGGACGATTTAGTGCGGACATGTCAAGTTGATTGGCCAGTTAAAATGATCATTCCTGTTTGATCATTGGTGCTCCATGAGTAAATGCTTATAAATGAAGCATAATGCATAGCAACATGCAGTTTGGGATAGATTGCATTACTTTAATGCTTTGTCTAGCTCTTTTGATCTCGAATGTTGTCACAACATAGAAAATCGAGCTAGCTTAAAGTGGGCGTTGGACTCGTGTCTTTATGAACTCTAGATCAAGAGTTACAGATGATTTAGTGCGTACATGTCAAGTTGATCGGCCAGTTAAAATGATTATTCTAAAATGAGCATTGGTGCTCCTTGACTAAAAGGCTTATAAATGACGCATAATTGATGGCATCATGCAGTTTGGGATTGATTGGATTACTTGGGCTTTGTCGTAGCTATTTTGGTCTTAATTTTATTCACAATATAGAAAATTGAGTTAGAAAATGAAAAGTTATGGACATTGGATTCGTGTCATTCTAACCTCTAAATGAAAAGTTATGGACGATTTAGTGCGGACATGTCAAGTTGATCTGCCAGTTAAAATGATCATTCTAAACTGGTTCTTAGTGCTCCTTGACCGAAGGCTTATATACGAAGCATAATACATGGCAAAACACAGTTTGGGATAGATTGCTTATAAATGAAGCAGAGTGCATGGCATCACGCGGTTTGGGATAGATTGCATTACTTAAGGGCTTTTTCTAGCTCTTTCGATCTCAAATGTTGTCACAATATAGAAAATGGAGCTAGCTTAACGTGGGCGTTGGATTCGTGTAATTATGAATTCTAAATTAAAAGTTACAAAAGCTTTAGTGCAAATATGTCAAGGTTATCGGCTAGTTAAAATGATCATTATTCTAAAATTATCATTGGTGATGCTTGAGTAAAGGCTCATAAATGAAGCATGATACATGTCATCACATAGATTGGGATAGATTGGATTGCTTGAGGTTTTTTCGTAGCTATTTCGGGCTTAAATTTTTTCACAATATAGAAAATTGAGTTAGCTTAACGTTGGCGTTGGTTTCGTGTCATTCGGACATCTAAATCAAAAGTGAGGGACAATTTAGTGCCGACATATCAAGTTGATCGGCCAGTTAAACTGATCATTCTAAACTGGTTGTTAGTTCTCCTTGACTAAAGGCTTATAAACGAAGCATAACGCATGCTTTGTCTAGCTCTTTCAGTCTCAAATGTTTTCAAAATGTGTAAAATTGAGCTAGCTTAGGGTAGACGTTGGATTCGTGTCATCTTAAGCTCTAAATAAAAAGCAAAAGACGATTTAGGGCGAACATGTCAAGTTGATCAGCTGGTTAAAAAGATTATTCTAAACTCATCATTGCTGCTCCTTGAGTAATTGCTTATAAATAAGCATAATGCATGGCATCACGCATATTGGGATAGATTGGATTACTTGGAGGCTTCACATTGCTATTTCGATCTTAAACTTTTCACAAAATAGAAAATTGAGCTAGCTTAACATGGCTGTTGGATTCGTCTCATTATGAAATTTAAATTAAATCTTATGGACGATTTAGTGCGGACATGTCATGTTGATCGGCCAGTAAAAATGATCATTCTAAACTGATCATTGGTACTCCTTCAGTAAATGCTTTTAAATAAAGCATAATGCATGGCATCACGCAGTTTGGGATGGATTGCATTACTTTAATGCTTTGTCTACCTATTTCGATCTAATATATTGTCACAATATAGAACATGGAGCTAGTTTAAGGTGGACGTGGGATTCCTGTCATTATGAACTCTAAATAAAAAGTTACGAAAGCTTTAGTGCAGACATGTCAAGCTTATGGGCTAGTTAAAATGATCATTATTCTATAATATTCATTGGTGCTCCTTGACTAAAGGCATATAAATGAAGCATAATGCATGGCATCACACATTTTTGGATATATTGCATTACTTTAATGCTTTGTCGTAGTTATTTGGGGTTAAATTTATTCACAATAAGGAAAAATTAACTAGATTTACGTGGGTTCTAGATTCGTGTCATTCGGAGCTCTAAATCAAAAGTTATGGAGGATTTAGTGCCAATATGTCAAGTAAATCGGCCAGTTAAAATGATCATTTTAAACTGCTCATTGGTGCTCGACTAAAGGCTTATAAATGAAGCATAATGCATGGAAACACGTAGTTTAGTATAGATTCCATTACTTTTATGCTTTTCTAGCTCTCTCAGTCTCAAATGTTTTCACAATATAGAAAATTGAACTAGCTTAAGGTGGGCATTGGATTCATGTCATTTTGGGCTCAAAATAAAAAGCAAAAGATGATTTAGTGCAAACATGTCAAGTTGATCATCTAGTTAAAATGATCATTCTAAACTGATCATTGGTGCTTCTTGAGTACATGCTTATAAATCACCATAACGCATGACATCACGCAGATTGGGATAGATTGGATTTCTTGGTGGCTTTGCATAGCTATTTTGATCTTAAATTTTACATAATATAGAAACTTGAGCTAGCTTAACGTGGGTGTTGGATTCGTGTCATTTTGAACTCTAATTTAAAAGTTACAGACAATTTAGTGCGGACATGTCAAGGTTATTGGCCAGTTAAAATGATCATTCTTGTTTGAACATTGGTGCTCTTTGAGTAAATGCTTATAAATGAAGCATAATGCATGACATCACACAGTTTGGGATAGATTGCTTTACTTTAAAGCTTTTTCGTAGCTATTCGGTCTTAATTTTTTTCACAATATAGAAAATTGAGTATGCTTAAGTTTGGCTTTGGATTCGTGTCATTCTAACCTCTAAATCAAAAGTTATGGACAATTTAGTGAGGTAATGTCAAGTTAATCACCAGTCAAAAATGATCATTCTAAACTGATCATTGGAGCTCCTTCAGTAAATGCTTATAAATGAAGCAGAATCCATGGCATCACGTAGTTTGGGATAGATTGCATTACTTTAAGGATTTTTCTAGCTCTTTTCGATCTCAATTGTTCTCACAATATAGAAAATGGTGCTAGCTTAACGTGGGTGCTTTTTCATGAGTCCTAATTATTTTTTCCCTAGTCCGTTTTGGTTAGGTTCGAGATGGATGTGTAAAAGAAACAGTATATTGATATATATATATATATATATATATATATATATATATATTTCCAAAATCAAAAGAGCGATTAGGTTACAAAAATAACGGATTTCTAATCATCTTGTTTTGTTATTCTATAATATAGCAAACAGAAATCTATTAAAGATAGAGAATCCGGTTCGCAGTCTACCGGTTTATGAGGTAGGCATCTAAAGCACGTCCTTGTACAATGCTTAATGCTCAAGGCTCTAGGCTGAGTAGCAGGAGCAACTTTTAATTTAGTATGAGCCCAAACAATGGATTCAATAAGTTCTTGCCAATAACCACGCCCGCTGAATAGAAACATTAAACTGAAAGCCCATAAAAAATGAGCACCTAAGATAAAAGACTATATGCAGATTACGAAGAACCATAAGACTTTCGATTCGTGTCATTATAAACTCAAAATCAAAAGTTACGAAAGCTTTAGTGCAAACATGTCAAGGTTATCAGCAAGTTAAAATGATCATTATTCTAAAATAATCATTGGTGCAGCTTGAGTAAAGGCTCATAAATGAAGCATAATGCATGGCATCACGTAGTTCGGGATAGATTGGATTGCTTGAGGTTTTTCTGTAGCTATTTCGGGCTTCAATTTTTTCACAATTTAGAAAATTTAGTTAGCTTAACGTGGGCGTTGGTTACGTGTCATTCGGACCTCTAAATAAAAAGTGAGGGTTGCTTTAGTGCCGACATATCAAGTTGATCGGCCAGTTAAAATGATCATTCTAAACTGGTTGTTAGTGCTCCTTGACTAAAGGCTTATAAACGAAACATAATGCATGGCAAAACGCAGTTTGGGATAGATTGCATTACATTGATGCTTTGTCTAGCTCTTTCGGTCTCAAATGTTTTCACAATGTGGAAAATTGAGCTAGCTTAGGGTGGGCGTTGGATTCATGTCATCTTGAGATCTAAATAAAAAGCAAAAGACGATTTAGGGCAAACATGTCAAGTTGATCAGCTAGTTAAAAGGATTATTCTAAACTCATCATTGGCGATCTTGAGTAATTGCTTATAAATAAGCATAATGCATGGCATAACGCATATCGGGATAGATTGGATTACTTGGAGGCTTTGCATTGCTATTTCGATCTTAAATTTTTCACGAAATAGAAAATTGAGCTAGCTTAACATGGCTGTTGGATTCGTGTCATTTTGAAGTTTAAATTAAAACTTATGGACGATTTAGTGCGGACATGTCATGTTGATCGGCCAGTAAAAATGATCATTCTAAACTGATTATTGGTAGTTCTTCAATAAATGCTTTTAAATAAAGCATAATGCATGGCATCACGAAGTTTGGGATAGATTGCATTATTTTAATGCTTTGTCTACCTCTTTCGATCTAATATATTGTCACAATATAGAAAATGGAGCTAGTTTAACATGGGCGTGGGATTCCTGTCACTATGAACTCTAAATAAAAAGTTACCAAAGCTTTGGTGCGGACATGTCAAGCTTATCGGCTATTTAAAATGATCATTATTCTATAATTTTCATTGGTGCTCCTTGACTAAACGAATATAAATCAAGCATAATGTATGGCATCACACATTTTGGGATATATTGCATTACTTTAAGGTTTTGTCGTAGTTTTTTTGGTTATTCACAATAAGGAAAAATTAACTAGATTTATGTGGGTGCTAGATTCGTGTCATTCGGAGCTCTAAATCAAAATTTATGGACGATTTAGTGCCAACATGTCAAGTAAATCGGCCAGTTAAAATGATCATTTTAAACTGGTCATTGGTGCTCCTTGACTAAAGCCTTATAAATGAAGCATAATGCATGGAAACACGTAGTTTAGTATAGATTCCATTACTTTGATGCTTTTTCTAGCTCTCTCAGTCTCAAATGTTTTCACAATATGGAAAATTGAACTAGCTCAAGGTGGGCGTTGGATTCATGTCATCTTGGGCTCAAAATAAAAAGCAAAAGATGATTTAGTGCGAACATGTCAAGTTGATCATCTAGTTAAAATGATCATTCTAAACTGATCATTGGTGCTTCTTGAGTACATGCTTATAAATCACCATAACGCATGGCATCACGCAGATTGGGATAGATTAGATTTCTTGGTGGCTTTGCATAGCTATTTCAATCTTAAATTTTTCACAATATAGAAAATTGAGCTAGCTGAACGTGGGTGTTGGATTGGTGTCATTTTGAACTCTAATTTAAAAGTTACAGACGATTTAGTGTGGACATGTCAAGTTGATTGGCCAGTTAAAATGATCATTCTTGTTTGATCATTGGTGCTCCTTGAGTAAATGCTTATAAATGAAGTATAATGCATGGCATCACACAGTTTGGGATAGATTGCATTACTTTAAAGCTTTCGTAGCTATTCGGTCTTAATTTTTTCACAATATAGAAAATTGAGTAAGCTTAAGTTGGGCTTTGGATTCGTGTCATTCTAACCTCTAAATCAAAAGTTATGGACGATTTAGTGAGGTAATGTCAAGTTAATCGCCAGTTTAAATGATCATTCTAAACTGATCATTGGAGCTCCTTGAGTAAATGCTTATAAATGAAGCAGAATTCATGGCATCACGCCATTTGGGATAGATTGCATTACTTTAAGGATTTTTCTATCTCTTTCGATCTCAAATGTTGTCACAATATAGAAAATGGAGCTAGCTTAACGTGGGTGCTTTTTCATGAGTCCTAATTATTTTTTCCCTAGTCCGTTTGGGTTAGGTTCGAGATGGATGTGTAAAAGAAGCAGTATATTGATATATATATATATATATATATTTCCAAAATCAAAGAGCGATTAGGTTAAAAAAATAAAGGATTTCTAATCATCTTGTTTTGTTATTCTATAATATAACGAACAGAAATCTATTAAAGATAGAGAATCCGGTCGCAGTCTACCGGTTTATGAGGTAGGTATCTAAAGCACGTCATTGTACAATGCTCAAGGCTCTAGGCTCAGTAGCAGGAGCAACGTTTAATTTAGTATGAGCCCAAACAATGGATTCAATAAGTTCTTGCCAATAACCATGCCCGCTGAATAGAAACAGTAAACTGAAAGCCCATACAAAATGAGCACCTAAGAAAAAAGATCATATGCCGATAACGAAGAACCATAAGACTTTCGATTCGTGTCATTATAAACTCAAAATCAAAAGTTACGGAAGCTTTAGTGCAAACATGTCAAGGTTATCAGCTAGTTAAAATGATCATTATTCTAAAATAATCATTGATGCTGCTTGAGTAAAGGCCCATAAATGAAGCATAATGCATGGCATCACGTAGTTCGGGATATATTGGATGCTTGAGGTTTTTCCGTAGCTATTTCGGGCTTCAATTTTTTCACAATTTAGAAAATTTAGTAAGCTTAACGTGGGTGTTGGTTTCGTGTCATTCGGACCTCTAAATAAAAAGTGAGGGTTGCTTTAATGCCGACATATGAAGTTGATCGGCCGGTTAAAATGATCATTCTAAACTGGTTGTTAGTGCTCCTTCACTAAAGGCTTATAAATGAAGCATAATGCATGGCAAAACGCAGTTTGGGATACCTTGCATTAATTTGATGCTTTGTCTAGCTCTTTCAGTCTCAAATGTATTCACAATATGGAATATTGACCTAGCTAAAGGTGGGCGTTGGATTCATGTCATCTTGAGCTCTAAATAAAAAGCAAAAGACGATTTATTGCGAACATGTCAAATTGACCAGCTAGGCAAAAGGATCATTCTAAACTGCTCATTGGCGCTACTTGAGTAATTGCTTATAAATAAGCATAATGCATGGCATCACACAGATTGGGATAGATTGGATTACTTGGAGGCTTTGTCTAGCTCTTTCGATCTTAATTATTCACAAAATAGAAAATTGAGCTAGCTTAACATGGCTGTGTGATTCGTGTCATTTTGAACTCTAAATTAAAAGTACCGGACGATTTAGTGCGGAAATGTCAAATTGATTGGCAATTTAAAATAATTATTCAAAAATGATCATTGGTGCTCCCGAGTAAAAGGCTTATAAATGAAGCATAATGCATGGCATCATGCAGTTTTGGATAGATTGGATTGCTTGACGCCTTTTCGTAACTGTTTTGGTCTTAAATTTTTACACAATATAGGAAATTTAGAAAGCTTAACTTGGGCGTTAGATTCGTGTCATTCTAACCTCTAAATCAAAAGCTATGGACGATTTAGTGTGGACATGTCAAGTTGATCGGCCAGTTAAAATGATCATTCTTAATTTATAATTGGTGCTACTTGAGTAAATGCTTATAAATGAAGCATAATGCATGGCATCACGAAGTTTGGGATAGATTGTAGTACTTTTAGGCTTTGTCTTGCTCTTTCAATCTCAAATGTTTCCCTATTATAGAATATGGAGCTAGCTTAATGCGGGCGTTGGATCATTCTAAACTGATCATTGGTGCTCCTTGTGTAAATGATTATAAATAAGTATAATGCATGGCATCATGCAGGGATAGATTGCATTACTTTAAGGCTTTGTCTAGCTCTTTCAATATCAATGTCGCCACAATATAGAAAATGGAGCTAGCTTAACGTGGCCGTTGGATTCGTGTCATTATGAACTCTAAATCAAAAAATACGGACGAGATAGTGCAGATATGTCAAGTTGATCGGCCAGTTAAAATGATTATTCTAAAATGATCATTGGTGCTCCCTGAGTAAAAGGCTTATAAATGAAGCATAATGCAAGACATCACGCAGTTTTCGATACATTGGATTGCTTGAGGCTTTGTTATAGCTATTTCGGTCTTAAATTTTTCCAAGTATAAAAAAATGAATAAGCTTAACTTGGGAGTTAGATTCGTGTCATTTCTAACCTCTAAATCAAAAATTATGTACGATTTAGTGCAGACATTTTGATCAGCCAATAAAAATGATCATTTTTCACAGATCATTTGCTCCTTGAATAAATGATTATAAATGAAGCATAATGCATGGCATCACGCAGTTTAAGATAGTTTGCATTACTTTAAGGCTTTGTCTACCTCTTTTGATCTCAAATGTTGTCACAATATAGAAAATGGAGCTAGCTTAACGTGGGCATTGGATTCCTGTCATTATGACTATAAATGAAAAGTTACGAAAGCTTTACTGTGGACATGTCAAGTTTATCGGCTAGTTAAAATGATCATTCTCCTAAAATTTTCATTGGTGCTCCTTGTCTAAAGGCTTATAAATGAAGCATAATGCATGGCATCACATATTTTGGGATAGATTGCATTACTTTGAGGTTTTGTCGTAGCTATTTCGGGCTTAATTTATTTGAGAATATGGAAGATTGAGTTAGCTTAACGTGGGTGTTGGATTCGTGTCATATTGAACTCTAAATTAAAAGTTACATACGATTTAGTGTGGACATGTCAAGTTGATCGGCTATTTAAAATCACCATTCTAAACTGGTCAATTGTGTTCCTTGACTAAAGGCATATAAATGAAGCATAATGCATGACATCACACATTCTGCGATAGATTGCAATACTTTGATGCTTTGTCTAGCCCTTTCTATCTCAAATTTTTTCACAAGATGGAAAATTGAGCTAGCTTAAGGTGGGCGTTTGATTAATGTCATCTTGAGCTCTAAATAAAAAGTGAAAGACCATTTATTGCTAACACGTCAAGTTGATAAGCTAGTTAAAAATGATCATTCTAAACTGATCATTGGTTCCCCTTGAGTAAATGCTTATAAATAAGCGTATATGCATGGCATCACGTAGTTTGGGATAGATTGCCTTACTTTAAGACTTTTTCTAGCTCTTTCGATATTAAATGTTGTCACAATATAGAAAAAGGAGCTAGCTTAACGTGGGCACTGGATTCATGTCAATATAAAATATAAAGCAATAGTAACAGACGGTTTAGTGCGGACATGTCAAGTTGATCGGCCAGTTAAAATGATTATTCTAAAATGATAATTGGTGCTCATTGAGACAAAGCTTATAAATGAAGCATAATGCATGACATCCCGGAGTTTGGGATAGATTGGATTGCTTGAGGCTTTGTCGTAGCTATTTCCATTTAAAATGTTTTCACAATATAGAAAATTGAATTAGTTTAACTTGGGCGTTAGATTCGTGTCATTCAAACCTCTAAATGAAAAGTTATAGACGATTTAGTGTGAATATGTCAAGTTGATCGTCCAGTTAAAACGATCATTCTTGACTGATCATTGGTGCTCCTTGAGTAAATGCATATAAATGAAGCAGAATGCATGGCATCACGCTGTTTGGGATAGATTGCATTACTTTAAGGCTTTTTCTAGCTCTTTCAATCTCAATGTTGTCACAATATAGAAAATGGAGCTAGCTTAACGTGGGAGTTGGATTCGTGTCATTATGAACTCTAAATCAAAAGATACAGAGGATTTATTGCGGACATGTCAACTTGATCGGCCAGTTGAAATGATTATTCTAAAATGATCATTGGTGCTCCTTGATTAAAAGGCTTATAAATGAAGCATAATGCATAACATCACGCAGTTTTCGATAGATTGCATTGCTTGAGGCTTTTTCATAGCTATTTCAGTCTTAAATTTTTTCACAATATTAAAAATTGAGTAAGCTTGACTTGGGCGTTGGATTCTTGTCATTCTAACATCTAAATCGAAAGGTATGGACGATTTAGTGCGTATTTGTCAAGTTGATCGGCCAGTTAAAATGATCAATCTTAACTGATCATTCTTAACTGATCATTTGCTCCTTGAGTAAATGCTTATAAATGAAGCATCATGCATGGCATCACGCAGTTTGGGATAGATTGCATTACTTGAAGGCTTTGTCTACCTCTTTTGATCTCAAAACTTGTCACAATATAGAAAATGGAGTCAGCTTAATGTGGGCATTGGATTCCTGTCATTATGACTCTAAATGTCAAGTTTATCGGCTAGTTAAAATGATCATTATTCTAAAATTTTCATTGGTGCTCCTTGACTAAAGGCTTATAAATGAAGCATAATGCATGGCATCACACATTTTACGATAGATTGCAATACTTTGAGGTTTTTTCATAGCTATTTCGGGATTAAATTTTTTCACATTATGGAAAATTGAGCTAGCTTAACGTTATTGTTGGATTCGTGTCATATTGAACCCTAAATTAAATGTTACATACGATTTAGTGCGGACATGTCAAGTTGATCGGCAAGTTAATATGATTATTCTAAAATTATCATGAGTGCTCCTTGAGTTAATGCTTATAAATTAATCAAGGCATATAAATTAAGCATAATGCATGGCATCACGCAGTTTGGGATAGAATTGATTACGTGGAGGCTTTATAATAGAAAATTTTGATCGAAAATAGAAAATTGAGCTAGCTTAACTTGTGTGTTGGATTCGTGTCATTTTGCACTATAAATCAAAAGTTATGAACGATTTGGTGCAGACATATCAAGTTGATCAGCTAGTTCAAATAATCTTTCTAAAAGGATCATTGGTGCTCATTGAGTAAAGGCTTATAAATTAAGCATAATGCATGGCATCACGCAGTTTGGGATATATTGGATTACTTGGAGGTTTTTTCATAGCTATTTCGATGTTGAATTTTGTCACAATATAGAACGTTGAGCTACCTTACCGTTGGTGTTGGATTCGTGTAATTTTGACTTCTAAATCAAAAGTTATGGACGATTTAGTGCGAACATGTCAAGTTGATTGGCCAGTTAAAATTATCATTTTAAACTGATCATTGGTGCTCAATGAGTAATGGCTTATCAATGAAGCATAATGCATTGCATCATGCAGTTTGGGATAGATTGGATTGCATGGAGGCTTTTTCATAGCCCTTTCAGCCTCAAATGTTATCACAACATAGAAAATTGAGCAAGCATAACGTGGGCGTTTGATTCGTGTCATTATGAACTCTAAATCAAAATTTACGGACGATTTAGTGCAGATATGTCAAGTTGATCGGCCAGTTGAAACGATTGTTCTAAAGTGGTCATTGGTTCTCCTTGAGTAAAGGATTATAAATGAAGCATAATGCACGGTATCACGCAGTTTGGGATTGATTGGATTGATTGAGGCTTTGTCGTAGCTATTTCGGTTTTAAATTTTTTTCACAATATATAAAATTGAGTTAGCTTAACCTGGACATTGGATTCATGTAATCCTGACCTCGAAATCAAAAGTGATGGCAATTTACTGCGGACATGTCAAACTGATCAGCCAGTTAAAATGATAATTCTAAACTGGTCATTGGTGCTCCTTGACTAAAAGCTTATAAATGAAGTATAACGCATGACATCACGCAGTTTGGGATATATTGTATTACTTTGTTGCTTTGTCTAGCTCTTTCAGTTTCAAATATTTTCACAATATGGAAAATTGAGCTAGCTTAAGTTGGGTATTGGATTCATGTCATCTTGAGCTCTAAATAATAATAAAAAGACGATTTAGTGCGGACATGTCAAGTTGATCATCTAGTTAAAATGATCATTCTAAACTGATCATTGGTGATCATTGCGTAAAAGTTTATAAACGAAGCATAATGCATTACATCACACGGTTTGGGACAGATTGGATGCTTGGAGGCTTTGTCGTAGCTATTTCAGTCTTAAATTTTCTCACAATATAGAAAATTGAGTTAGCTTAACGTGAGTGTTGGATTCGTGTAATTCTGAACTCGAAATCGTTGGTGGCTTGAGTAAACGCTTATAAATGAAGCATAATGCATGGCATCACACAGTTTTGGATTCATTGGATTACTTGGAGGCTTTGTCGTAACTCTGTGAGTCTCAAATCTTGTCACAATATGGAAAATTGATCTAGCTTATCATGGGCGTTGAACCCATGTCATTGTGAGCTCCAAATCAAAAGCTCAAGACGATTTAGTGCGGACATGTCAAGATGATTAGCTAGTTAAAATGATCATTCTAAACTGATCATTGGTGCTCCCTGAGTAAAAGCTTATCAATGAAGCATAATTCACGGCATCACACTGTTTGGAATACATTGGATTAGTTGGAGGCGTAGTCATACCTTTTTCAGTTTCAAATGTTGTAACAATATGGAAATTGAGCTCATTTAATATGGGTGTTGAACTCATGTCATTTTGAGCTCTAAATCAAAAGTTATAATCGATTTACTGTGGACATGTAACTTGATCAGCTACTTAAAATGATCATTCTAATATGATCATTGGTGCTCCTAGAGTAAAGGCTTATAAATGAAGGATAATACAATGTATCACGAAGTTTGGGATAGATTGCATGACTTTGAGGCTTTGTCTAGCTCTTTCAATCTCACATATTGTCACAATATGGAAAATTGAGCTAGTTTAACGTGGGCACTGGATTCATGTCATCTTTAGCTCTAAATAAAAATTAAAAGACGATTTACAACAGACATGTCAAGTTCATCGGCCATTTAAAATGATTATTCTAAAGTGATCATTGGTGCTCCTTCAGTAAAGCCATATAAATGCAGCATAATGCATGGTATCTCGCAGTTTGGGATACATTGGATTACTTGGAGGCTTTGTCATAGCTCTGTCGATCTTAAATTTTATCACAATATGAAAATTTAGCTACTTTAACCTGGGTGTTGGATTAGTATCATTTTGAGTTCTAAATCAAAAGTTATAGACGATTTAGAGTGCACATGTAACTTGATCAGTTTGAGTCAAGTTGATCGGCCAGTTAAAATGTTCATTCTTAGCTGAACGTTGGTGCTCCATGAGTAAAAGCTTATAAATGAAGCATAATGCATGGCATCATGCAGTTTGGATAGATTGCATTACGTTGAGGCTTTGTCTAGCTCCTTTAATCTCAAATGTTGTCACACTATGGAAAATTGAGCTAGCCTAACGTGGGCGCTGGATTCATATCATCTTGAGCTCTAAATAAAAAGTAAAAGATGATTTGGTGCGGACATGTCAAGTTGATCGGCCAGTAAAAATGTTTAATCTATACTGATCATTGGTGCTCCTTCAATAAAGCTTATAAATGAAGCATAATGCATGGTATCTCAGAGTTTTGGGATACATTGGATTACTTTGAGGCTTTGTCTTAGCTCTTTCAGTCTCATATGATGTCACAATATGGAAAATTGAGCTAGCTTAATGTGGGTGTCGGATTCGTATCATTTTGAACTTTAAATCAAAAATTATAGACGATTAAGTGCAGACATGTAAAGTTGATCAGCCAGTAAAAATGATCATTCTAAACTGATCATTGGTGCTCCTTGAGTAAAGGCTTATAAATGAAGCATAATGTATGTAATCACGTAATTTTGGATACATTGGATTACTTGGAAGCTTTTTCGTATCTCTTTTAGTCTCAAATGTTGTTAGAATATTGATAATTGAGCTAGATCAACGTGGCCGTTGGATTCATGTCATTTTGAGTTCAAATCAAACGTCAAAGACAATTTAGTTCGGATATGTCGAGTTGATCAGATAGTTAAAAAGATCATTCTAAGTTGATCATTGGTGCTCATTGAGCAAAGGTTTACAAATGAAGCATAATGCATGATATCCCGCAGATTGGGATAGATTGGATTACTTAAAGGCTTTGTCGTTCCTATTTCAGTATTAAATTTTGTCAAAATATAGAAAATTGAGCTAGATTAATGTGGGCATTGGATTCATGTCATTCTGAACTCTAAATGAAAAGTTACGAACAATTTAATGCGGATATGTCAAGTTGATTGGCCACTTAAAATTATCATTCTAAGCTGACATGGGTGCTCATTGCCCAAATGTTTACATATGGAGCAAAATGCATGACATCACTTAATTTGGGATAGATTGGATTACTTGGAGACTTTTTCGTAGCTATTTCGGTTTTAAATTTTGCACAATATAGAAAATTGAGCTAGCTTAACGTGGGCATTGGATTCGTGTTATTCTGAATTCTAAATCAAAAGCTACCGACGATGTAGTGCGGACATGTCAAGTTGATAGGCCAATTAAAATGATCATTCTAAACTGATCATTGGTGCTTCTTGAGTAAAGGCTTATAAATCAAGCATAATGCATGACATCACGCAGTTTGGGATACATCGGATTACTTGGAGGCTTTGTCTTAGCTCTTTAAGTTTTAAATGTTGTCACAATATTGAAAATTGAGCTAGACTAAAGTGGCCGTAGGATTCATGTCATTTTGAGCTCAAAATCAAATGTTACAGACGATAGTGTGGACATGTCGCGTTGATCAGCTAGTTAAAACAATCACTCTGAAGTGATCATTGGTGCTCATTGAGCAAAGGTTTACAAATGGAGAAACATGCATGGCATCACATATGTTATCACAATATTGAAAATTGAGGTAGATTAACGTGGCCGTTGGATTCATGTCATTTTGAGCTTTAAATCAAATGCTAAAGAAGATTTAGTGCGGCCTTGTCAAGGTAATCAGATAGTTAAAACGATCATTGTAAACTGATCATTGGTGCTCATTGTTGCTCATTGTCATTCTGAACTCTAAATCAAAAGTTACAGACGGTTTAGTGCGGACATGCACCTGTTTTGGTACTTCCTGACTTTGATAAAACCTTTGAAATTTAATATGATGCTTCTGGAACATGTATAGGAGCTGCCCTAATGCAAGGAGGAAAACCAGCAACTTACTTCAGTGAGAAACTTAGTGGAGCTTTACTTAACTATTCCACATATGATAAACAGCTCTATTCTTGGTAAGGTCTCTTGAAACTTGGCAACATTACCTGTTGTCAAAGGAGTTTTTTATTCATACAGATCATGAGACGCTCAAGAATTTAAGAGGACAAACTAAGCTTAAGAAGAGGCATGCAAAGTGGCTTGACTTTGTGAAGACTTTTACTTATGTGATCAAATATAAGAAAGGTAAAGATAACGTTATGGCTGATGCTTTATCAAGGAGACATGCTCTCATTAGCACAATGGAAGCTAAGATTATGGGATTTGAACACATCAAGGCAATGTATGAGACTGATCTAGATTTTCAAGAAATGTTTAAGGACACCAACAAGGTCGCATCTGGTATGTTTTATCAAAAAGATGGATTTTTGTTTAAGGAGAAATGTCTTTGTATTCCTCAGGGATCAATGAGAGAACTATTGATTAGAGAAGCTCATGGAGAAGGACTCATGGGACATTTTGGCCGAGATAAGACATTCAGTGTACTTCTGGAACATTTCAACTGGCCACATCTAAAATGAGATGTTGAAAGATTCTGTGTTAAGTGCATCACTTGCCTGAAAGCAAAATCCAGTTCACACCCCTATGGTTTTACATGCCACAAGGATTCTATCTTTGTAGTTGTAGACAGGTTCTCAAATATGGCTAATTTTATACCATGTAACAAGACTAATGATGCTACGCAAATAGCTGATATTTTTTTAAAAAGAAGTAGTGCGCCTACATGGAGTTCCTGGAACAATTCCTTTCGGATCGTGACACCAAATTTCTAAGCCATTTCTGGAGGACCTTATGGAAAACGTTGGGAACTAAGATGCTATTCTCAACTACTTGCCACCCACACACCGATGGTCAAACAGAGGCAGTAAACCAAACTCTTTCAATATTTTTGAGAGCCACGGTCGGTACGAAATTTGTTGTCTTGCTTACCTTACATTGAGTTTGCTTATAATCATGCTAAACATTCAGCAACTAAACTTTCTCCTTTTGAAGTGGTTTATGGATTTAGTCCTACTACCCCACTAGATCTTATACCTTTACCTCAAGATGTTATGTCTAGTGAAAGAGAAACCAGGGCATATTATGTTAAGAAGATTCATCAAAAGGTCAAGGAAAACTTTGAAAAGAGAACCGAGCTGTACAAACGAAATGCTGATAAACACCAAAAAGACATATCGTTTGAACCTGGAGACTGGGTCTGGTTACACATGAGACATGAAATATTCCCCAACCAAATGAAATCCAAGCTTTCCCCAAGAGGAGACGGTTCTTTTCGTGTTTTAGAGAAGATCAACAACAATGTCTACAAGGTTGAGCTGCTAGGTGAGATGACCATATCTCCTACTTTTAATATTACTGATCTTGCTCATTTCCATGCAGATGTACCTTTTAATTTGGGATAAATTGGATTGCTTGGAGGCTTTTTCGTAGCTCTTTCAGTCTCAAATGTTGTCACAATATTGAAAATTAAGCTAGATTGACGTGGGCGTTGGATTCATGTCATTTTGAGCTCTACATAAAATGTTAAAGATGATTTAGTGCAGACATGTCAAGTTGATCAGATAGTTAAAATCATCATTCTAAACTGATCATTGGTGCTGATTGAGCAATGGTTTACAAACGAAGCATAACACAGTTTGGAATAGATTGGATTACTTGAAGGCTTTTTGTAGCTATTTCGGTCTTAAATTTTGTCAAAATATAGAATATTGAGCTAGCTTAACGTGGGCCTTGAATTCGTGTAATTTTGAACTCTAAATCAAAAATTTTGGACAATTTAGTATGGACATTTCAAGTTAATCGGCCAGTTAAGGTGATTGTTCTAAACTGATCAATTTAAACAGATCATTCTAAACTGATCATTAGTGGTCCTTGAGTAAAGGATTATAAATAATGCATGCCATCACAAAGTTTAGGATAGATTGGATTACTTGAAAACTTTGTGGTAGTTCTTTCATTTTCTAATGTTGTCACAATACAGAAAATTGAGATAGCTTAATGTGGGCGTTGGATTCGCGTCATTCCGAGGTCTGAATCAAAAGTTACAGACAATTTAGTGCGTACATATCAAGTTCTTCAGCCAGCTAAAGTGATCATTCTAAAGTTATTATTTTAAACTGATCAATCTAAACTAATCTTTAGTGCCTTGAGTAAAGGCTTATAAATTAAGCATAATGCATGGCATCACGAAGTTTAGGATAGATTGGATTACTTGAAGGCTTTGTGGTAGTTCTTCAATCTCAAATCGTGTCACAATATAGAAAATTGAGCTAGCTTAATTTGGGCATTGGGTTCATGTCATTCCAAACTCTAAATCAAAAGTTATGGATGATTTACTCCGTAAATGTCAAGCTGATTGGCCAGATAAAACGATCATTCTAAACTGATCATTGGTGCTCCTTGAGTAAAGCTTATAAATGAAGCATAATACGTGGCATCACATAGTTTGGGTTAGATTGGATAACTTGGAGGCTTTGTCGTACCTATTTTGGTCTTAAATTTCATCAACATATAGAAAATTCAGCTAACTTAGTGTGGGCGTTGGATTTATGTCATTCGGAACTCTAAATCGAAAGTTACAGACGATTTAGTGTCGAAATGTCAAGTTTATTAGGTAGTTAAATCGATGATTCTAAACTGATCATTGGTCCTCATTGAGCAAAGGTTTACAAATGAAGCATATGCATGACATCACGCATTTGTGATAGATCGGATTACTTGGAGGCTTTGTTGTACCTATTTCGATCTTAAATTTTGTCACAATATAATATATTGAGCTAGCTTAACGTGGGTGTTGGATTCGTGTCATTTTGAACTCTAAATCAAATGTTACTGACGATTTACTACGGACATGTCAAGTTGATCGGCCAGTTAAAATGATAATTTTAAACTGATCATTGGTGCTCTTTTACTAAAGCCTTATAAATGAAGGATAATGAATGGCGTCACGTAGTGTGGGATACATTGGATTACTCAGAGGCTTTGTCATACCTCTTTCAGTATCAAATGTTGTCACAATATTGAAAATTGAGGTAAATTAACTTGGGCACTGGATTCATGTCATTTTGTGCTCTAAATCAAATGTTAAAAATGATTTAGTGCGGACATGTCAAGTTGATCAGCTTTTTAAAAAGATCATTCTAAACTGATCATTGGTGCTCATTGAGCAAAGGTTTACAAAAGAAGCATAATGCATGGCATCACACAATCTGTGATAGATTGGATTACATGGAGGCTTTGTCGTACCTATTTTTGTCTTAAGTTTTGTAAGAATATAGAATATTGAGCTAGCTTAGTGTGACCGTTGGTTTCGTGTCATTCTAAACTCTAAATCAAAAGTTACGGAAGATTTTGTGTGGACTTTTCAAGTTGATCGGCCTGTTAAAATGATAATTCTAGTTGATCGGTTTGTCAATTCATGTACTAATACCGAATAATTGTTCGTATCGCTTGCATTATGTCGGTCTAGTCATTTGTAAGTTTATATTTATTGAATCAAATTATTTCTTAAAACAAAAGTAGGGTTATTAAGAAATAAGTAAAAAACATTCTTGTGGATATCGTAACTACCATCATCAAAATAGATTATGATAAACTAAAAAAAAGCAAGGATAATACACCACCAAACTTTAAAAATTATTTATTGTTACGATCCATTATTTATTAAAAACCCATAAAATATCATTAAAAATTATTCTAAAAACAATTAATAAACTTTTATTTAAATATTATTAAAATTATATTTTTACAAAAATATCATAAACATTAAAAATTATAGGTTTATATTTAGTATATAAAGTTTAAGTTTAAGCTTTTATTGTTTAAAAGAAAATGGTAAATAGTAAATGTAGATAGATTGATAAAATGTTCCAATAATAGGTCGTATCAAGAGTACCAACGACGTGGTGAGTCGTCGACTCCGAGTTGTATACCAACTCAAGTTCCAAAATCTGTAAATGATTGTTTCTGAGCAATGACAATTGAAGAATTGGTTCAGCAGCATGGTCGTTAACTTCTTACATTTCTCGATCCAAGACGTCAAGAAAACTCGACATGGTAAATTACATTTTCTATAATTATATTTAAAATAATTATTTTAATGCTATTCTATAATTCCATTTAAAATAATTATTTAAACGCTATTATAATAAAAATTTGTAGGTTTGATATTTCAAACCATATTAAAGATGCTTCATTCTCTTTTGAACAAACCATATACCAAATTTAGAGATATTCCGTACGAAGAACGTCAGATTTGGTTCAGGATATTTTCGGTATGTTATTAAATTTTAAATATATAATTATTTTAAATAGTTTTTAAATTTCGCAGCAAGAATGTACATGGGATCCCATGAACACAAAATTGGTAGAGAAAAGCTTTCGAAAAAGGAGGCTGCAGTACAATTTTCCCGCCACATGAATGAGTAGAAAAAAATGGGAAAAGGGAAAAGATAAACCAAAAGGGTTGAATGGGTTAGTCTGGAATGACTTTATTCGTTATTGCGAATCTTCCATCGCCGAGGTCATCTCGGGAACTAATTCGGGAAACCGGAAGAGCGACTGAGGAGGCAAATGCATTTATATTCACAATGCCGGATCGACTAGCTGTTTGAGACGAGCCGATAAATTGGTAAATTAATGATTATATTAATTTTATTTATTATTAGTAAAAAAAATTTTAATTATTAATTTAGAATTTTTTACTTTTAGACACAAGAAATTGGAGCACCTCCAGATCACATGCAACTTCTCGAGGTCGTCCACACGAACAAAAAGACTGGTCGTATCCAAGATGGTCTCGTTAGTGAGATCATCGAAAAAGTAAAAAAAAAATATTTTAACCGAGCAGTCTCAAGTTTGTTCTTCATCTTCGGTGGCTGAATTGCCTCGTTCTGAGATTAACCGTCTTGTTCTTGATGTAAGTTTGATTTTTTTTAAATATAATTAATATTATAATAATTTTTTAATAATATTTTTTTGTTTTTACAGGAAGTACCATATTCTAATGGTCGTCATCAAGGACTCGGGAGAGTTGTAGATACCGGTGTCGCAACATCTGCAGTAAGAAACGAGGAGAATGAACAGCTAAAAGAAGAAATAGCGGATATGAAAATAGAGATGAGTAATTTCAAAAGTATTGTAGAAATGATGAGAAACAAGTTGTCTGATGATTTTTTTTCTCCTCCTTCTCCTCCTCCCCCTCCGTTGTAATATCTATTTTAAAACAATTGTTTAATTATTATATTTTTAATGAATATTATTTTTGTTAATTGTATTATTTATTTTAAAATATGTAAAACTACTAATTTAATTAAATATAAATATTAATTAAATTTAAAAATATTAATTAATATAAATATTAATAATATTATTTTTTAAATATATTTTAAAGCTAAATTTAATATAAATTTAAATATAAATTTAAATATAAATTTAATAGATATTTTTAAAAATAAATTTATTTGAAAAATATTTAATGAAAAATTTTTAAAAAATAAATTTTTTATTTTTTTTCAATAAAATTGGTTATTTCCGACGGATGCTGTCGTCGGTAACTTCCGATGGCAATTTCCGTCGAAAAAGTGTCGTCTACATCCCGATGCGTTAAAACCATCGGGAAATTAATTCGGTTCAAATTCCCGACGGCAACATTCCTCAGAATTCATTCCAATGCAAATTCGTCGGGAATTTCCGACGGATTATTTCCATTGAATATCTGTCAGAGTTTTTCGACGGCGAAAGACCATCGAATGTTTGTTGGAAGTTTCCGACGGCGTGTTTTATCGCCAAGCGATCGGAAATTCCCGCTACCTTCCGGATGGAATTTTGTTTCCGACGAAATAGTCCCGACGGAAGATTTTTGTCGGACAGTGGACGGTAATCTGTATTACCAACGCTTTTCCGACGAAACTGGCCGTCTGGAATACGTTGTTTTCTTGTAGTGAATGAAGCATAATGCATGGCATGATGCAGTTTGTGATAGATTGGATAACTTGGAGGCTTTGTCTTACCTATTTCGGTCTTAAATTTTGTCACAATATAGAATATTGAGCTAGCTTAACGTGGGTGTCCGATTAGTGTCATTTTGAACTCTAAATCAAAAGTTACTAACGATTTAGTGCGGACATGTCAAGTTAATCGGCCACTTAAAATGATAATTCTAAACTGATCATTGCTGCTCTTTGACTAAAGGCTTATAAATGAACCATAATGCATGGCATCACGTAGTTTGGGATACATTGGATTACTCGATGGCTTTGTCGTAGCCTCTTTCAGTCTCAAATGTTGTCACAATATTGAAAATTGAGGTAGATTAACGTGGGTGTTGAATTCATGTCATTTTGTGCTCTAAATCAAATGTTAAAGACGATTTATTGAAGACATGTCAAGTTGATCAGCTTGTTAAAATGATCCTTCTAAACTGATCATTGGTGCTCATTGAGCAAAGGTTTACAAATGAAGCATAATTCATGGCATCACAGAGTTTTGGATAGATTGGATTACTTGCAGGCCTTAGCGTAGCTATTTCGAGCAAAGGTTCCCATTGTGGGTGTTGGAATCGTGTCTTTCTCAACTATTAATCAGAAGTTACGGACAATTTAGTGCGGACATGTCAAGTTGGACATCACACAGCTTGGGATACATTGGATTACTTGGATGCTTTGTCATGCCGCTTTCGGTCTCAAATATTGTCAAAATATTGAAAATTGAGTTAGAATAACGTGGCTGTCGGATTCGTGTCATTTGAGCTGTAAATCAAATGTTAAAGACGATTTAATGCGAACATGTCAAGTTGATCAGCTAGTGATAATGATCATATTAAACTGATCATTGGTGCTCCTTGAGTAAAGGCTTACAAATTTAGCATAATCTATGGCATCACGAAGTTTATGATAGATTGGATTACTTGAATGGTTTGTGGTGGCTATTTTGGTCTTAAATTTTGTCACAATATATAAAATTTAGCTACCTTAACGTGCGCGTTGGATTCGTGTCATTTTGAACTCTAAATCAAATTTGCAGACAATTTTGTGCGGACATGTCAAGTTGATCGGCCAGTTAAAGTGATCATTCCAAACTAATCATTAGTGCTCCTTGAGTAAAGGCTTATAAATGAAGCATAATGCATGCCATCACGCAGTTTAAGATATATTGGATTACCTAAAGGCTTTGTGGCAGCTCTATCAATATGAAATGTTGTCATAATATAGAAACTTGAGCTAGCTTAACCTAGGCATTGGATTCCTGTCATTTTGAGAGCTATATCAAAAGTTACGGACGATTTAGTGCGTACAAGTCAAGTTGATCGGCCAATTAAAATGATCGTTCTTAACTGATCATTGGTGCTCCTAGAGTAAAGGTATATAAATGTGCAAGGCATCACGTAGATTAGGATATATTGGACTACATATAGGCTTTTTTGTACCTCTTTCAATCTCAAATGTTTTCACAATATAGAAAATTGAGATAGCTTAACGTGGGCGTTGGATTCATGTCATTCTGAACTCTAAATCAAAAGTTACGAACGATTTAGTGTGGACATGTCAAATTGTTCCGGCAGTTAAAGTGATCATTCTAAACTTATCATTAGTGCTCCTTGAGTAAAGGCTTAAAAATGAAGTAAAATGCATGGCATCACGCAGTTTAAGATATATTGGATTACTTAAAGGCTTTGTGGTGGCTCTTTCAGTCTTAAATGTTGTCACAGTATAGAAAATTGAGCTATCTTAACAAGGGCGTTGGGATCGTGTCATTCTGAACTCTAAATCAAAAGTTACGGACGATTTAGTGCGTACATGACAAGTTGATCGGCCAATTAAAATGATCATTCTTAACTAATCATTCTAAACCACTTAAAATGATCATTCTTAATAAATGAAGCATAATGCATGGCATCAGACAGTTTGATACATTGGATTACTTGGAGGCTTTGTCGTAGCTATTTATGTCTTCAATTTTGTCCAAATATATAAAATTGATCTAGATTAACGTGGGCATTGGATTCATGTCTTTCTAAACTTCAAATCCAACGTTACAAAAGATTTAGTGCGGTCATGTAAAGTTTATCAGCTAGTTAAATTCATCATTTTAAACAGATCATTGGTGCCCATTGAACGAAGGTTTACAAATGAAGCATAATGCATGGCATCACGTTCTTTGGGATACATTGGATTACTTGGAGGCTTTGTCGTAGCTATTTCGGTCTTAAATTGAGATAGATTAACGTGGCTATTGGGTTAATCTAGCTCTAAATTTAAATGTTAAAGACTTCTCTCAGCTTTTGAGCTCTAAATCAAATGTTAAAGACTTCTCTCGGCTATGTCGTACCTCTTTAAGTCTCAAATGTTGTCACAATATTGAAAATTTAGCTAGATTAACATTGTCGTTGGATTCATATCATTTTGAGCTCTAAATCAAATGTTAAAGACAATTTAGTGCGGACATGTTAAGGTTATCACTAGTTAAAATGATCATTCTAAACTGATCAATGGTTCTCATTGAGCAAAGGTTTAGAAATGTAGCATAATATATGGCATATCGTAGTTTGGGAGAGAATGCATTGTTGGGAGGATTTGTTATAGCTATTTCAGTCTTCAATTTTGTCATAATAAAGAAAACTGAGCTTGCTTAACGTGGGTATCAGATTCATGTCCTTCTGAATTCTTAATCAATAGTTACGGACGATTTAGTGCGGACATGTCAAGTTTATCGGCTAGTTAAATTGTAATTCTAAACTGATCATTGGTGCTCATAAAGCAAAGGTTTACAAATGAAGCATAATGCATGGCATCACGCAGTTCGTGATAGATTTACTTGGAGACTTTATCGTAGCTATTTTGGTGTTAAATTTAATTACAAATATGGAAAACTGAACTAGCTTAATGTGGGTGTTGGGTTTGTGTCATTCTGAACTCTAAACTGAACTAGCTAGTTTTACGTGGGCATTGGATTTGTGTAATTTTCAGATCTAAATCAAATGTTAAAGACGATTTAGTGCGGACATGTCAATTTGATCAGCTAGTTAAAACGATCATTCTAAACTGATCATTGTTGCTCATTAAGCAAAAATTTACAAATGAAGCATAATGCACGGCATCATGCAGTTTGGGATAGATTGGATTACTTGGAGGCTTTGTCGTAGCTATTTCGGTCTTAAATTTTGTCACATTATTGAAAATTGAGCTAGATTAACGTGGCTGTTGGGTTCAATATCATTTTGAGCTTTAAATCAAATGTGAAGGACGGTTTAGTGCATACATGTCAAGTTGATCTGCTAGTTAAAATGATCATTCAAAACTGATCATCGGTTCACATTGAGCAAAGATTTACAAATGGAGCGTAGTGCATGGCATCATGCAGTTTATGATAGAGTGGATTAATTGGAGGCTTTGTTGTAGCTATTTTGGTCTTAAATTTAATCACAACATAGAAAACTAAACTAGCTTATCGTGGAAGTTGGATTCGTATCATTCTAAACTCTAAATGAAAATTTACGGACGATTTACAGCGGACATGTCCCATTGATCGGCCATTTAAAGTGATCATTCTAAACTTATCATTGGTGTTCCTTGAGTAAAGGCCTATAAATGAATCATAATGCATGGCATTACACAGTTTGGGATACATTAGAGTACTTGTAGGCTTTGTTGTAGCTCTTTCAGTGTCAAATATTGTCAAAATATTGAAAATTGAGGTAGATTAACGTTGTTGTTTAATTCATGTAATTTGGAGCTTAAATCAAATGTTAAAGCCAATTTAGTGTAGACATGTAAAGTTGATCAGCTAGTTAAAACAAATATTCTAAACTAATCATTGGTGCCTATTGGCAAAGGTTTAAAAATGAAGTATAATGTATGGCATCAAGTATTTTGAGATAAATTGGATTATAGTAGCATTTCGGTCTTAAATTTTGTTACAATATAGAAAATTGAGGTAACTTAATGTGGGCATTGGATTCATGTCATTCTGAACTCTAAATCAAAAGTCACGAATGGTTTAGTGCGGACATGTCAAGTTGATTGGCAAGTTAAAATAATCATCTTAAACTGGTCATTGGTGCTAGTTGAGTAAAGGCTTATAAATGAAGCATAATGCATGGCATCACGCAGTTTGGGATACATTGGATTACATGGACGATTTGTCATAGCTCTTTCAGTCTCAAATGTTGTCACAATATTGAAGATTGAGGTAGATTAACGTGACCATTGGATTCATATCATTTTGAGCTCTCAATCAAATGTTAAAGACGATTTAGTGCGGACATGTAAAGTTGATCAGCTAGTTAAAGATTAACGTGGGTGTTGAATTCATGTCATTTTGTGCTCTAAATCAAATGTTAAAGACGATTTATTGAAGACATGTCAAGTTGATCAGCTTGTTAAAATGATCCTTCTAAACTGATCATTGGTGCTCATTGAGCAAAGGTTTACAAAAGAAGCATAATGCACGGCATCACACAGTTTTTGATGGATTGGATTACATGGAGGCTTTGTCGTACCTATTTCTGTCTTAAATTTTGTCATAATATAGAATATTGAGCTAGCTTAATGTGGCCGTTGGATTCGTGTCATTCTGAACTCTAAATCAAAAGTTATAGAAGATTTTATGCAGACATGTCAAGTTGATCGGCCTGTTAAAATGATAATTCGAAAGTGATCATTGGTTCTCTTTGACTAAAGGCTTAGAAATGAAGCATAATACATGACATCACGCAATTTGCGATACATTGGATTACTTGGAGCTTTGTCCTAGTTATTTTGGTCTTAAATTTCGTCACCATATAGAAAATTCAGCTAACTTAACGCGGGTGTTGGAATTATGTCATTCTGAACTCTAAATTAAAAGTTACAGACGATTTAGTGTGGAAATGTCAAGTTTATTAGGTAGTTAAATTGATCATTCTAAACTGATCATTGGTCCTCATTGAGCAAATGTTTACAAATCAAGTATAGTGCATGGCATCATGCAGTTTGTGATAGATTTGATTACTTGGAGGCTTTGTCGTACCTATTTTAGCCTTAAGTTTTGTCACAATATCGAATATTGAGCTAGCTTAATGTGGGTGTTGGATTCGTGTCATTTTGAACTCTAAATCAAAAGTTACTAACAATTTAGTGCGGACATGTCAAGTTGATCGGCCAGTTAAAATGATAATTCTAAACTGATCATTGCTGCTCTTTGACTAAGGGATTATAAATGAAGCATAATGCATGGCATCACGTAGTCTGGGATACATTGGATTACTCGGAGGCTTTGTCGTAGCTCTTTAAGTCTCAAATATTGTAACAATAGTGTAACTGAGGTAGATTAACGTGGGCATTGGATTCATGTCATTTTGTGCTCTAAATCAAATGGTAAAGACGATTTAGTGCGGACATATCAAGTTGATCAGCTTGATAAAATGATCATTATAAGCTGATCATTGGGTCCCATTGAGCAAAGGTTTACAAATGAAGCATAATTCATGGCATCATAGAGTTTTGGATAGATTGGATTACTTGCAGGCCTTAGCGTAGCTATTTCGAGCAAAGGTTCCCATTGTGGGTGTTGGAATCGTGTCTTTCTCAACTATTAATCAGAAGTTACGGACAATTTAGTGCGGACATGTCAAGTTGGACATCACACAGCTTGGGATACATTGGATTACTTGGATGCTTTGTCATGCCGCTTTCGGTCTCAAATATTGTCAAAATATTGAAAATTGAGTTAGAATAACGTGGCTGTCGGATTCGTGTCATTTGAGCTGTAAATCAAATGTTAAAGACGATTTAATGCGAACATGTCAAGTTGATCAGCTAGTGATAATGATCATATTAAACTGATCATTGGTGCTCCTTGAGTAAAGGCTTATAAATTTAGCATAATCTATGGCATCACGAAGTTTATGATAGATTGGATTACTTGAATGGTTTGTGGTGGCTATTTTGGTCTTAAATTTTGTCACAATATATAAAATTTAGCTACCTTAACGTGCGCGTTGGATTCGTGTCATTTTGAACTCTAAATCAAAGTTGCAGATAGTTTTGTGCGGACATGTCAAGTTGATCGGCCAGTTAAAGTGATCATTCCAAACTAATCATTAGTGCTCCTTGAGTAAAGGCTTATAAATGAAGCATAATGCATGCCATCACGCAGTTTAAGATATATTGGATTACCTAAAGGCTTTGTGGCAGCTCTATCAATATGAAATGTTGTCATAATATAGAAACTTGAGCTAGCTTAACCTAGGCATTGGATTCTTGTCATTTTGAGAGCTATATCAAAAGTTACGGACGATTTAGTGCGTACAAGTCAAGTTGATCGGCCAATTAAAATGATCGTTCTTAACTGATCATTGGTGCTCCTAGTGTAAAGGTATATAAATGTGCAAGGCATCACGTAGATTAGGATATATTGGACTACATATAGGCTTTTTTGTACCTCTTTCAATCTCAAATGTTTTCACAATATAGAAAATTGAGATAGCTTAACGTGGGCGTTGGATTCGTGTCATTCTGAACTCTAAATCAAAAGTTACGGACGATTTAGTGTGGACATGTCAAATTGTTCCGGCAGTTAAAGTGATCATTCTAAACTTATCATTAGTGCTCCTTGAGTAAAGGCTTAAAAATGAAGTAAAATGCATGGCATCACGCAGTTTAAGATATATTGGATTACTTAAAGGCTTTGTGGTGGCTCTTTCAGTCTTAAATGTTGTCACAGTATAGAAAATTGAGCTATCTTAACAAGGGCGTTGGGATCGTGTCATTCTGAACTCTAAATCAAAAGTTACGGACGATTTAGTGCGTACATGACAAGTTGATCGGCCAATTAAAATGATCATTCTTAACTAATCATTCTAAACCACTTAAAATGATCATTTTTAATAAATGAAGCATAATGCATGGCATCAGACAGTTTGATACATTGGATTACTTGGAGGCTTTGTCGTAGCTATTTATGTCTTCAATTTTGTCCAAATATATAAAATTGATATAGATTAACGTGGGCATTGGATTCATGTCTTTCTAAACTTCAAATCCAACGTTACAAAAGATTTAGTGCGGTCATGTAAAGTTTATCAGCTAGTTAAATTCATCATTTTAAACAGATCATTGGTGCCCATTGAACGAAGGTTTACAAATGAAGCATAATGCATGGCATCACGCTCTTTGGGATACATTGGATTACTTGGAGGCTTTGTCGTAGCTATTTCGGTCTTAAATTGAGATAGATTAACGTGGCTATTGGGTTAATCTAGCTCTAAATTTAAATGTTAAAGACTTCTTTCAGCTTTTGAGCTCTAAATCAAATGTTAAAGACTTCTCTCGGCTATGTCGTACCTCTTTAAGTCTCAAATGTTGTCACAATATTGAAAATTTAGCTAGATTAACATTGTCGTTGGATTCATATCATTTTGAGCTCTAAATCAAATGTTAAAGACAATTTAGTGCGGACATGTCAAGGTTATCACTAGTTAAAATGATCATTCTAAACTGATCAATGGTGCTCATTGAGCAAAGGTTTAGAAATGTAGCATAATATATGGCATATCGTAGTTTGGGAGAGAATGCATTGTTGGGAGGATTTGTTATAGCTATTTCAGTCTTCAATTTTGTCATAATAAAGAAAACTGAGCTTGCTTAACGTGGGCATTAGATTCATGTCCTTCTGAATTCTTAATCAATAGTTACGGACGATTTAGTGCGGACATGTCAAGTTTATTGGCTAGTTAAATTGTAATTCTAAACTGATCATTGGTGCTCATAAAGCAAAGGTTTACAAATGAAGCATAATGCATGGCATCACGCAGTTCGTGATAGATTTACTTGGAGACTTTATCGTAGCTATTTTGGTGTTAAATTTAATTACAAATATGGAAAACTGAACTAGCTTAATGTGGGTGTTGGGTTCGTGTCATTCTGAACTCTAAACTGAACTAGCTAGTTTTACGTGGGCATTGGATTTGTGTAATTTTCAGATCTAAATCAAATGTTAAAGACGATTTAGTGCGGACATGTCAATTTGATCAGCTAGTTAAAACGATCATTCTAAACTGATCATTGTTGCTCATTAAGCAAAAATTTACAAATGAAGCATAATGCACGGCATCATGCAGTTTGGGATAGATTGGATTACTTGGAGGCTTTGTCGTAGCTATTTCGGTCTTAAATTTTGTCACATTATTGAAAATTGAGCTAGATTAACGTGGCTGTTGGGTTCAATATCATTTTGAGCTTTAAATCAAATGTGAAGGACGGTTTAGTGCATACATGTCAAGTTGATCTGCTAGTTAAAATGATCATTCAAAACTGATCATCGGTTCACATTGAGCAAAGATTTACAAATGGAGCGTAGTGCATGGCATCATGCAGTTTATGATAGAGTGGATTAATTGGAGGCTTTGTTGTAGCTATTTTGGTCTTAAATTTAATCACAACATAGAAAACTAAACTAGCTTATCGTGGAAGTTGGATTCGTATCATTCTAAACTCTAAATGAAAATTTACGGACGATTTACAGCGGACATGTCCCATTGATCGGCCATTTAAAGTGATCATTCTAAACTTATCATTGGTGTTTCTTGAGTAAAGGCCTATAAATGAATCATAATGCATGGCATTACACAGTTTGGGATACATTAGAGTACTTGTAGGCTTTGTTGTAGCTCTTTCAGTGTCAAATATTGTCAAAATATTGAAAATTGAGGTAGATTAACGTTGTTGTTTAATTCATGTAATTTGGAGATTAAATCAAATGTTAAAGCCAATTTAGTGTAGACATGTAAAGTTGGTCAGCTAGTTAAAACGAATATTCTAAACTAATCATTGGTGCCTATTGAGCAAAGGTTTAAAAATGAAGTATAATGTATGGCATCAAGTATTTTGAGATAAATTGGATTATAGTAGCATTTCGGTCTTAAATTTTGTTACAATATAGAAAATTGAGGTAACTTAATGTGGGCATTGGATTCATGTCATTCTGAACTCTAAATCAAAAGTCACGAATGGTTTAGTGCGGACATGTCAAGTTGATTGGCAAGTTAAAATAATCATCTTAAACTGGTCATTGGTGCTAGTTGAGTAAAGGCTTATAAATGAAGCATAATGCATGGCATCACGCAGTTTGGGATACATTGGATTACATGGACGATTTGTCATAGCTCTTTCAGTCTCAAATGTTGTCACAATATTGAAAATTGAGGTAGATTAACGTGGCCATTGGATTCATATCATTTTGAGCTCTCAATCAAATGTTAAAGACGATTTAGTGCGGACATGTAAAGTTGATCAGCTAGTTAAAAGGATCATTATAAACTGAACATTGGTGCTCATTGGCAAAAGTTTACAAATGAAACATAACGTGTGGCATCACACAGTTTGGGATACATTGGATTATTTGGAGGATTTTTCGTAGCTATTTTGGTCTTAAATTTTGTCACAGTATGAAAAATTGAGGTAGCTTATTGTTGGCATTGGATTCATCTCTTTCTGAACACTAAATCAAAAGTTACGGACGATTTAATTCGGATATGTCAAGTTTATCGGTCAGTTAACATGATCACTATAAATTGATCATTGGCGCTCCTTGGGCAAAAGCTTATAAATGAAGCATTATGCATGATATCACGCAGTTTGGGATAGATTAGATTATTTGGAGGCTTTGTCGTAGCTCTTTTAGTCTCAATTGTCATCACAATATTGAAAATTGAGCTACATTAACGTAGCTATTGGATTCATGTATTTTGAGCTCTAATTCAAATGTTCAGGACGATTTAGTACGGACATGTCATGGCATCACGGAGTTTGGGATACATTGGATTACTTGGAGGCTTTTTTGTAGGTTTTTCCGTCTCAAATCTTGTCACAATATTGAATATTAAGGTAGATTAACGTGGGTATTGGATTCATGTTATTCTAAACTCTATATCAAAAGTTTTGGACGATTTAATGCAGACATGTCAAGTTTATCGCCTAGTTAAATTGATCATTCTAAACAGATCATTGGTACTCATTGAGCAAAGGTTTACAAATGAAGCATAGTGCATGGCATCACGCTGTTTGGGATAGATTGGATTATTTGGTGGCTTTGTCATAACTATTTCTGTCTTAAATTTAATCACAACACAGAAAACTGAACTAGGTTACCGTGGGCGTTGGATTTGTGTCATTCTTAACGTTAAATCAAATGAATGACATCAAGTAATTTAGGATAGATTGGATTATTTGGAGGCTTTATTGTAGCTATTTTTGTTTTAATTTTTTCACAATATTGAAAATTGAGCTAGTTTTACGTGGGCATTGGATTCGTGTAATTTTGAGCTCTAAATAAAATGTTAAAAACGATTTAGTATGTAAATGTCAAGTAGATCAGCTAGTTAAAACGATCATTCTAAACTGATCATTGGTGCTCATTAAGAAAATGTTTACAAATGAAGCATAATGCATTGCATCATGCAGTTTGGGATAAATTGGATTTCTTGGAGACTTTGTCGTATCTATTTCGGTCATAAATTTTGTCACAGTATTGAAAATTGAGCTAGAATAACATGGTTGTTGGGTTCATGGCATTTTGAGCTCTAAATCAAATATTAAGGACGATTTAGTGCAGACATGTCAAGTGGATATGTTAGTTAAAATGATCATTCTAAACTCATCACTGGTGCTCATTAAGCAAATGTTTACAAATGAAGAATAATGCATGGCATCACACAGTTTGGGATAGATTGGATTACGTAGAGGCTTTGTCGTAGCTATTTTGGTGTTAAATTTTGTCACAATATAGAAAATATTACTAGCTTAACGTGGACATTGTATTTGTGTCATTCTGAACTCTAAACCAAAAACAATGGACAAATTAGTGCGGACATGTCAGGATGATCGGCCATTTAAAATGATCAGTCTAAACTGATCATTGGTTCTCCTTGAGTAAAGGCTTATAAATGAAGCATAAGATATGCATCACGCAGTTTGGAATACATTGGATTAATTGGAGGCTTTGTTGTAGCTATTTCGGTCTTAAATTTAATCAATACATAGAAAATTTAACTAGCTTAACGTGGACATTGAATTTGTGTCATTCTGAACTCTAAATCAAAAGTTATGGACAATGTAGTGCGGACATGTCATGTTTTTTAAATGATCATTCTAAACTGATCATTAGTGCTCTTTGAGTAAAGGCTTATAAATGAAGCATAAGGCATGGCATCACGCATTTTGAAATACATTAGATTACTTGGTGGCTATGTCGTAGCTCTTTCAATCTCAAATGTTGTCACAATATTGAAAATTGAGGTCGATTAACGTGGCTGTTGGATTCATGTCATTTTGAGCTCAAAATCGAATGTTAAAGCCGATTTAGTGCAGACATATCAAGTTGATCACCTAGTTAAAATGATCATTCTAATATGATCGTTGGTGCTCATTGAGCAAAGGTTTATAAATGAAGCATAATGCATGGCATCACGCAGTTTGGTATAGATTGGATTACTTGGAGTGTTTGTCGTAGCATTTCGGTCTTAAATTTTAGAGAGAAGTACTAGAATGACGCTGAATTCGTCCTTAATTATTTTTTGACACTAATGTTTCGTTAATTACTAAACTAATTTGGGTACCGAGCATACCCTTCCTCGTCGTTGTTACAAAAAAACTTAATTACACAAAATGCCATTACTATTCTCGGGGTTTTTGTGACACATCAGCGGGAAAATCACTGTTATTATGAAAATGCCACAGAAATTCAGGGGTATCAAAATAAATCTGGCACAGAAAATCTACTGCAGTTTTTTACGAAATAGTGGCAGACTTTATAATTCTATGACAGACTTAATAAGTCTATCACAGACTTAATAAGTCTGTCGCATACTTATAAAAGTCTGCCAACAGACATATAAAGTCTACGATAGATTTATTTTGTGTTACGTAATCGTATGCGGTTTATAAGTCTGCGACAGATTTAATGTCATATGACAGCAGAATTATTAAATATGTGGTCACGCAGAGTAAGTCTGCAGTAGATTTATTTTCTGATTTTTGCTTGCAGATTTATTTTTCCAATGGCAGGTTTACATTAAATCTACTATCGAAAAAGATTCACAAAATAATTACTAGACTAACATTTCGACTCAGCAGAATTTTTAACGACAAAATAGATTTTCATTAAATCTATCTGTTACAACAGTCGGATTTCCTCTACTAAGCAGCAGATTTAATTATGACTAAACTAACTATTTGGATTTTGTATAAATAGCAGACTTTTGGGTCATTACAGACATGTAATGGCAGATTGATTAATTTTCAAAATGCCAATTTTAACCCTCTTTGAGAATCATGTATGAGGCGATTTTAGGGCTAGCCGCCACGTCTTCTTTAACCTCGAGCACATCGAATTTTTCAGCTGAACTTCAAAGCATTTAAGTTTTTCTCGTTTTCTTCACATTCTTGTAAAAAACTTTTTCTATACCAATTTTCTCGATGGAAGACATAATTCTTGTTTGTGGTGAATGGATTTTCGAGAAAAATCGATGGTCATTCAATGTCGACAACAAGAAAGGGTTTAAAATAGTCCCGACATGTTTCGAAGATTTTTTGATGATGGTTTACGAAGAATACGAGGTCGATATGAATCAGTATGATGTTGAATTAAGCTACATGTTTCCGAAGAAGATGTTGTTGAAACTACCGGCAAACACACCTCCGGTGAAAGTGGGAAGCTATTGACAGCTTCATTGGGTTTTGGGTATGATTAAAACCGAGGCAATTCGGTTATGTGTGGAGGTTAGAGAGAAAGAGAAAGCAAAAATTGATAGTTTGTCAATTCATCGTGATGATGATGAATATTTTAACTACGAATATCGACACGAGGAGGTTGGCAAAGATAAACACGACGAAGAACCAACTGCTGAAGTGGTTTCACCATGCAAAGACAATGAAGATGAGAAGTATCAATTTGATTACTATGATGATTCTGACGGAGCAAGCTCTGAGGATGAAGACTTTAGTGTTTACAGAAGGCTTTCTCAAAGTGAAGAGGATGAAATCTCAAAATTACCGCCCAAGAAGTATCAAATGGTGGTAATAATGAAGAACAAATTGGTAATGCTAATTTGATAGAGTTGGCTTCATTGAATCTTGCTGTAGGACAAATTTATGAGACAAAAGATGCATTAGTTACTAGATCGAAGATTTTATCGGTTCTACATCAATTCGGTTTTTGATGTATATAAATCAACCCCAGTGATTTTAATCGTAAAAGTTTGGGTGAGCGACTGCTGTTGGAGAGTACGAGCTACACCGGTTGGGAACACGCCACAATTTACAATTAGGCAACTCGTTTCAAACCATACATGTTCTGTTACAATGCGATCAGGACGTATGCGACAAGCAACTCCTGAAATTCTTGGTGCTTTGTACAAAGATTTTGTAGGTGGTGTTGGTTCTAAAGTTTTGCCATGTCATGTTGCTGATGCATTGCATATGAGATTTGGTATCAAGGTTCGTAAATATGTTAACCGTTAATTTATAGTTGGTGATAGTTGTAGTTTTGACAAATTTTTTTTAATATATACGGTCGCAGTTATTGTAAATGGTGACAAATTTATTTTTATACAGTCACAATTTATGGTAGTTATGGCAGATTTCTTTATTATATAGAGTGACAATTTTGGAAGTTATAGCAGATTTATTTTATTACAATGGGTGACAGTTTTTTGGTAGTTGTGGCGGAGTTATTTTATACAGTCACACTTTTTGGTAGTTATGGCAGATTTATTTTAATACGGTAGCACTTTTTCTGGTGTAGTTGCCATATTGGAAAGCGTATCGGACACTTAGACATGCACGATTTTTGGTAAGGGGTTCTCCAGAAAGAAGTTATGAAGAATTACCTACTTACTTGTATATGATAAAAAGAGCTAATCGGGCAACGCTTACTCGTCTAGAAGTTGATGAACTCGAAAGGTTCAAGTACGTTTTTATTGTGTTTAGTGCTAGCTTGAATGGATTTCCTTTCATGCATAAAGTTGTTGCGGTGGATGGTATGTTCCTGCAAGGGACATATAAAGGGACACTTCTCATCGCAGTTTCCCAGGATGAAAATTTTCAAATGGTTCCCATAGCTTTTGCAGTAGTTGATACAAAGAATGATGATTCCTGGGAATGGTTCTTTAGGCAGCTTAGTTGTGGTATACCCGATGATTAAGGTCTTGCAATTATATCTTATCGGCATCGATCAATTGGTAATGCAATTGGAAAGATATATCCTATGGCTTGTCGGAGAATTTGCACGTACCATCTTTACAAGAATATAATACAACGGTATACAGGTGCTGCTGCATTTCGTTTAGTGAAAAAGGCAGCGAATGCATTTCGAATTTCTGATTTTGAGACGATATTTGACGAAATACACGTCTTAAATCCAGCATTGCATAACTATTTGGTAAATGCTGACATGAAGATGTGGTCTCGTGTTCATTTCTCTAGGGATCAATACAACATCACCACATCAAACATATGTGAATCCCTTAATAAAGTTCTTTCGAAAGCTAGGACTTTACCTATTGTAGAACTACTAGAAACTGTGCGGTTAATGGTGACAAGATGGTTTGTAGAACGCAGGAATGATGTATGTAGAATGAAAACAACTCTCACTCGTGGTGTTGAAAAGATGTTGGAGGTAATATTCAACAAGTTCATAGATTTTTAGGGAATTTCTATTTCTTTACTAATGTTTTATTTTCCTTAGGGACGGCTTCCATATGCTAAGCAACTTAATGTACAGTGATCGACGTTGATCAGACTCAGGTTACAGGTGTCTCATCTTTGCATGTAGTAAACCTTACGGAGAAAAAATACACATGTCGCACATTTGACTTGGAGAAACTACCATGTGTACATGCAATTGCAGCAGCGGAGGCACGAAAAATATGTCGTATATCACTTTGTCATCCTTGTTACTTTACGACCTATTTGTATAATGTGTATGCGACATCAGTTCTACCCAGAGTTGTCACATCACCTGCTCCTATCCATATCACAGAGAAGGTGTGTTTGCCACCTTTGGTTCGCCAGCAGCCAAGGCGTCCCAAAAATTCAAGGATAAAATCCGCCTTAGAGAAAGTGGTAGAGAAAAAATGGCCCCGGAAAGAACATGCATGTTCCAAATGCAATGCAACTGGACATAATTATAAAACTTGTAAGGCTCCAGAGCCATTTTTGTGATTTCCAACATTTGATTGCAGTTCTAATGTTAAACTTGTAATGTTAAACTTGTAATATTAAACTTGTAATGTTAAACTTGTAATGTTAAACTTGTAATGTTAAACTTGTAATATAAATCTGTCATCTCTACCAATAAGTCTGCCATAGCAACAATAAATCTACCTATAGTAACAAATAAGGCTGCCATTACTAACATATAAGTCTGGCATCAGTAACATAAAAGTCTGCCATCAGTAACTTATCATACACTAATAAGTCTGCCATCGTACACTAATAAGTCTGCCACTATTACCAAACAAGTCTGAAACGTTAATTACTAAGACTGGCATCGTGAGCTAATAAGTCTGTCATATCTACGTAAACAAGTAAACAAATATAGCACCAATCAAGATTAAACCTACCACTATCGATTTCAGCTTCGCAATATCATTGGCATTCTTCTGAATCTTAACACGCATAATCTCCAAATTGGTATCACAAGGACATCTTCTTGTGTGCTCTTCATTCCACAACCTTAAAATCGTTAATTCCTGTGCAATAGCTTCATCCCACCATTTGTGAATGTGGTATCCAGGATCCTCATGCATTCGACACATATAGAATCTTCTCCCTGGATCGGTTGCTGTATAAGATGTCAAAACATCTACTTCTCTACCACATGAACACCTAGTTGGGATTTCAAATTCAGCATCAGCTCTGCAACATCCACTGCTAATGGTTCCTTTGGAGGAAGAGCTTTGGTTGTAGCTGTATCTTCCCATACCACTAAAAATACACAACGCGAGTACATCGAATCAAAACCCCGAGTAAATTGAATCCAAAATGCAAGTACATCAAACTTACCGAAATCGAACTTACCAAAATCGAATCAATAAATCGAATCCAAAACTAGAATAACTAATCAAATCCCTCGGGACCCAAGAGGAGAAGATGTACTCGAATAGAATAAACGAACTCGGGACCCAAAAGGAGAAGATGAGCTAACCCTAGAATTTGGGGGAAAATAAATAGGGACCCACCCTGTTCATATAATTAGGATTTCAGGGTATAATAGGGACTCTATAGAATAAGAGATACGATTATGTAAATCTATCATTTTTAGAGATTACATGATTGTAGAATAAGAGATAAAAGTAAGTCTATCATTAGGATTGAGATTTTTAGGGATTACATGATTGTAGAATAAGAGATACGATTATGTAAGTCTATCATTAGGATTGAGATTTTTAGGGATTACATATTGTAATTGATTGTAATTGCTACTTTACAATACATTTAGGATATATCAAGCTATAAATAAGTCTGCTATTGAAATATTATTTACGGTATAACAAATAACCAATAAGTCTGCCATGACAAACTATCAAATTATAAATAAATCTGTCATTGAAATAACATTTAGGGTATCGCTATACACTAAAATAATCAATAGGTCTGCCATGAAATCCAATAAGTCTACCATGAAAGTCATACTAACGATGAAAGATTACAAATCTAGCCAAACAAATAAGTGTGTCATCATTAACTAATAAATATGTGATAATAAATTAATTAAGTCTCCCACCAAACTTGTAAACAGTATATCATTGTGAATCTGTCAGAAATAGAATTCTGAACTCGGAAGCACGCGGTAAGGGGTTCGATAAATGAAACGAGGGTTCCGCAACCTCGTCAAGTATTCCAGCAGCCAACTTCTCACGCAATGGCTGGATGTTCTCGTCATTCAAACCATCAAATGTACACCCAAGAGCAAGACACTCAACGTATTTGATAGCATAGACACCACAATCTCTTGGAACAAAGTTTCGAGGAACATTCTTCAATCTTATAACCCTAAATTGCTTCTCAGTCTTCTTTCGAATGTTATGAGAAACCCATTTGTTCAACATAATGGGAATCATTCTCGTGAAGAGCCAACAATACTGAAGAATTTTTTTGTCATCTCGCACCACGTGAGATATGCTGTCATATAGATGGATTGTTTCCTTCTGCAGGTTAATTTCCATAGCTATCCAATGGTTGGAATTAACAAAAACGTAGGCGAACAAATGGTCCACATCGATGTACCATTTTTTATTCGTCAATGAATCATGCGGTATGGCACCATTAACCATCTGTTTGTAGATATCTTCAAAAAAAAATTTCTTGGGATCTTCATTAAACTTCACATAGTAATGTACCCAAGAATTCACGAACCAAGTGTCTAAGAAATCAATACGTGAAGACCGATATGGGGATGGACTGCCCATGGACCGCTTACGGAACATAGTCATCGCAGAACATAGATGCTGTAATAAAAAAAACAAACAAATTACTACAGTTAAGCAAATCTGCTATCAAAATAAAACATATTCTAAACAAAACTGCCATGGTAAAATAAATCTACTAGTAATATAAAACATATCGAAAACAAAACTGCCACTAAAACAGCAAATTTATAGCAAAATAAAACAAATCTACCCTCAAAATAAAACAAATCTACCATATAGTAAATCATCGAAATGCAACAAATATGCCATTTAATAAATCTTCCACCTAAAGAAAACTGCCATCAAGTAAACTAAGTAATATCATACCGAATCACTCAACCAGCCATAATCAAATTTAGGCCATTTCTTCCTTGGAGTAATAATTATTTTGTAGAATTCAACTCCTGAATCCCATGATCCAATTGGAGTAATAATTATTCTGTAGAATCCAACTCCCGAATCTTCCACCTAAACAAAACTGCCATCAAGTAAACTTAGTAATAACGTACCAAATCACTCAACCAACCATAATCAAATTTAGGCCATTTCTTCCTTGGAGTAATAATTATTCTGTAGAATTCAACTCCCGAATCCCATGATCCAATTGGTTTGTTCCTATATAAGCTACGAAAATATATACGGGAAGAGATTAATAATATGAAATTAATAATATAAGATTCAGTAACATACTCATCACGTTCTATGAATTCCAATAATTTCCGCAACTTATGCTCTTCAACTGGGGCAAACGGATCGTATATATTTTGCACTGGGGCAAACAAATCATTTGAAGTTTTTTGTAGTGGTGGTGGTGGTGGTGGTGGTGGTGGTGGTGGGTTTACACTTTTCACAACCACTCTCTTCATTGTAGAATTCCCTTCAAAAGGTCTTCTTTGGGTTCTTGCCAATTGCGGTTTACGTTTTCATAAGTCTGCTTTGTCATCCAAAGCTTTTATTTGACTTACCATAGCATCTAGAGCTTTGCCAAATACTTTGTTCGACTCCCGAACATTGGGGTCCGAAAACGTTTCCGTAGACAATTCGTTACCTTAAACAACAACTTCTTTCTTTTTTGACAAATTTGATTTCTTTTCAACAGGGGTTCTCACATCTGGTTGTGAACCACTCTTGTTACGTAGGGTTCTCATGTTACCTGGGGTTCTCGCATCCTCTTTTGATCCACTCTTGTTACATGGGGTTCTCGTACTTGGAGATCTAGCATCCTCTTTTGACCCACTCTTGTTGCCTGGGGTCCTCAAATTCTCCTTAGAAGTTCTTGGGCTTGCATCATCAACCTTCTATCCTTTTTCCTTAGATCGAGCGTACTTTTTCTTTACTACACAACGAGTTGGAGTCTCGTCGTCTGATGTAGCTCGCATTGTTGCCATCCAAGACTGCATGTAATAAAACAATAAGTCTACCAGCATTAAAAACTGTACAAGCAAAACTGCGGTAAACAAACTATAAATCTGTCACCACGTATGACATAACAAATCTATAACATAATAAAACAAGACAAACAAGTTTGCTACCACATACAGTAAAATAAGAAATCTGTCACATAATAATAAAACATGTGACAAAGAAGTATGCTACCACATATATACAAAAAATGCCATAGTAAAATAACAAATCTGTCACAATATATAACAAATACAAGTCGGCCACGTAAACAACCTGCCATGACTATAATAAAACTTCCATTAATTTAAAAACGAAAAAAACTACGTACCATTTCTTTGTTGCTTGCTCCATCCTCTTCGGGTTCATGAGCACTCGACATTACAGCATCTCTTTGGTCCCGTAGCTGCATTGAAATTCTCAACAGATTTCTCTAGATTTGAAATTTTTTCACGAAACTCTCCTTCCCACGAAGTCACTTTCTCATCAATTAGATTTACTTTTGCTTCTAAACCTTCAATTCTAGAAGTTAGAAGCCTTACAGTTTCAGAAACACCAGTGAGAATCATTCCATCACTCCAAGAACTTTTCCCACTGGTTCCTTCATCAGAAGTTGCTTTTTTCCATCATTTTTCTTTTTCTTCAACGATTCACGAGGTTCACTTTTTTCAGAATCACCAACAACTTTCCTTTTCTTCTTCTTGGTCATTGTTGGTGATACATCTACTTGATCCCATGCGGTTTCATCCAATCGATCATAAAGTATATCCATGATTAAATTGTCCAGCTTTGGATCTTCTTCTTCATTATCCCATTTGAGATATATCTCTTCTTCTTCTTTCCTAATTAAATGTCTCACACGTACCTCATTGTGAGCTTTATTTTCTTTAGTGATAAAATCATCAAACTCAAACCTTTTACGGGATCCACCCCAAGAAAGAAGAGGAACTTCTTTTGTTTTTTTGTGTCCATACAACTCACCCAATCCAGGAACCGATTCGTATGCCCAAATCAGCAAAGCATGAACACATCCATGTATTGTGTATGTCTTCTTTACATCAAAGACAGTCATTTTGACAGACTCAATCAAACTTGTAAAAGCAACACGACCCCAAGGATAACTATCAATCCTCTCAGCATCAAACACTCTTTTAGCAGTATTCAAAGGAATTATGCTGTTAGGAGAAATGCCATACACCCCAACAGAGAAAACGGCAAGGCACCCTATCATTCTCCTCTTCTCAAAACTGCAATTCTTACATTCGTCCAACACCTGTAGCAGATGGCTAATGCTAGGACCTTCAACACCAGAAACATTAACTTCTTCCCAAAACTCTCTATGGTCAACATCCCAATCATTTGAAACAATTTCTTCACAGTTTAGACCTGTGATTTCAGCTAATTCGTAGAGAGAAAACCTGATTGGAAGACCACTTATCAAGGACCACATCTCATTTCTTCCTTCAATCGCCAACTGATGTGTTAGGAAATAATGGACAACTTTCGCAGACCAAATGAATTCTGTTTCTTTTATCTTGATAAAAACACCAACTACTGAATTTCTCAGGAAATTCCAAACATCAACACCAACTTCTTCCTCTATCAGTTCTAAGGTTGACAGAAAACAGTTGTGGTTCATACTCCGGTTTTGAATTGGCGCTTTACCCTCGGGATAAAGACGCATGGGGTAATTCTTCTTCATTGAATTCTTCATAACTAACAGAAAATTTTTTGAACAATAAGTTTGCCATTAAATAGAAATAAGTTTGTCACCCAATACAAATAATTCTGCCATAACTATCTGTTGTAAAATATTCAGTAAATCTGCCAACAAAGTCTTTAAAAGTGTGCCACAAAAGTTATTATAATCAGCGATTTATTTGTTCACGAAATCCGTAAATATACCAACAATATCCATTATATCTTCTACCAATATTCACAACATGTCTACCGTCAAATATACATAAAATTACCCACTAAAGATTCAATGGATTCATGAAATATCGATTAAATATGCTATAAAATTTTTTAAAATCTGCTTTAAAAAATTGTAAATCTGTCGGTTCTATCTTCAAACTATAATCTAAAAAAATCTGACACCAAAGCAAAATAAGTTTGCCATCAAAGGAAAATAAATCTGTCATTAAAGTAAAATAAGTGTGCCATATATACAAAAAACCTGCCATATATACAAATAAGTCTGCCACCATCTCAATATATTTCTTAATACGCGGGAAATTTGAAACATGTACTTTAATCTAAATGAATTAAAACTTACCGGACTCCGTGTCGCAGTTTCACAAAATCTACAACAAACGATGTATATGTTAATAACGAAAGAGAATAGGTTTGCCATCAAAGGAAAATTGTAAATCTGCCGGTTCTATCTTCAAACTATAATCTAAAAAATCTGACACCAAAGCAAAATAATTTTGCCATCAAAGGAAAATAAATCTGTCATTAAAGTAAAATAAATATGCCATATATACAAGAAACCTGCCATATATACAAATAAGTCTGCCACCATCTCAATATATTTCTTAATACGCGGGAAATTTGAAACCTGTACTTTAATCTAAATGAATTAAAACTTACCGGACTCCGTGTCGCAGTTTCACAAAATCTACAACAAACGATGTATATGTTAATAACGAAAGAGAATAGGGTATTGATTTCGAATGTTTCGTCGATTTATGTCTGATTTTTACACAATGCATACAAGAAAATATGAAAATATACCAAAGACGGTGACTATTAAGCTGGAAGAGAGGACTTACCGCGACGGAAAACTAGAAAATAAAACTTCAAACTAACACAAAGTCGGCAAAGCACAACGGAAGAAACACTGGAAGTCATAGAGAACGAACACCAACGCGAGGAAACACAAACACGTAGAAACACGAACACATAGAAAATGTCGCCGAAAATGAACATGAACACGTAGAAACACGAAAATGTCGCCGAGAATGGTGAAAGAGTTTTCTTGTTTCAAAATCTGAAGTCGAAATGGTGAAAGGTTTAGGGTTTCGATAACATTTATTAAAACTGAAAAGACACGACCCAATGACTGAAAAGACACGACGATAGACATAATAACTTATTTAATATTTTATCTCAATACATAATGGCATAATTGTATATAAATCGTGTTATCATGGTTTTCATGACTTTTAACCAAGGTTTTGGGTCATATGAGTAATCGTACATAACACGGGGTCATTTGGGTGATTACGGGATGAGTGTGGGTCATTCAAGGTCATTACTCTAAATTTTATCAAAATATGAAAATTCGAGGTAGCTTAACATGGGCATTGGATTCGTCTCATTTTGAATTCTAACTCAAAGTTACAGATGATTTGGTGCGGACATGTCAAGTTGATCGGCCAGCTAAAATGATTATTGTAAACTGACATCGGTGTTCATTGTACAAAGGTTTACATATAAAATACATGACACCACTTAATTTGGTATAAATTGGACTACTTGGAGGCTTTTTTGTAGCTTTTTTGGTTTTAAATTTTGTCACAATATAGAAAATTGAGCTAGCTTAACGTGGGTATTTGATTTGTGTCATTCGGAACTCTAAATCAAAAGTTGGAGACGATTTAGTGCGGACATGTCAAGTTGATCGGCCAATTAAATTGATCATTCTAAACTGATCATTGGTGCTCCTGGAGTAGAGTCTTATAAATGATATCATAATGCATGATGCATGATATCATGCAGTTTAGGATACATTGCATTACTTGGAGGCTTTGTCGTAGCTCTTTTAGTCTCAAATGTTGTCAAAATATTGATAATTGAGCTAGATCAGCGTGGCCGTTGAATTCATGTCATTTTGAGCTCAAATCAAATGTCAAAGACGATTTAGTTCGGATATGTCAAGTTGATCAGATAGTTAAAAGGATCATTCTAAGCTGATCATTGGTGCTCATTGAGCAAAGGTTTACAAATGAAGCATATTGCATGATATCACGCTGGTTGGGATAGATTGGATTACTTAGAGGCTTTGTCGTTGCTATTTCAGTATTAAATTTTGTCAATATATAGAAAATTGAGCTAGCTTAATGTGGTCATTGGATTCATGGCATTCTGAACTTTAAATCAAAAGTTACCAATGATTTAGTGCGGACATGTCAAGTTGATTGGCCAGTTAAAATTATCATTCTAAGCTGACATGGGTGCTCATTGCGCAAAGGTTTACATATGAAGCAAAATGCATGACATCACTTACTTTGGGATAGATTGGATTACTTGGAGACTTTTTTGTAGCGATTTCGGTTTTAAATTTTGCAAAATATAGAAAATTGAGCTAGCTTAACGTGGGCATTGGATTCGTGTCATTCTGAATTCTAAATCAAAAGTTACAGACGATGTAGTGTGGACATGTCAAGTTGATAGGCCAATTAAAATGATCATTCTAAACTGATTATTGGCGCTTCTTAAGTAAAGGCTTATAAATGAAACATAATGCATGACATCACGAAGTTTGGGATACATCGGATTACTTGGAGGCTTTGTCTTAGCTCTTTTAGTTTTAAATGTTGTCACAATAGTGAAAATTGAGCTAGACTAACGTGGCCGTTGGATTCATGTCAGTTTAAGCTCCAAATCAAATGTTAATGACGATAGTGCGGACATGTCAAGTTGATCAGCTAGTTAAAACAATCATTCTAAACTAATCATTGCTGCTCATTGAGCAAAGGTTTACAAATGCAGAAAAAATCATGGCATCACGCAGTTTGAGATAAATTAGATTAATTCGAGGCTTTTTTTAGCTATTTCTGTATTAAATTTTGTCACTGTATAAAAACTTGAGATTGCTTAACGTGAGAATTGTATTCATGTCATTTAGAACTCTAAATCAAAAGTTACGGACGATTTAGTGCAGACATGTCAAGTTGATCGGCCAGTTAAAATGATCATTCCAAACTGATCATTGGTGCTCATTGAGCAAAGCTTTACATATGAAGCAAAATGCATGACATCATTTAATTTGGGATGAATTGGATTACTTAGAGGCTTTTTCCAAGCTATTTTGGTTTTAAATTTTGTCACAATATAGAAAATTGATCTAGCTTATTGTGGGCATTGGATTCGTGTCATTCTGAACACTAAATCAAAAGTTACGGACGATTTAGTGCGGACATGTCAAGTTGATCGGCCAATTAAAATTATCATTCTAAAGTGATCATTGGTGCTCTTTGAGTAAGGGCTTAACTAAAGCATAATGCATGACATCACACAGTTTGGGATACATTGGATTATTTGAAGGCTTTGTCGTAGCTCTTTAAGTCACAAATGTTGTAACAAGATTGAAAACTGAGTTGGATTAACATGGCCGTTGGATTCATGTCATTTTGAGCACTAAATCAACTGTTAAATACGATTTAGTACGGACATGTCAAGTTGATCAGCGAGTTGAAACAATCGTTCTAAACAAAGCATTGGTGATCATTAAGCAAAGATTTACAAATGAAGCATAATGCATGGCATCACACAGATTGGGATAAATTGGATTACTTGGAGGCCTTGTTGTAGCTATTTCAGTCTTAAATTTTGTCACAACATCGAAAATTGAGCTAGATTAACGTGGCTGTTGGGTTCATGTCATTGAGCTCTAAATCAAATATTAAGGACGATTTAGTTCAGACATGTCAAGTTGATCAACTAGTTAAAATGATCATTCTAAACTGATCATTGGTGCTCATTGAGCAAAGGTTTACCAATAAAGCATAATACATGGCATCACGTAGTTTGGGATAGATTGGATTACTTGGAGGCTTTGTTGTAACTATTAAGTTCTTAAACTTTTTCACAATATAGAAAATTGAGCTAACTTAACATGGGCATTGGATTCATGTCATTTTGAACTCTAAATCAAAAGTTACGACTGATTTAGTACGCACATGTCAAATTGATCCGCCAATTAAAATGATCATTATAAACTGAGCATTTGTGCTCCATGAGTAAAGGCTTCTAAATGAAGCATAATGCATCACATCACGCAGTATGGGATACATTGGATTACCTGGGGGCTTTCTCGTAGCTCTTTCAAGTTCAAATGTTGTCACAATATTGAAAACTGAGGTGGATTAACTTGGCCGTTGGAGTCATGTCATTTTGAGATCTAAATCAAATGTTAAAGCCGATTTAGTAGGGACATGTCAAGTTGATCAGCTAGTTAAAATGATCATTCTACACTAATCATTGGTACCCCTTGAGCAAAGGTTTAGAAATGAAACATAATGCATGGCATTAGGCAGTATGGGATAGATTGGATTACTTGGATGCTTTGTCATAGCTATTTCGGTCTTAAATTTTTTCAGAATATAGAAAATTGAGCTAACTTAACGTAGGAATTGGATTCATGTCATACTGAACTCTAAATTAAAAGTTACGGCTGATTTTATGCGGACATCTGCTAGTTAAAATGATCATTCTAAACTGATCATTGGTGCTCCTTGACTAAAAGCTTATAAATGAATCATAATGCATGGCAGCACACAGTATGGGATACATTGTAGGCTTTATCGTAGCTTTTTCAGTCTCAAATGTTGTCACAATGTTCAAAATTGCGGTAGATTAACGTGGCCGTTTGATTCTTGTCATTTTGAATTCCAAATCAAATGTTAAAGACCATTAAGTATGGACATGTAAAGTTGATCGGCTAGTTATAATTATCATTCTAAACAGATAATTGCTGCTCCTTAAGTAATGGCTTATAAATGAAGCATAATGCATGGCATCACGTAGTTTGGTAATACATTAGATTACTTGGAGGCTTTGTGGTAGCTCTTTAAGTCTCAAAAGTTGTTACAGTATTGAAAATTGAGCTAGATTTTTAATGTGGCTGTTGGATTCATGTCATTTTGAGCTCTAAATCAAATGTTAAAGACGATTTAGTGCGGACACATCCAGCTGATCAGCTAGTTAAAACGATCAGTCTACACTGATCATTGGTGCTCATTGAGCAAAGGTTTACAAATGAAGCATAATGCATGACATCACGCAATTTGGGATAGATTGGATTACTTGGAGGCTTTTTTGTAGCTATTGCGGTCTTAAATTTTGTCACAATATAGATAATTGAGCTAGGTTAATGTCGGCATTCGATTCATTTCATTCTAAACTCTAAATCGAAAGTTACAGACAATTTAGTGCCGACTTGCCAAGGTTATCAACCAGTTATAATGATCATTCTAAACTGATCATTAGTGCTCCATGAGAAAAGGATTATAAATGGAGCATAATGCATGGCATCATGCAGTATGGGATACATTGGATTACTTTGACACTTTATTGTAGCTCTTTCACTGTCAAATGTTGTCACAATATTCAAAATTAAAGTAGATTAACGTGGCCATTGGATTCATATCGTTTTGAGCTCGAAATCAAATGTTAAAGACGATTTAGTGTGGACAAGTCAAGTTGATCCGCTAGCTATAATGATCATTCTAAACTGATCATTCCTGTTCCTTCAGTAAAGGCTTATAAATGAAGCATAATACATGGCATCACGCAGTTTGGGGTACATCGGATTACTTGGACGCTTTGTGGTAGCTCTTTAAATATCAAATGTTGTCACAATATTTAAAATTGAGCTAGATTTTTAATGTGACCGTTGGATTCATGTCTTTTTGAGCTCTAAATCAGTTGTTAAAAATGATTTAGTGCGGACATGTCAAGTTGTTCAGCTAGTTAAAACAATTATTCTAATCTGATCATTGGTTGAGCAATGGTTTACAAATGAAGCATAATGCATGGTATCACGCAGTGTGGGATATATTGGATTACTTGGAGGCTTTGTCGTACCTATTTCCGTAATAGGTACGACAAACTAAGCTTCATAAGAGGACAAACTAAGCTTCAGAAGAGGCATGCAAAGTGGCTTGACTTTGTGAAGACTTTTACTTATGTGATCACATATAAGAAAGGTAAAGATAACATTGTGGCTTATCCTTTATCAAGGAGACATGCTCTCATTGGCATAATGGAAGCTAAGATTATGGGATTTGAACACATCAAGGCAATGTATGAGACTGATCCAAATTTTCAAGAAATGTTTAAGGAGACCAACAAGGCCGCATCTGGTATGTTTTATCAACAAGATGGATTTTTTTAAGGAAAAATGTCTTTGTATTCCTCAGGGATCAATGAGAGAACTATTGATTGGAGAAGCTCATGGAGAAGGAATCATGGGACATTTTGGCCGAGATAAGACATTCAGTGTACTTATGGAACATTTCAACTGGCCACATCTAAAACGAGATGTTGAAAGATTCTGTGCTAAGTGCATCACTTGCTTGAAAGCAAAATCCAGTTCACACCCCTATGGTTTTATATGCCTTTCCCTATTCCTAATCTACCTTGGGTAGATATCTCTATTGTCTTAGGTCTGCCGAAGATCAACGACAAGGATTCTATCTTTGTAGTTGTAGACAGGTTCTCAAAGATGGCTAATTTTATACCATGTAACAAGACTAATTATGCTACGCAAATAGCTGATCTCTTTTTTTTTAAAGAAGTAGTGCGCCTACATAGAGTTCCTAGAACAATTCGTTTCAGATCGTGACACCAAATTTCTAAGCCATTTCTGGAAGACCTTATGGAAAAACTTGGGAACTAAGATGCTCTTCTCAACTACTTGCCACCCACACACCGATGGTCAAACAGAGGAAGTAACCCAAACTCTTTCAATATTTTTGAGAGCCACGGAAGGTAAGAAATTCGTTGTCTTGCTTACCTTACATTGAGTTTGCTTATAATCATGCTAAACATTCAGCAACTAAACTTTCTCCTTTTGAAGTGCTTTATGGATTTAGGCCTACTACCCCACTGGATCTTATACCTTTACCTCAAGATGTTATGTCTACTGAAGGAGAAACCAGGGCATATTATGATCATTCTAAACTGATCACTGGTGCTCCTTGAGTAAATGCCAATAAAAGAAGCAGAATGCATGACATCACGCAATTCAGGATACATTGGATTACTTGGAGGCTTTGTCGTAGCTCTTTATGTCTGAAATATTGTCACAATATTGAAAATTGAGCTAGATTAATGTGGGCGTTAGATTCATGTCACTCTGAACTCTAAATCAAAAGTTATGAACGATTTTGTGCGGACATGTCAAGTTGGTCGGCTAGTTAAAGTGATCATTCTAAACTGCTCATTGGTGTTCATTGAGCAAAGGTTTACAAATGAAGCATAATGCATGGCATCACGCAGTTTAGGATAGATTAGAATACTTGGAGGCTTTGTCGTGGCTACTGTGGTCTTACATTTTATCACAATGTAAAAAATCGAGCCAGGTTAACGTCGGCGTTGGAATTGTGTCATGATGAACTTTAAATCAAAGGTTCAATACGATTTAGTGCGGATATTACAAGTTGATCGGCCAGTTGAAATGATAATTCCAAACTGATCAATGGTGCTCCTTGATTAAAGGCTTATAAATGAAGCATAATGCATGGCATCACACAGTTTGGGATACATTGGATTACATGGAGGCTCTGTCATAGCTCTTTCTGTCTCAAATGTTGTGACAATATTGAAAATTGAGCTAGATTATTGTGGGTGTTGGATTAATGTCATTTTGAGCTCTTAGTCAAAAGTTAGGGACGATTTAGTGTAGACATGTCAAGTTGATCACCTAGTTAAAATGATCATTCTAGACTGATCAATTGTGCTCATTGAGCACATGTTTACAAAAGAAGCATAATGGATGGCATCACGCAGTTTGGGATAGATTGGATTTGTTGGAGGCTTTGTTGTAGCTAGTTAGGTCTTTAATTTTGTCACAATATAGAAAATTGAGCTAGTTTAACGTGGGCACTGGATTCGTGTCATTTTAATTTCTAAATCAAAGGTATGGAAAATTTTTTGCGGACATATCAAGTTGATCGGCTAGTTAAAGTGATCATTCTAAACTGCTCATTGGTGCTCACTGAGTAAAGGCTTATAAATGAAGCAAAATGGATGACAACACGTAGTTTGGGATACATTGGATTACTTGGAGTCTTTTTCGTAGCTCTTTCAGTCTCAAATGTTGTCACACTATTGAAAATTGTGGTAGATTAACATGGGCGTTGGATTTATGTCATTCTAAACTCTAAATCAAAAGTTATGGACGATTTAGTGCATACATGTCAAATTGATCAGCCAATTAAAATTATAATTCTTAACTGATCATTGCTGCTCCTTGAGTAAGTGCTTATAAATGAAGCATAATGCATGCAATCACGCTGTTTGGGATACAATGGATTACTTGGAGGCTTTTTGTAACTCTTTCAGTCCCAAATGTGGTCACAATATGGAAAATTGAGCTAGCTTAACATGGGCATTGGACTCATGTCATTTTGAGCTCTAAATCAAAAATTAAAGACGATTCAGTGCGGATGTGTAAGGTTGATCAGCTAGTAAAAATGATCATTCCAAACTGATCATTGGTGTTCCTTGAGTAAAGGCTTATAAATGAAGCATAATACATGACATCACGCAGTTTGGGATAGTTTGGATTTCTTGGAGACTTTGTTGTAGCTATTTCATTCTCAAATGTTGTCACAATATTGAAAATGGAGCTAGTTTAATGTGGGCATTGGATTCATGTTATTTTGAGCTCGAAATCAAAAGTTAAAGACGATTTAGTGAGGACATGTAAAGTTGATTAGTTAGTTAAAACGATCATTTTGAAGTGATCATTGGTGCTCATTGAGCAAAGGTTTACAAATGAAGCATAATGTGTGGCACCACACAGTTTGAGATAAAATGGATTACTTGTAGGCTTTGTCGTAGCTCTTTTAGTATTAAATGTTGTCACAATATTGCAAACTGAGCTAGATTAACGTGGGCATTGGATTCATGTCATTTTGAGCTCTAAATCAAATGCTAAATACGATTTAGTGCAGACATTTTAAGTTGATCAGCTAGTTATAATCATCACTTTAAACTGATCATTGGTGCTGATTGAGAAATGGTTTACAAATGAAGCATAATGCATGGCTTCACGCATTTTGGGATTGGTGGGATTACTTGGAGTCTTTGTCATAGCTATTTGGGTCTGAAATTTTGTCATAATATAGAAAATTGAGCTAGCTTAACATGGGCGTTGGATTCGTGGCATTCTGAATTCTAAATCAAAAGCTACAAACGATTTAGTTCGGACATGTCAAGATGATCGACCAGTTAAAGTGACCATTATATACTGATCATTCTAAACTGATCATTAGAGCTCCTTGAGTAAAGGCATATAAGTGAAGCATACTGCATGGCATCACACAGTTTATGATAAATTGATTACTTGAAGCCTTTTTGGTAGTTTCTTCAGTCTCAAATGTTGTTACATTATAGAGAATTTAGCTATCTTAGCGTGGGTGTTCGATTCGTGTCATTCTTAACTCTGAATCAAAAGTTAAAGACGATTTTGGGCGGACTAGTCAAGTTGATCAACTAGTTAAAATGATCATTCTAAACTGATTATTGGTGCTCATTGAGCAATGGTTTACGATTGAAGCATAATGCATGACATCACGCAGTTTGGGGTAGATTGGATTTGTTGGAGGTTTTGTCATAGCTATTTCGGTCTTAAATTTTGTCATAATATAGAAAATTGAGCTAGATTAACGTGGGCGTTGGGTTCGTGTCATTCTAAACTCTAAATCAAAAGTTTCAGACGATTTAGTGTGGACTTGTCAAGTTGATCGGCTTGTTAAAGTGACCATTCTAAACTGATCATTCTAAAAAGATCATTAGTGCTCCTTGAGTAAAGGCTTATAAATGAAACATAATGCATGGCATCACGCAGTTCATGATAGATTGGATTATTTGAAGGCTTTGTGGTACTTCTTTCAGTCTCTAATCTTGTCGCAATATAGTAAATTGAGCTAACTTAACGTGGGCACTGAATTTGTTTCAATCTGAATTCTAAATCAAAAGTTACGTACGATTTAGTGGATAGTTGTGAAGTTGATCGGTTATTTAAAATGATTGTTCTAAAGTGATCATTGGTGTTCCTTGACTAAAGGCTTATAAATGAAGCATAATGCATGACATCACGCAATTTATGATTGATTCGATTGCTTGAAAGCTTTGTGGTTGTTCTTTCAGTTTCAGATTTTTTGACAAATATAGAAATTGAAGTAACTTAACCTGGGCGTTGGATTCGTGTCATTCTGAACTCTAAATCAAAAGTTATGGACGATTTAGTGCATACATCTCAAGTTGATTGGCCAGTTAAAATGATCAATCTAAACCAATCAACGGTGCTCCTTGAGTAAAGGCTTATAAATGAAACATAATGCATGGCTTCACGCAGTTTGGGATACATAGGATTACTTGGACGCTTTATCGTACCTATTTAGGTCTTAAATTTTTTCACATTATACAAAATTAAGCTAGCTTAATGTGGGCGATGATTCATGTCATTTGTAACTCTAAATCAAAATTTATAGACGATTTACAGCGAACATGTCAAGTTTATTGGCTAGTTAAATTGAACATTCTAAACAGATCACTGGTGCTCATTGAGCAAAGGTTTATTGGCTTTTTGTATGTATTTCAGTCTTAAATTTTATGATAATATAGAAAATTGAGCTTGATTAACGTGGGCAGTGGATTGGTTACATTCGAAATTCTAAATCAAAAGTTACGGATGATTTATTGCGGACAGGTAAAGCTGATCGGCCAGTTGGAATGATCATTCTAAACTTATCATTGGTGCTCCTTGAGTAAAGACTTATAAATGAAGTATAATGCATGGATACATTGGATTACTTGGAGGCTTTTTCGTAGCTCTTTCAGTCTCAAATGTTGTCACAATATTGAAAAAATGAGCTAGTTTAACGTGGGGGTTGGATTTGTGTCATTCTAAACTCTTAATCAAAAATTTTGGACGATTTAGTATGGAATTGTCAAGTTGATTCTAAACTGATCATTAGATCTCACTGAGTAAAGGCTTATAAATGAAGCATAATGCATGACATCATGCAATTGATGATAGATTGAATTACTTGAAGGCTTTGTGGTAGTTCTTTCAGTCTCAAATGTTTTCACAAGATAGAAAATGAAGCTATCTTAACATGGGCATTGGATTCGTTTCAATCAGAACTCTAAATCAAAAGTTACAGACAATTTAGTGCATATATTTCAAGTTGATCGGCCAGTTGATATGATCATTCTAAACTGATCATTGGTGTTACTTGAATAAAGGCTTATAAATGAAGCATAAGGCATGGCATCACACAATTTATGATAGATTGGATTACTTGAAGGCTTCGTGGTAGTTCTTTAAGTCTCAAGTGTTGTCACAATATAGAAAATTGAGATAGCGTAACACGGGCGTTGGATGCGTGTCATTCTGAACTCTAAATCAAAAGTTACGGATGATTTAGTGTGTAGATGTCACGTTCATCGGTCAGTTAAAATGATCAATCTAAACCGATCATTGGTGCTCCTTGAGTAAAGGCTTATAAATAAAGCATAATGCATGGCTTCATACAATTTGGGATACATAGGATTACTTGGAGGCTTTGTCGTATCTATTTAGGTCTTAAATTTTGTCACATTATAAAAAATTGAGCTAGTTTAACATGCGCGTTGGATTCGTGTCATTCTAAACTCTAAATCAAGAGTTTCGGACGATTTAGTGCAGACTTGTCAAAATTATTTGCTATTTAGAGTGACCCTTCTAAACTGATCATTCTAAACTGAACATTAGTGTTCCTTGAATAAATGCTTATAAATGAAGCATAATGCATGACATCACGCAGTTCATGATAGATTGGATTATTTGAAGGATTTGTGGTAGTTCTATCAGTCTCAAATGTTGTCACAATATTGAAAAATGAGCTAGTTTAACGTGGGCGTTGGATTCGTGTCATTTTAAACTCTAAATTAAAATTTTCGGATGATTTAGTATGGAATTGTCAAGTTGATTCGCTAGTTAAAGTTGTCATTCTAAATTGATCATAGATCTCATTGAGTAAAGGCTTATAAACGAAGCATAATGCACGACATCACGCAGTTGATGATAGATTGGATTACTTGAAGGCTTTGTGGTAGTTCTTTCAGGCTCAAATGTTTTCACAAGATAGAAAATTGAGCTATCTTAACATGGGCATTGGATTCGTTTCAATCAGAAATCAAAATCAAAAGTTATGGACAATTTAGTGCATATATTTCAAGTTTATCGGCTAGTTTATATGATCATTCTAAACTGATCATTGGTGGTCCTTGAGTAAAGGCTTATAAATGAAGCACGATGCATGGAATCACGTAGTTAATGACATATTCGGTTACTTCAAGGCTTTGTGGTAGGTCTTTCTGTCTCAAACGTTGCCACAATATAGAAATTGAGGTAACTTAATGTGGGTATTGGATTCGTGTCATTCTGAACTCTAAATCAAAAGTTACAGATAATTTAGTGCGTACATGTCAAGTTGATTGGCCAGTTAAAATGATCAATCCGAACCAATCATTGGTACTCATTGAGTAAAGGGTTACAAATGGAGCATAATGCATGGCATCACACAATTTGGGATACATAGGATTACGTGGACGCTTTATCACAGCTATTTAGGTCTTAAATTTTGTCACATTATAGAAAATTGAGCTAGTTTAATGTGGACATTGGATTCATGTCATTTTGAACTCTAAATCAAAATTTATGGACGATTTAGTGCGGACTTGTCAAATTGATCGGCTAGTTAAAGTGAAAATTCTAAATTGATCATTCTAAATTGATCATTAGTGTTCCTTGAATAAATGCTTATAAATGAAGCATAGTGCATGGCATCACGCAGTTCATGATAGATTGGATTACTTGAAGGATTTGTGGTAGTTCTTTCAGTCTCAAATGTTGTCACAACTTAGTAAATTGAGCTAGTTTAACGTGGGCGTTAGATTCGTTTCAATCAGAATTCTAAATAAAAAGTTACGTACGATTTAATGGATACATGTGAATTTGATCGGCCAGTTAAAATGATCATTCTAAACTGATCATTAATATTCATTGAGTAAAGGCTTATAAATCAAACATAATGCATGGAATCACGCAGTTTATATATAATCGTTTACTTCAAGGCTTTGTGGTAGTTCTTTGAGTCTCAAACATTGTCATAATATAGAAATTGAGATAACTTAACGTGGGCATTGGATTCATGTCATTCTGAACTCTAAATCAAAAGTGACGGACGATTTAGCGCGTACTTGTCAGGTTGATTGGCCAGTTAAAATGATCAATCTAAACTGATCATTGGTACTCCTTGAGTAAAGGCTTATAAATGAAGCATAATGCACGGTATCACGCAGTTTTGGATACATAGGATTACTTGGACGCTTTAGCATAGCTATTTAGGTCTTACATTTTGTTCAATTATAGAAAATTGAGCTAGCTTAACGTGGATGTGGGATTCGTGTCATTCAGGACTCTAAATAAAAATTTACGGACGATTTAGGGTGGACATGTCAAGTTTATCAGCTAGTTAAATTGAACATTATAACTGATCACTGGTGTTCATTGAGTATAGGTTTACAAATGAAGCATAATGAATGGGATCACACAGTTTGGATTAGATTGGATTACTTGGAGGCTTTCTCATAGCTATTTTGGTTTTAAATTTTGTCACAATATAGAAAATTGAGCTAGCTTAACATGCGTGGTGGATTGGTTTCATTCGGAATTCTAAATCAAAAGTTACAGATGATTTAGTGCGGACATGTCAAGTTGTTCTGCCAATTAAAATGATCATTCAAAACTGATCATTGGTGCTCTATGAGTAAAGGCTTATAAATGAAGAATAATGCATGGCATCACGCAGTTTATGATAGATTGAATTACTTGAAGGATTTGTGGTAGTTCTATAAGTCTCAAATGTTGTCACAATATTGAAAAATGAGCTAGCTTAAAGTGGACATTGGATTCGTGTCATTCCAAGCTCTAAATCCAAAGATTCGGACGATTTAGTGAGTACTTGTCAAGTTGATCAGCCAATTAAAGTCGCCATTCTAAACTGATCATTAGAGCTCATTGGGCAAAGGCTTATAAATGAAGCATAATGCATGGCATCACGCATTTCATGATAGATTGGATTACTTGAAGGCTTTGTGGTAGTTTTTTCAGTCTTAAATGTCGTCAAATTATAGAAAATTCTGCTAGCTGAGCCTGGGCGTTGGATTCGTTTCAATCTAAACTCCAAATCAAAAGTTACGGACGATTTAGTCCATAAATGTCAAGTTCATCGGCAGTTGAAATGATCATTATAAATTGATCATTGGTGTTCCTTGAGTAAAGGCATATAAATGAAGCATAATGCATGACATCACACAGTTTATGATAGATTAGATAACTTGAAGGCTTTTTGGTAGTTCTTTAAGTCTCAAATGTTGTCACAATATCAAAAATTGAGATAGCTTAACGTGGGCGTTGGATTCGTATCATTCTGAACTCTAAATAAAAAATTACAGACGATTTAGTGTGTATATGTCAAGTTGATCGGCCAGTTAAAATGATCAATCTAAACCGATCATTGGTTCTCCTTGAGTAAAGGCTTATAAATGAACCATAATGCATGGCATCACGCAGTTTGGGATACATAGGATTACTTGAAAGGTTTGTCGTAGCTATTTAGGTCTTAAATTTTGTTATATTATAAAAAAATTAAGCTAGCTTAACGTGGACGTTGGATTCGTGTCATTCTAATCTCTAAATCAAAAGTTCAGACGATTTAGTGCGGACTGGTCAAGTTGATCAGCTAGTTAAAATCATCATTCTAAACCGATTATGGGGGTGCTTGAGTAAATGCTTGAAAACGAAGCATAATGCATGGCATCAGGGAGTTTAGGATACGTTGGATTACTTTGATTTTTTTTGTACCTCTTTCAGTCTCAAATGTTGTCACAATATAAAAAATTGAGCTAACTTAACATGGGCTTTGGACTCATGTCATTTTGTGATTTAAATCAAAAGTTAAAGAAAATTTAGTGCGGACATATCAAGTTGTTCAGCAAGTTAAAATGATCACTCTAAACTCATCATTGGTGCTCCTTGAGTAAATGGTTATAAGTGAAGCATAATGGATGGCATCACACAGTTTGGTGTAGATTGGAGTACTTGGAGGCATTGTCGTAGCTATTTCAGTGTTAAATTTTGTCAAAATATAGAAAATTGAGCTAGTTTAATGTGGCGTTGGATTCATGTCATTCAGAAATCTAATTCAAAAGTTACGAACAATTTAGTGCGGACATGTCAAATTTATCAGCTAGTTAAACTGATCATTCCAAACTTACCACTGGAGCTCATTGAACACAGGTTTACAACTGGAGCATAATGCAAATAATCACGTAGTTTGAGATAGATTGAATTACTTGAAGGCTTTGTCGTAGCTATTTCGTTCTTAAATTTTGTCACAATATAGAAAATTGAGCTAGCTTATAGTGGGCATTGGATTTGTGTTATTCTGAACTCTGAATCAAAAGTTAGGCACGATTTAGTGCGGACATGTAAAGTTGATCAGCTAGTTAAATGATCATTCTAAACTGATCATTGGTGCTCATCTAAACTAACACCACGCAGTTTGGAAATATTGGATTACTTGGAGGCTTTGTTGTAGCTATTTCTGTCTTAAATTTTATCACAATATAGGAAATTGAGCTAGCTTAACGTGGGTGTTAGATTCATGTCATTCTGAACTTTATATCAAAAGTTATGGACGATTTAGTGCGGACATCTCAAGTTGATCTCCAGTTAAAATTATCATTTTAAACTGATTGTTGGTGCTCCTTGAGTAAAGGCTTATAAATGAAGCAAAAAGCATGGCACCACGCAGTGTGGGATACATTGGATTACTTGGCGGCTTTTTCGTAGCTCTTTCAGTCTCAAATCTTGTCACAATATGAGAAATTGAGCTTGCTTAACGTGGACGTTGCACTCATGTCATTTTGAGCTCTAAATGAAAAGCTAAAGTGGATTTATTGCAGACATGTCAAGTTGATCAGCTAATTAAAATGATCTTTCCAAACTGATCATTGGTGATCCTTAAGTAAAGGCTATAAATGAAGCATAATGCATCGCCTCACACAGTTTGGGATACATTGGATTACTTGGGGGATTTTTCGTACCTCTTTTACACTCGAATGTTGTGACAATATGGAAAATTGGGCTAGCTTAATGTGGGTGTTGGATTCGTGTAATTTTGAACTCTAACTCAAAATGTATCTATGATTTAGTGCGCACATCTCAAGTTGATCTGCCAGTTAAAATGATCATTCTAAACTAATCATTAGTGCTCCTTGAGTAAATGCTTATAAATCAAGCATAATGCATGGCATCATGCAGTTTGGGATGATTACTTGTCATAGCAATTTGGTTGATCGGCCAGTTAAAATGACCATTATAAACTGATCATTCGTGTGCCTGAGTAAAGGCTTATAATGAAGCATAATGCATGGTATCACACAGTTTATTATAGATTTGATTACTTGAAGGATTTGTGGTGGTTCTTGCAGTCTCAAATGTTGTCATAATATAGAAATTGAGATAACTTAACGTGGGCGTTGGATTCGGGTCATTCTGAACTCTAAATCAAAAGTTATAGACGATTTAGTGTGCATATGTCAAGTTGATTGGCCAGTTAAAATGATCAATTTAAACCGATCATTGGTGCTCCTTGAATAAAATCTTATAAACAAAGCATAATGCATGGCGTCACATAGTTTTAAATACATTGGATTATTTGTAGGCTCTATTGTAGCGCTTTCAGTCTCTAATGTTGTCACAATATAGAAAATGGAGTTTGCTTAACGTGGGCGTCGGATTCGTGTCATTCTGAACTCTAAATAAAAAGTTACGGACAATTTAGTGCGGACATGTCAAGTTGATCGGCCAGTTAATACGATCATTCAAAATTGATCATTGGTGCTCCTTGAGTAAAGGCTTATAAATGAATAAAATGCAAATTTGCGATTGATTTGCGACCACGTATTTAATTTTGCATTTTTTCACTGATTTTCGACCACATGTGTGGTCGCAAAAAAACCTACAAATACGTGACTCTTTTCCCTCATTCTCACACTTCAAACAATCCAAACCTTCTAAAATCCTCAAAAAACACTTTATCCAAATTCTAACACTTCGTCCAAATTCCAACACTTCATCCAAATTCCAACACTTTAAACACTTCAAACCCAATGGCAAGTAGCGGTAGGTCGATGAGAGGTCATGGAAAACGACAAATCCCATCGTCTTGCGGTAGTGGTAACCTTTCGGCCTCATCAAACCCCTCACCCACCACTTTTGGAGCGGTATCCCGCCTATTGCCTTAGTACACCTTCACTCCTCACACGGTTCTTGAAACCGAACCATCTAATCGGTTTCAGAAATCGGAGGAGCATGAAGAGGAAGAGGATCCGCCTTCGGAAACGGAACGGGGAACAAACTATCACCTTAGATATTTTGTTACAAACTCCTGGGCAGGACCAGTACCTCATAGTGGTATTTTAAGTGCCGGCACCAAACACGATTTGGTAAAATTATAAAATTATTTCTTTTAAATTTATTTAATTAAAATTAATTATTTAAATTTTGTTAAAGTTTATTTGAAATTTAAAAACTTAAATATATTAAAATATTAGGTTTGACCGGGACAAAAGGGTAATAACCCGTCAAATTTCAAAAAATTTGAAAACATAATTGGACGGCCCCTACTACCGTTGGACGATCGTACCAGCTGAATGACAAAAAAATATTTCATCGAATTTGTGGTAAGTATATGTTTTGTAAAAAATTTTATTTAATAAAATTTAATAATTAATAAAGTTAATATATTTTAAATTTGCAAGTAATCGTACACGTGGGATCTTGTGATCACCTCGGCGGTACGGAAGGAGTTTGACTCCGTCTGTGTAAGAGGGATGAAAAGGATGGTGAGCATGGTTCATACAACCGGCAAACGTCAAAGGTGGATTTCTCCTATTCTGTACAAAGCAATGATAGACTATTGAAAAATAGAAACGTCTACTGAGAAGAGTAGTAAGTCGTCCAATAACCACAACTCCTCTCGGGATGGTCTTGGTCCGCACAAGCATTTGTCGGGCCAAAAATCTTATATCCAGATCCGTAGTCGGTCACAAAAACTACATCGTTTCCGTAGTCGCAAATTGGTCACAAAATTTTGTGACCGATTTGCAACCTTGTCTTCCACTGTGGTCGCAAATCAGTCACAAATTTTTTTGACTGATTTGCGACTACGGTTTTTGCAACCATTGATGTAGTGACAATGTGGTCGCAAAATTTGTTACTACAAACCAGTCACAAAGTAGTCGCAAATACTGGGACCAATATTTGGTCGCAAATCAGTTGCTAAACTGTGACTAATTTGCGACCACAAAAATTTGCAACGAAACTTTTGCGACCACTATCAGTGGTCGCAAATTAGTCACAAAATCCAATTTTGCTACCACATACATGATCGCAAAAGCCTTGTTTTATTATAGTGGATTTAGTGTGGACATCTCAGGTGATTGGCTAGTTAAAATGATCATTCTAAACTGATTACTGGTTCTCATTGAGTAAAATCTTATAAATGAAGCATAATGCATGGCATCACGCAGTTTGGGATACAATGGATTACTTGGAGGCTTTTGTAACTCTTTCAGTCCCAAATGTTGTCACAATATGGAATATTGAGCTAGCTTAACATGGGTGTTTGACTCATGTCATTTTAAGCTCTAAATCAAAAGTTAAAGACGATTTAGTGCGAATGTGTAAGGTTGATCAGCTAGTAAAAATGATCATTCCAAACTGATTATTGGTGTTCCTTGAGTAAAGGCTTATAAATGAAGTATAAGACATGATATCACGCAGTTTGGGATAGTTTGGATTTCTTGGAGGCTTTGTCGTAGCTATTTTGGTCTTATTTTTTTCACAATATAGAAAATTGGGCTAGCTTAACGTGGGCGTTGGATTCGTTTCATTTTGAGCTCTAAATCAAACATAACAGATGATTTCGTGCGAACATGTCAAGTGATCAGCTCATTAAAATTATCATTTTAAATGGATTATTGGTGCCCCTTTAAGTGGCACGCAGAGCATGAAGCTGAAGATGGAGAAATGAGTCATCCTTCTAATGCTGCGGAGTGGAAAAATTTTTCAATGTCTACATCCAAGATTTGTTGCTGAATCTCGAAACTTTTATTTTGGCTTATGTACTGATGGGTTCAATCGATTTGGTATGTCTCGAAATCACTCATTATGGCCGGTGATTATCACTCCATATAACTTGCCACTAGATAAGTATATGAAGAAAGAGTACTTGTTTCTAACAAATCTGAATTCGGGGCCAAATCATCCGAACGCTAGTCTGGATATATTCCTCCGACTTTTCATTGATGAGCTGAAAGAATTGTGGTCTACGAGAGTTGATGCATATGATGTATCGTTGAATCAAAATTTTAATCTAAAAGTTTTGTTACTGTGGACCATAAGCGATTTTCCAGCTTATGGAATGTCGTCAGGATGGACAACGCATGGTAGACTATCTTGTCTAATTAGTATGGATGATACAAAGGCATTTCAATTACCAAATGGTAGAAAGACCTGTTGGTTTGATTGTCACAGAAGGTATTTTTCTAAGTGTCATCCGTATAAAACAAATTTTTTAAAGGGGAAGCACGCTTTTAATGACAATCCTCCACAATCATCATCACAATATAGAAAACTGAGCTAGCTTAACATGGGCGTTGGATTCGTGACATTTTGATCTCTAAATCAAAAGTTAAAGACGATTTAGTGCGGATGTGTAAGGTTGATCCGCTAGAAAAAAATGATCATTCTAAAACGATCATTGGTGATCCTTGAGTAAAAGCTTATACATGAAGCATAATACATGACATCATGCAGTTTAAGATAGTTTGGAGTTCTTGGAGGCTTTGTCGTACCTATTTCAGTCTTAATTTTGTTCACAATATAGAAAATTGACCTAGATTAACGTGGGTGTTGGATTCATGTCATTTTGAGCTATAAATCAAACGTTACAGATTATTTCTTGCGGACATGTCAAGTGATCAGCTCGTTAAAATTATCATTTTAAACTGAATATTGGTGCCCCGTTGAGAAAAGGCTTATAAATGAAGCATAATGCATGGTATCACGTAGTTTGGGATACATTGGATTACTTCGAGGCTTTGTAGTAGCTCTTTAGTTCTCAAATGTGGTCCCAATGCAAAAAATTAAGCTAGCTTAACATGGGCGTTGGACTCATGTCATTTTGAGCTCTAAATCAAAAGTTTAAGACGATTTAGTGCGGACATGTCAAGTTTATCAGCTAGTTAAAATGATCATTTGAAACTGATCATTGGTGCCCCTTGAGTAATGGCTTATAAATGAAGCATAATGCATGGCATCACGCAGTTTGGGATAGATTTGATTTCTTGGACGCTTTTTCGTAGCTAGTTGGTCTTACATTTTGTTACAATATGGAAAATTGAGCTAACTTAACATGGGCGTTGGATCTGTGTCATTTTGAGCTCTAAATCAAAAATTACGAATGATTTAGTGCGGACATTTCAAGTGATCGACTAGTTAAAATGATCCTTTTAAACTGATCATTGGTGCTCCTTGAGTAAAGGCTTATAAATGAAGTATAATGTATGGCATCACGAAGTTTGGGATAGATTTGATTACTTGGAGGCTTTGTCATAGCTATTTCGGTCTTAAATTTTGTATAATATAGAAAATTGAGCTAGCTTAACGTGGGCGTTGGATTCATGTCATTCTGAACTCTAAATCAAAAGTTATGGACGATATAGTGCGGACATAACAAGTGATTGGCTAGTTAAAATGATCATTCTAAACTGATTATTGGTGCTCCGTGAGTAAAGGCTTGTAAAAGAAGCATAATTCATGGTATCACGTAGTTTGGATTACATTGGATTAATTGGAAGCTTTGTAGTACCTCTTTAAATCTCAAATGTGGTCACAATATGGAAAACTGAGATAGCTTAACGTGGGCGTTAGAATCGTGTCATTTTGACCTCTAAATCAAAAGTTAAAGATGATTTAGTGCGGACGTGTCAAGTTGATCAACTAGTTAAAATGATCATTCTACACTGATCATTGGTGCTCCTTGAATAAAGGCATCACGCAATTTGGTACGTATTGGTTTACATGGAAGCTCTGTCGTAGCTCTTTCAGTTTCAAATGTTATCAAACTATGGAAAATTGAGCTAACTTAACATGGACGTTGGATTCGTGTCATTCTGAACTCTAAATGAAAAGTTACAGATGATTTAGTACAGACATCTCAAGTGACCGGCCAATTAAAAGGATCATTCTAAAGTGATTATTGGTGCTTTTAGAGTAAAGGCTTACAAATGAAGCATAATGCATTGCATCAAACAGTTTGGGATACAATGGATTATTTGGAGGCTTTTTGATAGCTCTTTTAGTCTCAAATGTGGTTACAATATTGAAAATTGAGCCACCTTAACGTGGGAATTGGACTCCTATCATTTTAAGTTCTAAATAAAACTTAAAGACGATTTAGTGCGGACATGTCAAGTTGGTCAGCTAGTTAAAATGATCATTCTAAACTGGTCATTGGTTTCCCGTTGGATAAAGGCTTATAAATGAAGTATAATGCATGGCATCACGCATTTTGGGATAGATTTGATTATTTGGAGGCTTTGTCGTAGCTATTTTTGTCTTAATTTTGTCACAATATAGAAAATCGTGCTAGATTAACGTGGGTGTTGGATTCCTATCATTTTGAACTGTATAAAAAAAATTACGGACGATTTAGTGCAGACATGCACGTGATCGGCTAGTTAAAATGATCGTTCTAAACTGATCAATGGTACTCCTTGAGTACAGGCTTATTAATGAAGCATAATGCATGACATCACATAGTTTCGGATACATTTGATTACTTGGAGGCTTTGTCGTAGCTATTTCAGTCTCAAAAGTTGTCACAATATAGAAAATCGAGCTAGCTTAACGTGGGCGTTGGATTCATGCCGTTTTGAACTCTAAATAAAAATTTATGGACAATTTAGTGCGGATATGTCAAGTGATTGGCCAGTTAAAATGATTATTACAAACTGTTCATTGGTTCTTCTTGAGAAAAGGCTTATAAATGAAGCATAATGCATGACATCACGTAGTTTGGGATAGATTAGATTACTTGGAGGCTTTGTCGTAGCTACTTTGGTCCTAAATTTTTTCACAATATAGAAATTTGAGGTAGCTCAACGGAGGAGTTGGATTTGTGTCATTCTTAACTCCAAATCCAAAGTTTACGGACGATTTAGTGCGGACATGTCAAGTTATCGGCCAGTTAAAATGATCATTCTAAACTGATTATTTCTGCTCCTTAAGTAAAGGCTTATAAATGAAGCATAATACCTGGCATCACGCAGTTTGGGATACATTGGATTACTTAGAGGCATTTCATAGCGCTTTCAGTCTCAAATGCTGCACAGTATGGAAAATTGAGCCAGCTTCATGATAAACATGGTTTTTGCATTGTTTCACCATGCATTCCACAACATTTTTCATGTCATCATTAGTATTTTAGGAATTATATATTCCCATTTACATTCATTGGCATTTGGCATTACATTCTATAGGTTAGTGCATGCATTTCTACATATTTCATACCTTCTCGATGTTTTCAGGTACAACGAGAGGTTAGACGGGATCAAGCACGGAAAAATGACCAAGAGATCTCACCATAGGCGATATCATGCCGAACACCATGATTTTAGTGCCCAATCTCACCACGGCCAAACTAATGGGCCAATATGGGGCCAACTTAAGCCCAAAATGTCTTAAACTTATTTTTACTTAACTGGTTTGTGCCGGGATTAAATCTAATGTTAGGAATACTATATAAACCCTTTTAAAACACTTTGAACCTAAGTTTTGTTTAAGTATCTTCTAGTTTTTTCCTCTTGACGTTTTTGGAGAGAGAGGAGATTGGTTTTCAACCTTTGTTGTTGAACTCTCGGTTTTTAGTGAAGGTTAGTGCATGCATTCCTAGTGTGTCATTCTTACTTCCCTGAGGATTTGATACCTAACTACTACTCGATTTGCTCTGCACTTGGAGTTGTACTTGGATTTAAAACTTAAAACCCCATCAAGTTTTTGGCGCTGTTGCCAGGGCCGTTAGGAATAGCCATTAGGATTTTGATTCATTTAGAGACTAGGCTTTGCTTCCGTTTTTTATTTTACTGAGCTTGACCATTATCTGTTTGCTTTCCAGTTGTATGAACACGAGGAGTAGAGGGCAACTAGATCTACAACCGAGTTAAATCGACGTACAAAAGTTGGAAAGAGATGCAGCACGAGCCAAGAAAGAACATTTGAACCAGCAAAGGAGGCTTTGAGAGATGGAACATCACGACCAGAATATGCCACAGAATGCTGAGAATGAAGATCAAGGAGCTCGATATGCTGATCAGAATGCATGGAGAGCAAGAAACCCAATGTACCCACAAAGGCCTCAACGAGTGATCGAGATTTTTGATGAACCAACTGTTTATGGAGCTAGAACCAACGGCTATCTCGGGTAAGCATTCTGGTCGGCCATTCTGGTCTCCTGGCCGGCCAGACGATCTGATGCCCTCATCACGTGGGAACAGAGGGTATGAAGATTACCACAGAAGGGAGATGAAGGCACTGAATGAGAAGCTGGATAGAGTGCTGCAACTGTCTCAATGAGCAGTGAACATTGTAGGAGAGTTTGATGGGTATCGCGGGTTTCAAAAAGTAGGAAACAAATTCCAGCAAGGTCATGAGGAGATGAACTACATTGGGGTCCTCAGGGTATCAGAAAGGTTTCAATCAGAACAATCGAAGCCACCCAAATTTCTCCTACATGAGTACCAACGTGGAGGACCCTCTAGATTTAATGTGTCTTCCTTAAAAGCCTGAAGACCAAAGCTACCAGCCCTACATGCCTCCAATTCAAGGTTTCCAGCGAGAGTATGTGGCAAGACCCAAGTATCAGTGATACAAGCCTTGATTCAAGGATGTATGCGCGTGGGCTGTTTGTAGAAGATTAGGTGAGAAACTCAACCTTAGGCTTCTGGATAGGGGTTTTCTGGTTGGTAAACAATGGAAGGGTGAAGTGAACCACACGAGGGGTGATGAACCTCGTGATAAATCACAAACTTAGAGCTAGGAGGGCTGGTCTCAACTAGGTTCTAAGCGCACAAGTCTCTTTTGAGAGAAAGCTTGTAGGAAAAAGTTCTACTTTATTAATAATCAAAAAAGGTTGTCGAACTATGATGCTGGAAGGAGCCTTATTAATATGCTCGACAGCTTGACCTTCTAGGGTCGACTCAAACAAATAAAAGGAAAGTTTACAAAAGTGCACAAAAGGAAAAGATACAAAAGTGCATAACCGAAAAAAGGACCTATTCCTAAAATGTTCTTGACTCAAAAATGTAAAGCAACTAGATCCTACCCTGCAAAACAGAAAGAGGCATATATTCGAATGTAAACTTACCTTAACTCACCTCACGGCCAAGAAATGCAAGGTGGCCGTCCTTGTGGCATGCACGCGCCTTGCTCCTAGTCTTCAACTTGGAGTAGGGTTAAATATCTTTGGGCCCTGACCTCTCTTGCCACTAAAGCCCAAGTCTCTGATGTTCCTTGTGTTGTTGAGAAGCCTTTGGACTCTAATTTGCTCTTCTGGCCCATTGTCCTTAGCTGCTCTTCCTCTAGGAGCTTGTCGACCCATAAGCTGAATTTGTGGAAGAGTGCTCTTGATCTGCTTCTTGTCATTGCTCCTGGAGGTACCACTGGTGTAGATACTTCTTCTAGGTGCATATCCTGGAGCTGGTAGCTCATTTGGTCCGAGTCCTCTTGTGTAGAAGTGGAAGTGCGCGTGTACTCGGCTGGATCGGCTGTACCGGCTGGCTTGTGCGCGGTACTGGCCGGAATGACTTCAGGACCGGCCAAGTAGATCCCGGAGTCGGTGGTGTCATCAGAGGGACCGGCGGTGTCATTCACGTCCCCACCAAGTGTGCCGGAAGCTTGGGCCTCTCCGCCGGCAATGTTGACCGGTCTGGTCCTATAGGTCGAGGGTCCGGCGGTACTGTCTGGTCCGGCAGGCGCGCCAGATGGTCCTGCTGTCTCGGGCAAGCTTCCTGGTCGGCCAGTCTGGTCTCCTGGCTGGATGTACGACCTGATGTCCTCATCATTCCCTCCCTCTTCAGTAGGTTTTGTCCTCAAAACTGGTTCATCTGCATGGAAAGGGGCCAAGTCAGTAACATTAAACGTATTGGACACATTAAACTCACCTGGAAGCTCGATCCGGTAGGCGTTGTTGTTGATCCTCTCGAGCACTCTGAATGGTCCATCTCCTCTTGGTGCTAGCTTGGAACTCCTTAGGTTTGGAAACCTCTCCTGCCGTAGGTGTAGCCACACCCAATCGCCTGGTTGAAAGATCACCTCTCTTTTTCCCTTGTTGGCATGAGTCACGTACTGTCCGGTTCTCTTCTCCAAGTTCTCTGCTACCTTCTGGCGTAACCTCCTTATGAACTCTGCTTTGGATGCTCCTTTGAGGTTGGTCATCTCAGCCGGTGGCAGTGGTGTTTGCTCCAATGGGGTGAGAGGGTTGAAGCCGTATACCACTTCAAATGGTGTCTTCTTGGTTGCTGAGTGCACGGCTCGGTTGTAGGCGAACTCAATGAATGGCAGGCACTCCACCCAAGTCTTTAGGTTCTTCCCTAGTGTAGTTCTGAGAAGAGTTGATAGTGTCCTGTTGACAACTTCAGTTTGGCCATCGGTTTGAGGATGGCAAGTGGTTGAGAAGAGTAGCTTCGTGCCTAGCTTTCTCCAAAGGGTCCTCCAGAAATGGCTGAGGAACTTGGTGTCCCTATCTGATACGATGGTCCTTGGCACTCCATGAAGCCGCACTATCTCTCTGAAGAACAGCTCAGCTGTTTGCGTGGCATCATTGACATTGGCACATGGGATGAAATGTGCCATCTTGGAGAATCTGTTCACCACTACAAAGATTGCATCTTTGTGGTTGATCTTGGGCAGACCTAGAACAAAATCCATCGAGATGTCCACCCATGGATGTGTTGGTATGGGCAGTGGGAGATACAACCCGTGAGGTTGCACTCGGACTTTGCCTTCTTGCAAGTAATGCATCTTGCACAATGTGCTTCTACTGTCCTCTTGATGTGTGGCCAGTAGAAGTGCTCCTTGACCACTGCTAGAGTCTTGTCGACACCAAAGTGGCCCATGAGTCCTCCTCCATGAGCTTCTCGGATGATAAGCTCCCTTAGTGATCCTTGTGGTATGCACAGCCTTCTTTCTCGGAACAAGAATCCTCATGGATGTAGGATTTGCCATGACTCCCTGTGCTACACTCCTTGTAGCTCTCAGCAAGGTCAGGATCATCCTTGTATAGATCCTTGATGTGCTCGAATCCTAGGACCTTTGCCTCCATGGTTGATATCAAGGCAAACCTCCTTGATAGTGCATCGGCTACCACATTATCTTTGCCCTTCTTGTACTTGATGATGTACGGAAGGTCTCTATGAACTCCATCCACCTGGCATGTCTCCTCTTGAGATTGGTTTGCCCTCTGAGGTGTTTGAGAGTCTCGTGATCAGTGTGGATCACAAACTCCTTGGACAGCAAGTAATGCTGCCAAGTCTCCAATGCTCGGACAAGGGCATAGAGCTCCTTGTCATAAGTGGGGTAGTTCAGTGAGGCACCACCTAGCTTCTCACTGAAGTATGCCACTGGTCTCCCTCCTTGGTTAGCACTGCTCCTATGCCTATTCCAGAGGCATCACACTCCACTTCAAACGTCTTGTTGAAGTCGGGAAGGACTAACACTGGTGCATGTGTAAGGCTGTCCTTCAAGGCCTGAATGCCTTCTCCTGAGCTTCTCCCCAGCTGAATCCCACGTTCTTCTTCACTACTGCCGTCAGTGGTGAGGCAATACTGCTGAAGTTGGGCACGAATCTCCTATAGAAGCTGGCCAGTCCGTGGAAGCTCCTTACTTGGCTGATGTTTCCTGGTGTTGGCCATTCTTGTATGGCTCGAATCTTCTCTTCATCAACCTGTAGGCCCTGTGAACTCACAACAAAACCTAAAAAGACAAGCTTATCAGTACAAAAGGTGCACTTCTTGAGATTGGCATAAAGCTCTTCTTGTCGAAGGGTTTTAAGTACCATCTCAAGATGTGTGAGGTGTTCCGTAGGCACTTACTATAAACCAAAATGTCATCAAAGTAAACTACTACGAACTTACTGATGTACGCCCTAAGAACTTGGTTCATAAGGCGCATGAAGGTGCTTGGGGCATTAGTCAAGCCGGATGGCATGACTGTCCACTCGTAGAGTCCTTGCTTTGTCTTGAAAGCAGTCTTCCACTCATCACCTTCCTTCATTCTTACCTGGTGGTATCCACTTTTGAGGTCTATCTTGGAGAAGACCGTGGCTCCACTCAGCTCATCTAGCATTTCATCCAGTCGTGGTATTGGATGCCTATACTTGACTGTGATGTTGTTGATTGCTCGGCAGTCCACGCACATGCGCCAAGTCCCATCCTTCTTGGGCACTAGTAGCACTGGTATAGCACATGGACTGAGGCTCTCTCGAACATATCCCTTCTCCAGGAGCTCCTTGACTTGCTTCTCAAGCTCCTTGGACTCCTCTGGACTCATCCGGTAGGCTGGCCGGTTGGGCAGGGCTGCTCCGGGCACTAGATCAATCTGGTGTTCTATGCCACGTAAAGGAGGCAAGCCTGCTGGTATCTCCTCTGGAAATACATCCTGGAATTTGTTGAGGAGAGTTGCCACTTCAGGAGGTAGCTCTACCTGTCCCTTTTCTATACTCAACACTTCCTTGAAAACCATTAGTAACATTAAATCCTTCGAGGCTAAAGCTCTCCGGACATGACTTGGTTGAATAAGAAAATTAGACTTGATAAGTTTCTTTTCCTTACTCATTTGGAGTTGTAGCTCATGTACTTGGGCAGGTGTAAGAGGAGCTAGGCTGACCTTTCTCTTGTCATGCACGAAGGTGTAGAGATTGGTTTGGCCATCATGCCTGGTCTCTTTGTCAAACTGCCATGGTCTTCCTAGTAGAAGATGGCCAGCTTGCACGGGCACCACGTCGCACACGACTTGATCCTGGTACTTACCCACACTGAATGGTACAATGACTTGTTCATGGATCTTTAGCTCCACTTTGTCATCGAGCCATCTCAGTGTATATGGTCGAGGATGCCGTGTCTTCTCTAGACCTAGCTTATCAACCATATACGCACTAGCAACGTTAGTGCAAGAACCACCATCTATGATGAGGTTACATACCTTGCCCTTGATGGTGCAACGGCTGTGGAAGATGTTCTCCCTTTGGATGGTCTCTGAAGGATCCACCATTGCACTGAGGATACGTCTAGTGACCAGCACTTCCCCACATCAGGGTACTCAATGTCACCATACTCTCCTTCTGGTTCATAGTCCTCTTCATCTTGGGACTCATACTCTCCTGCCTCCGTAAATAGCATGACTCGGTTGTTTGGGCACTCCCTTGAGATGTGTCCACGTCCCCTGCACTTGAAACAAGTTATGTCACGTGATCTTTGAGGGTTAGAAGACTTACCAGGCTCTCTCTGGTCACGGGTGGGTTCAGGAGGCTTGCTCTTGAACCTTGACTCGATCTCTATGCTTTTGCCTATGTCTACGGTCTTAGGCATGTTGCTTGGTGCCCAAGGTGTCTTAGGCTTGCTGCGGATGTCTTGGCTCTTACGTTTGATGTGCTGCTCAGCTTGCACAGATAGGTGGAACAAGTCTTTGAAGTCATTGTAGATTTGCCTTTCCACCTTGCGGCTGATCCTTTCTTGGAGTCCATCCAAGAATTGTGCCATCAATGCTTCTTCATCATCATTGAGCTCCAATCTGTTCCTTAGCTCCTCGAACTCTTCATAGTATTCTTCTACTGATCTGGTACCCTGCTTAAGAGTACGAAAACGACGTTGCAAATCTCTATGAAAGTAAGGTGGAACAAACCTTTGTCGCATGAGGTCTTTCATGTCGACCCATGAGTCTACGGGCCTCATTCTCTTCCTCCTTCTGTCAGATACCTCACAATCCCACCAGATGAGGGCATTGTCCGTGAGTTGTGCTACTGCCATTGAGACTCTCCTAGGTCCTGGTTGGTTGTAGTGATCAAAGATATGATCCATTCTCCTCTCCCAATCTAGGTAAGCCTCGGGGTCTACTTTTCCTGCAAAACTTGGAGGAGTTAGTTTAACATCAGAATGAATTACCCGGTTGTAGGTGTGTTGAGCTCCATCCTCATGATGTCTAGGAGGAATTCTTGGTCTCTGGTGAAGACCATATTGCTCAAAGCCATCATCTTCTGCCTCTGGTTGCCGTGGAGGTCCTCTCGGCCTATGGTGATAGTTATGAGGTTGTGTGTCCTCATCTCCATCTGGCTGGGGTTCCTCCTGTTCGTGCCGTGTCCTAAGGTACTCAGGACCCTCAGGACGGTCTTGCTCAGCTCTCACGTGCCTTATGGCCTGGAATCTCACCGGTCTTTCCACGCGCTCCAACCTCTCGCCTATGGATGCGAGTTGTGTTTGGAGTGTGGTGAACATGGCCATCATGGCTTCGGCTGCGTCTCTATTCTCTTCTCCCATGGTGTGCTACAAAGAAAGAAGACAAATTAGGGTGCTCCTAAATTATTAGGAGGGTTTTCTTTTTATATGGGGTTTGAAAAAAATGCAAAAAGGAAAAATCCTAAGGAAAGGAAATTCGACTACAAGAAAAAGGAAACTTCCTAGACAACTTGTGCTAGCTGTCCAATTCGAAATATCTTGGGTATTTTCCTATTCTCTTTTCTTTCCTTTTTCTTTTCTTTTCTTTTCTTTTTAATTTAACTTAAAATTAATGGAAATATGAATTAAACAAAAAGGAAAACGTGATTGGCAATGCAAAAGTGAATCTAAACCCTAGTGATACACGTAGGAGGCTAGATGCACTCGGTTTGAAGTTTGATGTTGTTTTTTTTTTTGATTTTTCTTGAATGCGACTTAAACTAATGCAAGAACTAAAAACAAGACAAGCAAAAGGATAGAAACAACCTGGTTTAGGAGCTTTAAGCTCTGATACCAAAATGATACAAGCCTTGATTCAAGGATGTATCCGCGTGGGCTGTTTGTAGAAGATTAGGTGAGAAACTCAACCTTAGGCTTCTGGATAGGGGTTTTCTGGTTGGTAAACGCTGGAAGGGTGAAGTGAACCACACGAGGGGTGATGAACCTCGTGATAAATCACAAACTTAGAGCTAGGAGGGCTGGTCTCAACTAGGTTCTAAGCGCACAAGTCTCTTTTGAGAGAAAGCTTGTAGGAAAAAGTTCTACTTTATTAATAATCAAAAAGGTTGTCGAACTATGATGCTGGAAGGAGCCTTATTAATATGCTCGACAGCTTGACCTTCTAGGGTCGACTCAAACAAATAAAAGGAAAGTTTACAAAAGTGCACAAAAGGAAAAGATACAAAAGTGCATAACCGAAAAAAGGACCTATTCCTAAAATGTTCTTGACTCAAAAATGTAAAGCAACTAGATCCTACCCTGCAAAACAGAAAGAGGCATATATTCGAATGTAAACTTACCTTAACTCACCTCACAGCCAAGAAATGGAAGGTGGCCGTCCTTGTGGCATGCACGCGCCTTGCACCTAGTCTTCAACTTGGAGTAGGGTTAAATATCTTTGGGCCCTGACCTCTCTTGCCACTAAAGCCCAAGTCTCTGATGTTCCTTGTGTTGTTGAGAAGCCTTTGGACTCTAATTTGCTCTTCTGGCCCATTGTCCTTAGCTGCTCTTCCTCTAGGAGCTTGTCGACCCATAAGCTGAATTTGTGGAAGAGTGCTCTTGATCTGCTTCTTGTCATTGCTCCTGGAGGTACCACTGGTGTAGATACTTCTTCTAGGTGCATATCCTGGAGCTGGTAGCTCATTTGGTCCGAGTCCTCTTGTGTAGAAGTGGAAGTGCGCGTGTACTCGGCTGGATCGGCTGTACCGGCTGGCTTGTGCGCGGTACTGGCCGGAATGACTTCAGGACCGGCCAAGTAGATCCCGGAGTCGGTGGTGTCATCAGAGGGACCGGCGGTGTCATTCACGTCCCCACCAAGTGTGCCAGAAGCTTGGGCCTCTCCGCCGGCAATGTTGACCGGTCTGGTCCTATAGGTCGAGGGTCCGGCGGTACTGTCTGGTCCGGCAGGCGCGCCAGATGGTCCTGCTGTCTCGGGCAAGCTTCCTGGTCGGCCAGTCTGGTCTCCTGGCTGGATGTACGACCTGATGTCCTCATCAATCAGCCTCCTGGATTTCAAACCACGATGGGATACAATCAGCAGCAGCAACCCCTTTCACTCAATGCAACACCAGCACCTAAGGCAATCCAAGATGATGACACAAAGGCACTATTGCAAAAGATCTTGGATGGTCAGGGAAAGGAAGCAATAGAGATGAGCAAGAAGATAGCTGAGGTCAACAGCAAGGTAGACAATGACTTTGGGGAGCTCAGCGCCAAGTATGAGCACCTCTCGTCTCATCTTAAGGTGCTGGACAGCCAGGTTGCACAAATAGCTTCTTCTTCTTCTGTACCAAAAGGCAAAATCCCTGGTAAACCTGAAGCAAACCCAAGGGAGTACTCTCAAGCTATCACACTGAGAAGTGGAAAAGAGCTCCCACCTATAGAGGGAACTGATAAGCTTGAAGAGGATGACCCCAATCAAAGCCCCTGATTTTTCTGATACAGAAACGTCTGAAACAAAGAACAAGGTGAATGAGGAGACACCTCCTAAGACTTGGGCAAGAACAGGAGAAAAGGAAGCAGCTTTCATACCACACCCTTACAAGCCCAAGATCCCTTTTCGTCGAGGGTTCAAGGAGCAGATTCTAGACAACCAGTACGAGAAGTACAAGAATTTGATAAGCTCGATTCCGGTAACTTTTCCTTTCATAGACTTGGTGTTGCATTGCCCGAAAGTGAACAAGCTGTTTAAAGAAGTGCTGGCTAAAAGAAGAGTCCTTGAGGATGGTTTGTGATGGTTAATCATGAATTTTAAAGAAGATTTAGTGCAGCCATGTCAAGTTGATCGGCCAGTTAAAATGATCATTCTAAGTTGATCATTGGTGCTCCATGAGTAAAGGCTTATAAATGAAGCAAAATGCATGGCATCACGCAGTTTGGGATACATTGGATTACTTGGAGGCTTTGTGGTAGCTCTTTCAGTCTCAAATGTTGTCACAATATTGAAATTTGAGCTACAATAATTTGGGCATTGCATTAATGTCATTTTGAGCTCTAAATAAAATTTAAAGACGATTTAGTGCGGACATGTCAAGTTAATTTGCTAGTTAAAATAATCATTCTTAACTGATAATTGGTGCTCATTGAGAAAAGGTTTACAAATGAAGTATAATACATGACATCATGCAGTTTGGGATAGATCTGATTACTTGGAGGATTTCTCGTAGCTAACTCGGTCTTAAATTTTATCACAATATAGAATATTGAGCTAGCTTAACGTGGGCGTTGGATTGATGTCATTCTGAACTCTAAATCAAAAATGACGGATGATTTAGTGCTGACATGTCAAGTTTATCAGCTAGTAAAATTGAGCATTCTAAACTGATCATTGGTGCTCGTTGAGTAACACATAAATGAAGCATAATGCATGGCACCACGCAATTTGGGATTGACTGGATTACTTGGAGCATTGTCATAGGTAATTTGGTCTTAAATTTTTTCACAATATAGTATATTGACCTAGCTTAACGTGGGAGTTAGAATAATGTTATTCTGAACTCTAAATCAAAATTTACAGAAGATTTAGTGCGAACATGTCAAGTTTATCGTCTAGTTAAATTGATCATTCTAAACTGATCATTGGTGCGCATTGAGGAAAGGTTTACAAATGAAGCATAAAGCATGACATCACTCAGTTTGGGATACATTGGATTATTTGAAATCTCTGTCGTAGCTAATTCGGCTTAAATTTTATCTCAATATGGAATATTGAGATAGTTTAACGTGGGTGTTGGATTTGTGACATTCTGAACTCTAAATATAAAAGTATGGATGATTTAGTGTGTACATGTCAAGTTTATCAGCTAGTTAAATTGATCATTCTAAACTGATCATTGGTGCTAATTGAGCAAAGGTTTACAAATGAAGCATAATGCATGACCTCCCGCTGTTTAGGATACATTGGATTACTTGGATGCTTTGTCGTAGCTCTTTCAGTCACAAATGTTGTCACAATATTCAAAATTGAGCTAGATTAGTGTGGGCGTTGGATTCATGTCATTCTAGACTCTTCATTACTTCAGCTTGAGTAAAATCTTTTAAATGAAGCAAAATGCATGGCATCACACAGTTTAGGTTAGATTGGATTACTTGAAGGTTTTGTGGTTGCTCTTTCAGTCTCAAATGTTGTCACAATAAAAAAAATTGAGTTAGTTTAACGTGGGCATTGGATTCGTGTCAGTATGAACTCCAAATCAAAAGTTACAGATGATTTACTGCGGACATATCATGTTGATCGGCCAGTTAAAGTGATCTTCTAAACTGATCATTCTAAACTGATCATTAAATCATCTTGAGTAAAGGCTTATAAATGAAGCATAATGCATGGCATCACACAGTTTAGGATAGGTTGGATTACTTGAAGGCTATTTTATCCTTTTCTGTCTAAATTCTGTCACAATAAAAAAAGTTGACCTAGCTAACGTGGGCATTGGATTCATGTCATTCTGAAATGTAACTCAGAAATTACAGACAATTTTGTGCATACATGTCATGTTTAACAACTTGTTAAATTGATTATTATAAATAGATCATTGGTGCTCATTGAGTAAAGGCTTATAATTGAAGCATAATGCATGGCATTACACAGTTCGGGGATACATTGGATTACTTGGATGCTTTATTGTAGCAATTTCAGTTTTAAATTTTGTCACAATATAGAAAATTTAGCTAGCTTAACGTGGGCGTTTGATTCATGTTATTCTAAACTGTAAATAAAATATTAAAGACGATCTATTGCAACAAGTCATGTCGTAGCTATTTCAGAATTCAGTTATGTCACAATATAGAAAATTGAGCTAGATTAGCCTGGGCGTTGGATTCATGTCATTTTGAAGTATAAATCAAAAGTTACAAATGATTACTTGTCAACATGTCAAGTTTATCGACTAGTTAAATTGATCATTCTAAACTGATCATTGGTGCTCATTGAGTAAAGGTTTACAAATGAAGCATATTGCATGGCATCAAGCAGTTTGGGATAGATTGGATTACTTGGAGGCTTTGTCATAACTATTTCGGTCTTAAATTTTGTCACAATATATAATATTGAGCTACCTTAACTTGTACATTGGATTCGTGCCATTCTGAACTCTAAATCAAAAGTTACGGACGATTTAGTGCAGACATGTCAAGTTGATCGGCCAGTTAAAATGATCATTCTAAACTGATCATTGGTGCTCCCCTTAAGTAAAGCTTATATATGAAGCATAATGTATGACATCACGCAGTTTGGATAGATTGGATTGCGTGGAAGCTTTTTCGTAGCGATTTCCGTCTTAAATTTTGACACAAAATAGAAAATTGAGCTACCTTAACATGGGCATTGGATTCGTATCATTCTGAACTCTAAATCAAAAAATTTGGACGATTTAGTGCGGACATCTTAAGTTGATCAGCCAGTTAAAGTGACCATTCGAAACTGATCATTGGTGATCAATGCACTGCATCATGCAGTGTGGGATACATTGGATTATTTTGAGGCATTGTCGTCGTTATTCAGTCTTAAATTTGTCACATTATAGAAAATTGAGCTAGGTTAACATTGGTATTAAATTCTTGTCATTCTCAACTATAAATCAAAAGTTACGAACGATTTAGTGTGGACATAACAAGTTTATCGGCTCGTTAAATTGATCATTCTAAACTGATCACTAGAGCGAATTGACTAAAAATCAAATGAATCATAATGCATGGCATCACACAGTTTGGGATAGTTTATATTACTTGGAGGCTTTGTCGTAGCTATTTTGTTCTTAAATTTTGTTACGATATAGAAAATTGAGCTAGCCTAATGTCGGCGTTGGATTCGTGTCCTTTTGAACTCTGAATTAAACGTTAAAGACGATTTTTGTGGACATGTCAAGTTTCTCATTGCTTCTCATTTACCAAAGGTGTACAAACGAAGCATAATGCATGGCATTAGGAAATTTGGGATTGATTGGATTACTTGGAGGCTTTTTCGTAGCCAATTCGGTATTAAATTTTGTCACAATACAGAAAATTGAGCTAGCTTAACATGGGCGATGGATTCGTGTCATTCTGAACTCTAAATCAACAGTTTCGGATGATTTTGTGCGAACATGTTAAGTTGATCGGCCAGTTAAATTGACCATTGTAAACAGATCATTGGTGCTCCTTGAGTAAAGGCTTGCAATTATAAATGAAGCATAATGCATTTTGGGATACATTGGATTATCTGGAGGCTTTGTCATAGCTAATTCGGTCGTAAATTTTGTCACAATATAGAAAATTGAGCTAGCGTAACGTGGGCATTAGATTCATGTCATTCTGAACTCTAAATCAAAAGTTACGGACGATTTAGTGTAGACATGCCAAGTTTTTCGGCTAGTTAAATTGATAATTCTAAACTGATCACTGGAGGTCATGGACCAAAAATTTACAAATGAAGCATAATGCATGGCATCACACAGTTTGGGATAGATTGGATTACTTGGAGGCTTTGTTGTAGCTATTTCGTTTTTAACATTTGTTACAATATAGAAAATTGAGCTAGCTTAACAAAGGCGTTGGAATCATGTCATTCTGAACTCTAAATCAAAACTTACGGACTATTTAGTGTGGAGATGTCATGTTTATCGGCTAGTTAAATTGATCATTCTAAACTGATCACTGGAGCTCATGGACCAAAAGTTTACTAATGAAGCGTAATGCATGGCATCACACAGTTTGGGTTAGATTGGATTATTCGAAGGCTTTGTCAGACCTTTTTCGTTCTTAACTTTTGTCACAATATAGAAAATTGAGCTAGCTTAATGTGGGCGTTGCATCCGTGTCATTCTGAACTCTAAATCAAAAGTTTCGGACAATTTAATGTGGTCATGTCAAGTTGATCGGCCAGTTAAAATGATCATTATTAAATGATCATTTGTGCTGTTTGAGTAAAGGCTTAAAAACGACATATAATGCATGGCACCAGACAGTATGGGATACATTGGATTACTTAGAGGCTTTGTCTTAGCTATTTTTGTCTTAATATTTGTCACAATATAGAAAATTGAGCTACTTTAATGTGGGCGTTGGATTCATGTCTTTATTAACTCTAAATCAAAAGTTACCGAGGATTTAGTGTAGACAGGTCAAGTTTATCGTGCTAAAATTTATCATTCTAAACTGATCATTAGAGCTCATTGAGCAAAGGTTTACAAATGAAACATAATGCATGGAATCACGTAGTTTGAGATAGATTGGATTACATGAATGCTCTGTCGTAGCTATTTCATCCTTAAATTTTGTCACAATATAGAAAATTAAGCTAGGTTAACGTAGACGTTGGATTCGTGTCATTATTCTGAACTCTGAATCAAAATTTAAAGACGATTTAGTGCGGACATGTCTAATTGATCAGATAGTTAAAATGATCATTCTAAACTGATCAGTGGTGCTCATTGAGCAATGGTTTATAAATGAGCATAATGCAAGGCATCACGCATTTTAGGATAGATTTGATTACTTATGGCTTTGTCACAGGTATTTCGGTATTAAATTTTGTCACAATATAGAATATTGAGCTAGCTTAACGTGGGTATTGGATTCTTATCATTTTGAACTCTGAATCAAAAGTTATGGACGATTTAGTGCCAACATGTCAAGCTGATCGCCCTGTTAAATTGACCATTCTAAACTGATCATTGGTACTCCTTGATTAAGGGCTTATAATTATAAATGAAGCATAATGCATGGCATCATGCAGTTTGGGAAACATTGGATTAATCGGAACCTTTTTTATTGCTATTTCGGCCTTAAATGTTGTCACAATATAGAAAATTGTGCTAGTTTAACGTGGGCATTTGATTCATGTCATTCTGAACTCTAAATTGGGAGTTATAGACGATTTTGTGCAGACAAGTCAAGTTTATCAGCTAGTTAAATTGATCCTAAACTGATCACTGGAGCACATTGACCAAAAGTTTAAAAATGAAGCATATTGCATGCCATCACGCAGTTTGGGATAGATTGGGTTACTTGAAGGCTTTGTCGGAGCTATTTCGTTCTTAAATTTTGTCACGATATAGAAAATTGAGCTAGCTTAACGTGGACATTAGATTTGTGTCATTTTGAACTCTGAATCAAAAGTTGATCAGCTAGTTAAAAGGATCATTCTGAACTGATCATTGGTGCTCATTCACCAAAGGTTTACAAACGAAACATAATGCATGACATCACACAGTTTGGGATTGATTGGATTACTTAGAGGCTTTGTCGTAGCTATTTCTGTCTTAAATGTTGTCACAATATTGAAAATTGAGCTACCTTAACGTGGGCGTTGGATTCGTGTCATTCTGAACTCTAAATCAAAAGTTACAGATGATTTAGTGCGGACATGTCAAGTTTATCGGCTATTTAAATTGATCATTCTAAACTGATCACAGGAGCTCATTAACCAAAAGTTTACAAATTAAGCATAATGCATGGCATCACACAGTATCGGATAGATTGGATTACTTGGAGGCTTTGTCGTAGCTATTTCGTTTTTAAATTTTGTCACAAAATAGAAAATTGAGCTAGCTTAACGTGGGCATTGGATTCGTGTCATTCAGACCTCTAAAACAAAAGTTTTGAACAGTTTAGTGGGGTCATGTCAGGTTGATCGGACAGTTAAAATGATCATTCTTAGCAGATCATTGGTGCTCCTTAAGTAAAGGCTTATAAATGATGCATAATGCAAGGCATCATGCAGTTTGGGACACATTGGATTACTTGGAGGCTTAGTCGTAGCTATTTCGGTCTTAAATTTTGTAACATAAAAAAATTGAGCTAGCTTAACGTGGGTGTTGGATTCAAGACCCTCTTTAATCTAAATAAAAATTTACCGATGATTTAGTGCAGAAATGTCAAGTTTATCTGCAATTCAAAATGATCATTCTATGCCAATCACTGGTGCTCCTTGAATAATGGCTTATAAATGAAGCATAATACATGGCATCATGCAGTTTAAGATACATTGGATTATTTAAAGGCTTTGTCAAAGCTATTTTGGTCATAAATTTGGTCACAATACAGAAAATTGATCTCGCTTAACGTGGGCATTGGATTCATGTCAATTTTAACACTAAATCAAAAGTTACGGACCATTTAGTGCAGACATGTCATGTTTATTGGCTAGTTAAATTGATCATTCTAAACCGATCATTGGTGCTCATTTACCCAAAGTTTTGAAACAAAGCATAATGCATGACATCACACAGTTTGAGATTGATTGGATTACTTAGAGGCTTTGTCGTAGCTATTTTGGTATTAAATTTTGTCACAATATAGAAAATTGAGCTACCTTAACGTGGGCTTGGATTCGTGTCATTCTGAACTCTAAATCAAAAGTTTCGGACAATTTAGTGCAGACATGTCAAGTTGATTGGCCAGCTAAAGTGACCGTTCTAAACTGATCATTCATGCTCATTGAGTAAAGACTTATTATTATAATGAACCATAATGCATGGCATTATGCTCTTTGAGATACATTGGATTATTTGGAGGCTTTGTCGTTGCTATTTTGGTCTTAACATTTGTAACAATATAGAAAATTGAGCAAGCTTAACGTAGGCATTGGATTCACGTCATTCTGAACTCTAAATCAAAAGTTACAGACAATTTAGTGCGGACATGTCAAGTTTGTCGGATAGTTAAATTGATCATTCTAAGCTGATTACTGGAGGTCATTGACCAAAAGTTTACAAATGAAGCATAATGCATGGTATAACGCAGTTTGTGATAGACTGCATTACTTGGAGGATTTGTCGTAGCTATTTCGTTCATAACTTTTGTCACAATATAGAAAATTGAGCTAGCTTAACGTGGGCGTTGGATTCGTGTCATTCTGACCTCTAAATCAAAAGTTTTCGACAATTTAGTGGGTTCATGTCAAGTTGATCGGCCAGTTAAAATGATCATTCTTAACAGATCATTGGTGCTCCTTGAGTAAAGGCTTAAAAATGATGCATAATGCAAGGCATCACGCAGTATGGGAAACATTAGATTACTTGGAGGCTTTGTCATAGATGTTTCTGTCTTAAATTTTGTAACATAGAAAATTGAGCTAGCTTAACGTGGGTGTTGTATTCATGTCTTTCTTTACTCTAAATCAAAAGTTACCGAAGATTTAGTATAGACATGTCAAGTTTATCGGCAATTTAAAATGATCATTCTATGTCGATCACTAGTGCTCCTTGAATAAAGGCATATAAATGAAGCATAATGCATGGCAGCATGCAGTTTAGGATACATTGGATTATTTGGATGCCTTTTCATAACTATTTTGGTCTTGAATTTTGTCACAATACAAAAAATTGAGCTCGCTTAACGTGGGCGTTGGATTCATCTCAACCAGAACTCTAAATCAAAAGTTACGAGCTAATTAGTGTAGACATTTCATGTTTATCGGCTAGTTAAATTGATCGTTCTAAATTGATCACTGGAGCTCATTGACCAAAAGTTTACAAATGAAACATAATGCATGACATCACGCAGTTTGGGATAGATTGGATTACTTGCAGGCTTTGTCGTAGCTATTTTGTTCTTAACTTTTGTCACAATATAGAAAATTGAGCTAGCTTAACATGGGCGTTGGATTTGTGTCATTCTGAACTCTAAATCATAAGTTTCGGACGATTTAGGGCGGTCATGTCAAGTTGATCGGCTAGTTAATATGACCATTCTAAACTGATCATTGGAGCTCATTGAGCAAAGGTTTACAAATGAAGCATAATGCATGGAATCACGTAGTTTGAGATAGATTGGATTACATGAATGCTCTGTCGTAGCTATTTCGTCCTTAAATTTTGTCACAATATAGAAAATTAAACTAGGTTAACGTAGACGTTGGATTCGTGTCATTATTCTGAACTCTGAATCAAAATTTAAAGACGATTTAGTGTGGACATGTCTAATTGATCAGATAGTTAAAATGATCATTTTAAACTGATCAGTGGTGCTCATTGAGCAATGGTTTACAAATGAGCATAATGCAAGGCATCACGCATTTTAGGATAGATTTGATTACTTATGGCTTTGTCACAGGTATTTCGGTATTAAATTTTGTCACAATATAGAATATTGAGCTAGCTTAACGTGGGTATTGGATTCTTATCATTTTGAACTCTGAATCAAAAGTTATGGACGATTTAGTGCCAACATGTCAAGCTGATCGCCGTGTTAAATTGACCATTCTAAACTGATCATTGGTACTCCTTGATTAAGGGCTTATAATTATAAATGAAGCATAATGCATGGCATCATGCAGTTTGGGAAACATTGGATTAATCAGAACCTTTTTTATTGCTATTTCGGCCTTAAATGTTGTCACAATATAGAAAATTGTGCTAGTTTAACGTGGGCATTTGATTCATGTCATTCTGAACTCTAAATTGGGAGTTATAGACGATTTTGTGCAGACAAGTCAAGTTTATCAGCTAGTTAAATTGATCATTCTAAACTGATCACTGGAGCACATTGACCAAAAGTTTACAAATGAAGCATATTGCATGCCATCACGCAGTTTGGGATAGATTGGGTTACTTGAATGCTTTGTCGTAGCTATTTCGTTCTTAAATTTTGTCACGATATAGAAAATTGAGCTAGCTTAACGTGGACATTAGATTTGTGTCATTTTGAACTCTGAATCAAAAGTTGATCAGCTAGTTAAAAGGATCATTCTGAACAGATCATTGGTGCTCATTCACCAAAGGTTTACAAACGAAACATAATGCATGACATCACACAGTTTGGGATTGATTGGATTACTTAGAGGCTTTGTCGTAGCTATTTCTGTCTTAAATGTTGTCACAATATTGAAAACTGAGCTACCTTAACGTGGGCGTTGGATTCGTGTCATTCTGAACTCTAAATCGAAAGTTACAGATGATTTAGTGCGGACATGTCAAGTTTATCGGCTATTTAAATTGATCATTCTAAACTGATCACAGGAGCTCATTAACCAAAAGTTTACAAATTAAGCATAATGCATGGCATCACACAGTATCGGATAGATTGGATTACTTGGAGGCTTTGTCGTAGCTATTTCGTTTTTAAATTTTGTCACAAAATAGAAAATTGAGCTAGCTTAACGTGGGCATTGGATTCGTGTCATTCAGACCTCTAAAACAAAAGTTTTGAACGGTTTAGTGGGGTCATGTCAGGTTGATCGGACAGTTAAAATGATCATTCTTAGCAGATCATTGGTGCTCCTTAAGTAAAGGCTTATAAATGATGCATAATGGAAGGCATCATGCAGTTTGGGACACATTGGATTACTTGGAGGCTTTGTCGTAGCTATTTCGGTCTTAAATTTTGTAACATAAAAAAATTGAGCTAGCTTAACGTGGGTGTTGGATTCAAGACCCTCTTTACTCTAAATAAAAATTTACCGATGATTTAGTGCAGAAATGTCAAGTTTATCTGCAATTCAAAATGATCATTCTATGCCAATCACTGGTGCTCCTTGAATAATGGCTTATAAATGAAGCATAATACATGGCATCATGCAGTTTAAGATACATTGGATTATTTAAAGGCTTTGTCAAAGCTATTTTGGTCATAAATTTGGTCACAATACAGAAAATTGATCTCGCTTAACGTGGGCATTGGATTCATGTCAATTTTAACTCTAAATCAAAAGTTACGGACCATTTAGTGCAGACATGTCATGTTTATTGGCTAGTTAAATTGATCATTCTAAACCGATCATTGGTGCTCATTTACCCAAAGTTTTGAAACAAAGCATAATGCATGACATCACACAGTTTGAGATTGATTGGATTACTTAGAGGCTTTGTCGTAGCTATTTCGGTATTAAATTTTGTCACAATATAGAAAATTGAGCTACCTTAACGTGGGCTTGGATTCGTGTCATTCTGAACTCTAAATCAAAAGTTTCGGACAATTTAGTGCAGACATGTCAAGTTGATTGGCCAGCTAAAGTGACCGTTCTAAACTGATCATTCGTGCTCATTGAGTAAAGACTTATTATTATAATGAACCATAATGCATGGCATTATGCTCTTTGAGATACATTGGATTATTTGGAGGCTTTGTCGTTGCTATTTTGGTCTTAACATTTGTAACAATATAGAAAATTGAGCAAGCTTAACGTAGGCATTGGATTCACGTCATTCTGAACTCTAAATCAAAAGTTACAGACAATTTAGTGCGGACATGTCAAGTTTGTCGGATAGTTAAATTGATCATTCTAAGCTGATTACTGGAGGTCATTGACCAAAAGTTTACAAATGAAGCATAATGCATGGTATAACGCAGTTTGTGATAGACTGCATTACTTGGAGGATTTGTCGTAGCTATTTCGTTCATAACTTTTGTCACAATATAGAAAATTGAGCTAGCTTAACGTGGGCGTTGGATTCGTGTCATTCTGACCTCTAAATCAAAAGTTTTCGACAATTTAGTGGGTTCATGTCAAGTTGATCGGCCAGTTAAAATGATCATTCTTAACAGATCATTGGTGCTCCTTGAGTAAAGGCTTAAAAATGATGCATAATGCAAGGCATCACGCAGTATGGGAAACATTAGATTACTTGGAGGCTTTGTCATAGATGTTTCTGTCTTAAATTTTGTAACATAGAAAATTGAGCTAGCTTAACGTGGGTGTTGTATTCATGTCTTTCTTTACTCTAAATCAAAAGTTACCGAAGATTTAGTATAGACATGTCAAGTTTATCGGCAAGTTAAAATGATCATTCTATGTCGATCACTAGTGCTCCTTGAATAAAGGCATATAAATGAAGCATAATGCATGGCAGCATGCAGTTTAGGATACATTGGATTATTTGGATGCCTTTTCATAACTATTTTGGTCTTGAATTTTGTCACAATACAAAAAATTGAGCTCGCTTAACGTGGGCGTTGGATTCATCTCAACCAGAACTCTAAATCAAAAGTTACGAGCTAATTAGTGTAGACATTTCATGTTTATCGGCTAGTTAAATTGATCGTTCTAAATTGATCACTGGAGCTCATTGACCAAAAGTTTACAAATGAAACATAATGCATGACATCACGCAGTTTGGGATAGATTGGATTACTTGCAGGCTTTGTCGTAGCTATTTTGTTCTTAACTTTTGTCACAATATAGAAAATTGAGCTAGCTTAACATGGGCGTTGGATTTGTGTCATTCTGAACTCTAAATCATAAGTTTCGGACGATTTAGGGCGGTCATGTCATGTTGATCGGCTAGTTAATATGATCATTCTTAACTGATCATTGGTGCTCCTTGAGTAAAGGCTTATAAATTACGCATAGTGCATGGCATCAGACAGTTTGGGATACACTGGATTACTTTGAGGTTTTGTCGTAGCTATTTCTGTCTTAAATGTTTTTAACAATATAGAAAATTGAGCAACCTCAACGCTGGCGTTGGACTCATGTCTTTCTTAACTCTAAATCAAAAGTTATTGAGGATTTAGTGCAGACAGGTCAAGTTTATCCGCTACTTAAACTTATCATTCTAAACTGATCATTGGAGCTCATTGAGCAAAGGTTTACAAATGAAGCATAAATCATGACATCATGCAGTGTGAGCTAAAATGGATTACATGAACGCTTTGCTGTAGCAATTTCTTTCTTAAATGTTGTCACATTGTAGAAAATTGAGCTATCTTAACGTGGCGGTTTGATTCATGTCATTTTGAACTCTAAATCAAAAGTTATAGACAATTTAGTGCGTACATGTCAATTTAATCAGATCGTTAAATGATTCATTCTAAACTGAACACTGGAGCTCATTGACCAAAAGTTTACAAATAAAGCATAATGCATGGCATCACGCAGTTTGGGATAGATTGGATTACTTGGAAGCTTTTTTGTAGCTATTTTGTTCATAAATTTTTTTCACGATATAGAAAATTGAGCTAGCTTAACGTGGGCATTGGATTTGAGTCATTTTCAACTCTGAATCAAAAGTTAGAGACGATTTAGTGCGTACATGTCAAGTTGATCAGTTAGTTAAAATGATAATTCTAAACTGATCATTGTTGATCCTTGAGTAAAGGCTTATAAATTAAGCATAATGCATGGCATCACGTAGTCTGTGATACATTGGATTACTTGGATGCTTTGTCGTAACTCTTTAAGTCTCAAAAGTTGTCAGAATATGGAAAATTGAGCTAGCTTAACGTGGGCGTTGGGTTCATGTCATTTTGAGCTCTAAATCAAAAGTTAAGATGATTTAGTGCGGACATATCAATTTGATTGGCCATTTAAAATGATTATTCTAAACTGATCATAGGTGCTCTTGAGTGAAGAGTTTGGAACACATTGGATTACTATGAGACTTTGTCCTAGCTGTTTCAATCTCAAATCTTGTCACAATATAGAAAATTGAGCTTGCTTAACGTGGGCAATGGATTTGTATCATTCTGAGGTCTAAATCAAAAGTTACGGTTTGATCAGCTAGTTAAATTAATAATTCTAAACTGATCGTTGGTGCTCCTTGGGTAAAGGCTTATATAAATGAAGCATAATGCATAGTATCACGTAGTTTGGAATACATTGGATTGCTTTGAGGCTTTTTTATAGCTCTTGAAGTCTTAAATCTTTTCATAATATAGAAATTGAGCTACATTAATCTGGAAAATTGATTCGTGTCATTCTGAACTCTAAGTCAAAAGTTATGGACGATTTAGTGCGGACCTGTCAAGGTATCGGCTAGTTAAAATGATCATTCTAAACTTATCATTGGTGCTCCTTGAGTAAAGGCTTATAAATGAAGCATAATGCATGGCATAATGCATTTTGGGATAGATTGGATTACTTAGATGCTTTGTCATAGCTATTTCGGTCTTAAAAGTTGTCACAATATGGAAAGTTTAGCTAGCTCAACATGGGCGTTGGGTACATGTCATTTTGAGCTCTAAATCAAAAGTTAATGATGATTTATTGCGTACATGTCAAAATAATCCGCTAGTTAAAATGATCATTATAAACTGATCATCGGTGCTTTTTGAGTAAAGGCATATAAATGAAGCATAATGTATAACATCAGGCCGTTTGGGATAGATTGGATTGCTTGAAGGTTTTATCGTAGCTATTTTGAACTTAAATTTTGTCAAAAGAAATTTGAGCAGGCTTAACGTGGGTGTTGGATTCGTGTAATTTTGAAATCTAAATCAAAACTTAGGAACGATTTAGTGCAAACATGTCAAATTGGTCGCCAAGTTAAAATAATCATTCTAAACTGATCATTGGTGCTCCTTGACTGAAGGCTTATAAATGAGGCATAAAGCATGGCATCACGTAGTTTGGGATACATTGGATTACTTCGAGGCTTTGAAGTAGCTCTTTCCGTCTCAAATATTTTCACAATATGGATAATTGAGTTAGCTTAACGTGGGCATTTGGTTCATGTAATTTTGAGCTCTAATCAAAAGTTAAATACGATTTATTGCAGACATGTCAAGATGATCTGTTAGTTAAAACAATCATTCTAAAGTGATCATTGGTGCTCATTGAGTAAAGGTATAAATGAATCGTAATGCATAGCATAACAGAGCTTGGGATAGATTGGATTGCTTGAAGGCTTTGTCGCAGCTATTTCATCTTATATTTTGTCACAAAAAAATTGAGCGAGCTTAACAGGGGTGTTGGATTCCTGGCACTTTGAACTCTACATCAAATGTTAGAAACGATTTAGTGCAGAGATGTCAAGTTGATTGCCAAGTTAAAATGATCATTGGTGCTCCTTGATTAAAGGCTTATAAATGAAGCAAAATGCATGACATCACGTAGTTTGGGATACATTGGTACTTTAAGGCTTTGTCATAGATCTTTCCGTCTCAAATATTGTCACACTATAGAAAATCGAGCTATCTTAACGTGGGTGCTGGATTCGTGTCATTTTGAACTCTATATCAAAAGTTAGGGACAATTTAGTGTTGAGATGTCAAGGTTATCATCTACTTAAAATGACCATTCGAAACTGATCATTATTGCTCCTTGAGTAAAGGCTTATAAATTAAGCATAATGAATGGTATCACGCAGATTGGGTTACAATGGATTACTTGGAGGCTTTATCGTAGTTTTTTTATCTTAAATTTTGTCACAATATATAAAATCGAGCTAGCTTAACATGGGTGTTGGACTCATGTCATTTTGAACTCTAAATAAAAAGTTACTGACGATTTAGTGCGGGCATGTCAAGTTGATCGGCCAATTAAAATGAATATTCCAAACTTATCATTGGTGCTCCTTGATTAAAGGCTTATAAATAAAGCATAATGCATGGCATCACGCAGTTTGGGATACATTGGATTACTTAGAGGCCTTGTCGTAGCTATTTCAGTCTCAAATTCTTCCGCAATATGAAAATCAAAGCTTGCTTAACGTAGGCGTTGAATTCATGTCGTTTTGAGCTCTAAATCAAAACTTAAAGACAATTTCGAGCGGACATGTCAAGATGATCAGCTAATTAAAATGATCATTCTAAATTGATCAATGGTGCTCATTGAGCAAAGGCGTATAAATGAAGCATAGTGCATAACATCACACAGTTTGGGATAGATTGGATTGCTTGAAGGCTTTGTTGTAGTTATTTTGATCATTAAATTTTGTCACAAAAAAATTGAGCGAGCTTAACGTGGGTGTTGGATTCTTGTCAATTTGAACTCTAAATCAAAAGTTAGGAACGATTTAGTGCAGACATGTCAAGTTGATCGCCAAGTTAAAATGATCATTCTAAACTTATCATAGGTGCTCCTTGATTAAAGGCTTATAAATGAAGCATAATGCATGGCATTACGCTGTTTGAGATACGTTGCATTGCTTGGAGGCTTTGTTGTTCCTCTTTGAGTCTCAAAGTTTGTCACAATATGGGAAATTGAGCTAGCTTAGTGTGGGCATTAGTTTCATGTCATTTTGAGCTCTAAATCAAAAGTTAAAGATTATTTAGTGCAGACATGGTCAGTTGATAAGCTAGTTAAAATTTTCAATCGAAACTGATCATTATTGCTCATTCAGTAAAGGCTTTTAAATGCAGCATAATGCATGGTATCATGCAGATTGTGATATATTGGATTACTTGGAGGCTTGTTCGTAGCTCTTCGATCTTAAAGTTTGTCACATTATAGAAATTGAGATAGCTTAACGTTGGTGTTGGACTCGTGTCATTTTAAACTCTTAATAAAAACTTACTGATGATATAGTGCGGATATGTCAAGTTGATCGGCCAGTTAAGATGATCATTCCAAACTTATCATTGGTGCTCCTTGATTTGCTTATGAACAAAGCATAATGCAAGGTATCACATAGTTTGGGATACATTGGATTACTTAGAGGTGTTATCGTAGCTCTTTTAGTCTCAAAATCTTCCACAATATGGAAATTTGATCTTGCTTAACGTAGGCATTTGATTCATGTCATTTTGAGCTCTAAATCAAAACTTAAAGACGTTTTAGAGCGGACATCTTAGGATGATCAGCTAGTTAAAATGATCATTCTAAACCGATCATTGGTGCTCATTGAGTAAAGGCATATAAATGACAAAATGCATAGAATCACACAGTTTGGGATTGATTGGATGGCTTGAAGGCTTTTTCGTAGCTATTTTGCTCTTAAATTTTGTCACAAAAAATTGAGGGAGCTTAACATGGGTGTTGGATTCGTGTTAATTTGAAATCTAAATCAAAAGTTACAAACGACTTAATGCGGACATGTCAAGTTGATCACCAAGTTAAAATGATCATTCTAAACTGATCATTGGTGCTCCTTGATTAAAAGCTTATAAATGAAGCATAATGCATGGCATCACATAGTTTGGGTTACATTGGATTACTTGGATGCTTTTTCGTAGCTCTTTCGGTCTCAAATATTGTCACAATATGGAAAATTTAGCTAGCTTAACGTGGGTGTTAGATTCATGTCATTTTGAGCTCTGAATCAAAAGTTAAAGACTCTTTAGTGCGGACATGGCCAGTTTATCAGCTAGTTCAAATGATCATTCGAAACTGATCATTATTGTTCCTTGAGTGAAGGCTTATAAATGAAGCATAGTACGTGGTATCACGCAGATTGGGATAGATTGGAGCACATGGACGCCGTATTGTAGTTGTTTCGATCTTAAATTTTGTCATAATATTGAGAAATTAGCTAGCTTAATGTGGGTGGTTGAATCATGTCATTTTGAACTCTTAATAAAAAGTTACTAAGGGTTTAGTGCGGACATGTCAAGTTGATCGGCCATTAAAATGATCATTCCAAACTTATCATTGGTGGTACTTGATTAAAGGCTTATAAACAAAGCATAATGCATGGTATCACACAATTTTGGATACATTGGATTATGTAGAGGTATTATCGTAGCTCTTTCAGTCTCAAATTTTTCCACAATATGGAAATCTGATCTTGCTTAACGTAGGCGTTGGATTCGTGTTATTTTGAGCTCTAAATCAAAACTTAAAGGCAATTTAGAGTGGACATATCAATATGATCAGCTAGTTCAAATGATTATTCTAAACCTATCATTGGTGCTCATTCAGTAAAGGCGTATGAACGAATCATAATGCATAGCATTACACAGTTTGGGATTGATTGGATTGCTTGAAGGCTTTGTCGTAGCTAATTCAATCTTAAACTTTGCCACAAACAAATTGAGGGAGCGTAACATGGGTGTTGGATTCGTGTAAATTTGAAATCTAAATCAAAAGTTACAAACGATTTAGTGCAGACATGTCAAGTTGATCGCCAAGTTAAAATGATCATTCTAAACTGATCACTGGTGCTCCTTGATTAAAAGGCTTCTAAATGTAGCATAATGCATTTAATCACATAGTTTGGGATATATTAGATTACTTGGAGGCTTAGTCGTAGCTCTTTCAGTCCCAAATGTTGTCACAATATGGAAAATTGAGCTAGCTTAACGTGGGCATTAAATTCATGTCATTTTGAGCTCTAAATCAAAAGTTAAAGACTATTTAGTGCGAAAATGGCCAGTTGATCAGCTAGTTAAAATGATCAATCAAAACTGATCATTATTGCTCCTTGACTAAAGGCTTATAAATGAAGCATAATGCATGGTATCACGCATATTGGGATAGATTGATTACTTGGAGGCTTTAACGTAGCTGTTTTGATCTTAAACTTTGTCACAATATAGAAAAATGAGCTAGCTTAACGTAGATGTTGGACTCGTGCCATTTTGAACTCTTAATAAAAAGTTACTGGTGATTTAGTGCGGACATGTCAAGTTGGTCAACCAGTTAAAATGATCATTCCAAATTATCATTTCTGCTCCTTGGTTAAAGGCTTATAAATAAAGCATAATGCATGGTATCACACAGTTTGAGATACATTGGATTACTTAGAGGTCTTATCGTAGCTCTTTCAGCCTCAAAGTTTTCCACAATATGGAAACCTGAGCTTGCTTAACGTAGGCGTTGGATTCATGTCATTTTGAGCTCTAAATCAAAACTTCAAGACAATTTAGAGCGGACATGTCAAGATGATCAGCTAGTTAAAATGGTCATTCTTAACCGAGCTTAACTTGGGTGTTGGATTCCTTTAAATTTGAACTCTAAATCAAAAGGTACGAACGATTTAGTGCCGACATGTCAAGTTGATCGCCAAGTTAAAATGATCATTCTAAACTGATCATTGGTGCTCCTTGATTAAAGGCTTATAAATGAAGCATAATGCATGGCATCACATAGTTTGGGATACATTGGATTACTTGGGAGCTTTGTCGTAGCTCTTTCAGTCTGAAATGTTGTCACAATATGGAAAATTGAGCTAGCTTTACGTGGGCATTAGATTCATGTCATTTTGAGGTCTTAATCAAAAGTTAAAGACTATTTAGTGCGGACATGGTGAGTTGATCAGATAGTTAAAATGATCAATCGAAACTGATCATTATTGCTCCTTGAGCAAAGGCTTATAAATGAAGCATAATGCATGGTATCACGCAGATCTGGATAGATTGATTACTTGGAGGCTTTAACGTAGCTGTTTTGATCTTAAATTTTGTCACAATATAGAAAATTAAGCTAGGTTAACGTGGATGTTGCACTCATGTCATTTTGAACTGTTAATAAAAATGTGTTCATAAGACTTAATAGATTTTGGAAATTCAAGTGAAAACATTCAAAAGTGAATTAAAGGTTGTTAGATTAATCACTTACCAAACTGGATTTCATAGGTCTAGAGATCGTTTTGCTTAGGGTTCGGTTTTTTTTTTCTATGTGTCTTTGTCTTTTGCGATTTTTTGTCCTAGTTTGTGTTCTCCTTTGAGCATTTTACTTGTTTATTGGTCTGAATTTTTCAGGAACCATGGTGGGAACAGAAAATGGAAAGGAATCCTCAAACTCCAATAAACAACTTCTCAATTCCTTTAAAGCCATGATGAATGAAAGTATGGCAACAATGAAGGCTGAGATAGAAAGAATCATCAATTACCGACTGATGAGACACCAACAACCTTCTGATAATGAGCAGTATTACAGTCACTCATCTAGGTCACACCAATCTAGAAGAAGAAGGCCACAAGAAGACCGGATGCCTTGGAATAACCAACCTAACTTTCGCGACTCTTTCGCAGACCTTAAGATTAAAATTCCCACTTTCCATGGAACTAATGACCCTGAGGAATTCCATAAATAGGATGAGAATATAGAAATAATCTTTGACTGTAGGGGAATACACTCAAGAGAATAAGGTTAAGGTAGCCCCAACTGCGTTTAAGGACTATGCTCTAAGTTGGTGGGATCAACTAGTTACTTCTAGGAGAAGGGCTGCGGATTTTCCTATAGATTCGTTGAACCAGATGAAAGTCATCATGAGGAGAAGGTTTATAGGGAGCTACATCTTAGGGAGCTACATCTTAAGTTTAGGAATCTATCTCAAGGAAGTAGGTCCGTAGAAGAGTACTTTAAGGAGATGGAAACCTGTTTGCTTAGGGCTGATATTCAAGAGGACAGTGAAGCCACTATGGCAAGGTTTATGGGCGGCCTCAATAGGTAGATCATAAATAGGCTAGAGGTCCAACATTATGTCGAACTAGAAGAGCTTCTCCATAAAGCCATAATGTTTGAGAAACATCTTATGAGAAAGAATCCTAAACCGGGAACTAGCTCCACTAGGTTTAGTCAATCTAAGGATGATAAGTCTAGTAAGGATTACAAACCATTCCCTAAACCTAAGCATGAAGATTCGAAACTTCAGGGCATAGATAAGGGTTCTAGGACCAAAACTAGGGAGATTCAGTGTTTTAAGTGTAAGGGTTTTGGTCACTACTCTAGAGAATGTACCAATAAGAGAACCATAGTTATTAGGGATAATGGTGAGGGAGAATGTAGCCCGGGCACACATAGGTCAACTCTTAGTCACTGGGAGAACCTTAAACGTACAAACTAAGGCAGAAAAGAATGAGCAAAGAGAGAACATATTCCACACTCGCTGTCCAGTTAGGGATAAGGTTGGTAGCTTAGTTATTGATGGGCTGTTCATATCCCTTGGAAGGTTCACTTCATTCTATCTCTTGCCCTACGTGTTGGGTCTCCATCATTCACACAGAGCAAGCTGATAGTCCAAGGATCTTCCACCATCCTTTAGAAGTATCACTCATCCTTTAGTGCGGATATGTCAAGTTGATCGACTAGTTAGAGTGATAATTCTACACTGATCATTTTAAATTTATCACTAGTGCTCCTTGAGTAAAAGCTCGTAAATGAAGCATAATGCATAGCATCACGAAACTTATGATAGATTGGACTACTTGAAGGCTTTGTTGTAGCTCTTTCCGTCATCAACATTATCACAATATAGAAAATTGAGGTAGCTTTAAGTGGGCGTTGGATTCATGTGATTCAGAACTCTAAATCAAAAGCTAAGGACAATTTAGTGCGTACATGTCAAGTTGATCGGCAAGGTAAAATGATCATTCTAACTGATCATCGGTGATTCTTATGTAAAGGCTTATAAATGAAGCATAATGCATGTCATCACGCAGTTTGGGATACATTGGTTTATTTGGAAGCTTTGTTGTAGCTATTTAGGACATATTGTTTTCACAATATATTTTGCTAGCTTAACGTGGGAGTTGGATTCATGTCATTCTGAACTGTAAATCAAAAGTTACAGAAGATTTAGTGCAGACAGGTCATGTTTATCAGAGAGTTAAATTTATCATTCCAAAGTGATCATTCTAAACTGATCATTGGTACTCATTGAGCAAACATTTACAAATGAATCATAATGTATGACACCACGTAACTTGGGATAGATTTAATTACTTCAAGGGTTTTTCGTCGTTATTTTGTTTTTAAATTTTGTCACAATATAGAATATTGAACTAGTTTAACGTAGGCGTTGGATTCGTGTTATTCTGAACTCTAAATCAAAAGTTACTGACAATTTAGTGTGACATGTCTATTGATCTGCCAGTTAAAATGATCATTCTAAACTGATCATTCTAAACTGATCATTCTAAACTGATTATTAGTGATCCTTGAGTAAAGGCTTATAAATGAATCATAATGCATGACATCACGCAGCTTGGGATAGATTGGATTACATGAAGTCTTTGTGGTAGTTGTTTCAGTCTCAAATGTTGTCACAATATGGAAAACTGAGCTAGTTTATCCTGGGCATTGGATTCATGTCGTTCTGGAGTCAAAATCAAAAGTTAAGGACGATTTAATGCACACATGTCCAGTTGATCCGCCAAATAAAGTGATCATTCTAAACTGATCATTTAAAACTGATCATTAGTGCTCCTTGAGTAAAGGCTTAAAATGAAGCACAATGCATGGCATCACGCAATTTAGGATAGATTGGATTACTTGAAGGATTTATGGTAGCTTTTTCAGTCTCAAATGTTGTAACAATATATAAATTTGAGCTACTTTAACATGATTGGATTCGTGTCATTCTGAACTCTAAATCAAAAGTTACTGAAAATTTAGTGCGGGCATGTCAAGTTGATCGGCCAGTTAAAGTGATCATTCTAAGTTGATCAATCTAAACTAATCATTAGATCTTTTTGAGTAAAGGCTTATAAATGAAGCATAATGCATGGCATCATGTTGTTTAGGATATATTGGATTACTTGATTACTTGTTGGAGTTTGATCAATGAATAAAAAAGGAAAATATCTTATTATAAGGGCCAGTAGCTCGATACAATTTGAGTTGATGTCATATCTCCCTCCATGGATCTCTTTTGTTAGTAGGCTGGGACAATCTGAGAATTTCCTTAATGAATTAATTAGAAGGCTTTGTGGTAGCTCTTTCAGTCTCAAATGTTATCACAATATAGAAAATTGAGGTATTTTAACGTGGGCATTGGATTCGTGTCATTCTGAACTCTAAATCAAAAGTTACGGATGATATAGTGCGTACATGTTAAGTTGATCGGCCAATTAAAATGACCCTTCTAAAGTGATAATTGGTGCCCCTTGAGAAAATGTTTTCAAATGAAGCATAATGCATGGCATCACGCAGTTTGGGATACAATGGATTAGTGGGAGGCTTTGTTGTAGCTATTTTTGTCATAAATTTTGTGACATTAAAGAAAATTGAGCTAGCTTAACATGGTCATTGGATTCATGTCTTTCTGAACTCTAAATCAAAAGTTACTGATGATTTAGTACGGACATGACAAGTTTATCAGCTAGTTAAATTGATCATTCAAAACTGATCATTGGCATTCATTGAGCAAAGGTTTACAAACGAAGCATAATGCATGGCATCACGCAGTTTGGGATACATTGGATTACTTGGAGGGTTTTTCGTAGCTATTTCGATCATATATTTTGTCACAATATAGAAAATCGTGCTAACCTAACGTGGGCGTTGTATTCGTGTCATTCTGAACTCTAAATTAAGAGGTACAGACAATTTTGTGTGGAAATGTAATGTTGATCGTCCAATTAAAATGATCATTCTAAAATGATCATTTGTGCTACTTGAGTAAAACCTTATAAATGAAACATAATGCATGACATCATACAGTTTGGGATAGATTGGATTACTTGGAGGCTTTCTCGTAGCTATTTCGGTCTTAAATTTTGTCAATATATAGAATATTGCGCTTCCTTAACGTGGGTGTTGGATTCGTGTCACTCTAAACTGTAAATCAAAAGTTACGGATGATTTATTGCGGGCATGTCAAGTTTATCGGCTATTTAAATTGATCATTATAAACTTATCATTGGTGCTCATTCAGAAAAAGTTTACAAATGAAGCTTACTTGGAGCTCATTGAAAAACTTATCACCCAGTTTCGGATACAGTAGATTTCTTGTAGGCTTTGTCGTAGCTCTTTCAGTCTCAGATGTAATCATAATATTGAAAATTGAGCTAGATTAACGTGGGTGTTGGATTCACATCATTTTCAGCTCTAAATCAAATGTTAAAGAGGATTTAGCAGGGACATGTCAAGTTTATCAGCTAGTTAAAATGATCGATCTAAATGATCATTAGTGCTCATTGAGCAAAGGTTTATAAATGAAGCATGATATGCGTGGCATCGCGCAGTTTGGGATAGATTGGATTACTTGGAGGCTTTGTCGTAAATAATTTGGTCTTAAATTTTGTCACAAATATATAATATGAGCTTGCTTAATGTGGGCGTTGGATTTGTGTCATTCAAAACTCTAAATAAAAAGTTACAGACAATTTAGTGCAGACATGTCAAGTTTATGGGCTAGTTAAATAGATCATTCTAAATTGATCATTGGTGCTCATTGAGAAACGCATAAATGACGCATAATGCATGGCATCACTCAGCTTGGGATAGATTGTATTACTTGGAAGCTTTTTCGTAGCTGTTTCGGTCTTAAATTTTTGTCACAATATAGAATATTGCGCTACCATAATGTGGGCATTGGATTCATGTCCTTCTGAACTCAAAATCCAACGTTACGGACGATTTAGTGCGGAAATGTTAAGTTTATCGACTAGTTAAATTGATCATTTAAAACTAATCATTGGTGCCCAATAAGTAAAGTCGTATCAATGAAGCGTAAGTCATGGCATCATGCAATTTGGGATAGATTGGATTACTTGGAGGCTTTGTCGTAGCTATTTCTGTCTTAAATTTTGTCACAATATTTCAAAATTAGCTAGATTAACGTAGGCGTTGGATTCATGTCATTTTAGGCTCTAAAACAAATGTTCAAGACGATTTAGTGCGTACATGCCAAGTTGATCAGCTAGTAAAAATGATCATTATAAACTGATCACTAGTTCTTATTGAGTAAAGGCGTATAAATGAAGCATAAATCAATTTGGGATTGATTGGATTACTTGGAGGCTCTGTCATAGCTATTTCAGTCTCAAATGTTGTTACAATATAGAAAATTGAGGTAGCTTAACGCGGGCGTTGGATTCGTGTCGTTCTGAACACTAAATCAAAATTTATTGATGATTTAGTGTGTACATGTCAAGTTGATCGGAAAGTTAAAATGATCATTCTAAACGGAACATGGGGGCTCCATTAGTAAAAGCTTATAAGTGAGACATAATGCATGGTATCTCGCAATTTGGGATATATTGGATTACTTGGACTCTTTGTTGTAGCTATTTTTGTCTTAAATTTTGTCACAATATAGAAAACTGAGGTAGCTTGACGTGGACATTTGATTCATGTCATTCCGAAGTCGAAATCAAAAGTTACGGACAATTTAGTGCGGACATATCAAGTTTATCGGCTTGTTAAATTGATAATTTTAAACTGATCATTGGTGCACGTTGAGCAAAGATTTACTAATGAAGCATAATGCATGGCATTTTGCAGTTTGGGATAGATTGGATTATTTGAATGGTTTTTGGTAGCTCTTTCAATCTAAAATGTTGTCACAATATAGAAACTTTAGCTAGCTTAACGTGAGCGTTAGATTTGTGTCATTCTGAACTCTAAATCAAAAGTTACGGATGATTTATTTCATACATGTCAAGTTGATTGGTCAGTTAAAATTATCATTCTAAACTGATCATTAGTGCTCCTTGAGTAAAGGCTTATAAATAAAGCATAATGCATGGTATCACATAGTTTGGGATACATTTGATTTCTTGGAGGCTTTGTCGTAGAATTTTTGGTCTTAAATTTCGTCACAATATAGAAAATTGAGCTAACTTAACGTGGGTGTTGGATTCAAGTCATTCTGATCTTGAAATCAAAAGTTACGGACGATTTAGTGTGGACATGTCAAATTTATGGGCTAGTTGTCTTGACATTCTAAACTGATCATTGCTGTTCATTGAGGAAAGGTTTACAAATGAATCATAATGCATGGCGTCACGCAGTTTGGGATAGATTGAAATACTTGGAGGCTTTGTCGTAGCTAATTCGATCAGAAATATTATCACAATATAAAAAATCGAGGTAGCCTAACGTGTGCATTGTATTCGTATCATTCTGAACTCTAAATTAAGAGTTATGGACAATTTAGTGCGGAAATGTTATGTTGATCAGCCAGTTAAAATGATCATTCTAAAATGATCATTGGTGCTCCATGAGTAAAGGCTTATAAATGAAACATAATGCATGGCATCATGCAGTTTGGGTAGATTGGGTTACTTGGAGGCTTTCTTGTAGCTATTTCAGTCTTAAATTTTGTCAAAATATAGAATATTGAGCTACCTTAATGTGTGGGCGTTGGATTCGTGTCACTCTAAAATCTAAATCAAAAGTTACGGACGACTTATTGCGGGCATGTCAAGTTTATCGGCTAGTTAAATTGATCATTGTAAACTTATCATTGGTGCTCATTGAGCATGGGCTCACGCGGTTTGGGATAGATTCAATTCCTTGGAAAGTTTGTAGTAATTCTTTTGGTCTCAACTGTTGTCACGATATGAAAAATTGAGTTAGATTAACGTGAACGTTGGATACATGTGATTTTGAGCTGTAAATCAAATGTTAAAGACGATATAGTGAGGACTGTCAAGTTGATCATCTAGTTAAAATGATCATTTTACAAATGAAGCTTACTTGGAGCTCATTGTAAACTTATCACCCTGTTTTGGATAGAGTAGATTTCTGGTAGGCTTTGTAGTAGCTCTTTCAGTCTCAAATATTGTTATAATATTGAAAATTGAACTAGATTAACGTGGGTGTTGGATTCACATCATTTTGAGCTCTAAATGAAATGTTAAAGATGATTTAGTAGGGACGTGTCAAGTTATCAGCTAGTTAAAATAATCGATCTAAACTGATCATTAGTGCTCATTGAGGAAAGGTTTACAAATGAAGCATAATTTCCATGGCATCGCGCAGTTCGGGATAGATTGGATGACTTGGAGGGTTTTTCGTAATTAATTCGGTCTTAAATTTTGTCACAATATAGAATATTGAGATTGCTTAACTTGGGCGTTGGAATCGTGTCATTCTAAACTCTAAAAAAAAAGTTACAGACAATTTAGTGCGGACATGTCAAGTTTATCGGCTAGTTAAATAGATCATTCTAAACTGATCATTGGTGCTCATTAAGAAACGCATAAATGACGCATAATGCATGACATCACGCAGCTTGGGATAGATTGGATTACTTGGATGCTTTGTCGTAGCTGTTTTGGTCTTAAATTTTGTCACAATATAGAACATTGACCTACCATATTGTGGGCATTGAATTCGTGTCATTATGAACTCAAAACCCAACGTTATAGACGATTTAGTGCGGAAATGTTAAGTTTATCGACTAATTAAATTGATCATTTTAAACTGATCATTCACGCTAATTAAGTAAAGTCGTATAAGTGAAGCGTATGTCATGGCATCACACAATTTGGGATAGATTGGATTACTTGGAGGCTTTGTTGTAGCTACTTCTGTCTTAAATTTTGTCACAATATTTCAAATTGAGCTCGATTAACATAGGCGTTGGATTTATGTCATTTTGAGCACTAAAGCAAATGTTCAAGAAGATTTAGTGTGTACATGCCAAGTTGATCAGTTAGTAAAAATGATCATTCTAAGCTCATCACTGGTTCTCATTGAGTAAAGGCGTATAAATGAAGCATAATGCATGTCATCACGCTATTTGAGATTGATTGAATTACTTGGAGGCTTTGAGGTAGCTCTTTCAGTCTTAAATATTGTCACAATATAGAATCTGTAGCTAGTTTAACGCAGGCGTTGGATTCGTGTCGTTCTGAACTCTAAATCAAAAGTTATATACGATTTAGTGCGTACATGTCAAGTTAAAATGATCATTCTAAACTGATCACTGGGGATCCATTAGTAAAGGCTTATAAATAAAGCATAGTGCATGGCATCAATAAATTTGGGATATATTGGATTACTTGTACGTTTTGTTGTAGCTATTTTGGTCCTAAATTTTGTCACAATATAAAAAATTGAGCTAGCTTAACATGGACATTTGATTCCAATCATTCTGAAGTCGAAATCAAAAGTTACGGACAATTTAGTGCGGACATGTCAATTTTATCGGCTAGTTAAATTGATAATATTAAACTGATCATTGGTGCACGTTGAGCAAATATTTACTAATGAAGCATAATGCATGGCATCACGTAGTTTGGGATAGATTGGATTACTTGAAGGCTTAGGGGTAGCTCTTTCAGTCTCAAATGTTGTCACAAAATAGAATCTTTAGCTATCTTAACGCAGGCGTTGGATTCGTGTCATTCTGAACTCTAAATCAAAAGTTACAGACGATTTAGTGCGTACATGTCAATTTGATCGGAAAGTTGAAATGATCATTCTCTACAGATCACTGGGGATCCTTTAGTAAAGGCCTATAAATGAAGCATAATGCATGGCATCACACAATTTGGGATATATTGGATGACTTGGATGCTTTGTTGTAACTATTTTGGTCTTAAATTTTGTCACAATATAGAATATTGAGCTAGCTTATTGTGGGTATTGGATTCATGATTCTGAACAATAAATAAAAAGTTACAAATGATTTAGTGCTAAAATGTTAAATTGATCGGCTAGTTAAGTGATTATTCTAAATTGATGATTATAAACTGATGATTAGTGCTCCTTGAGTAAATGCTTATAGATGAAACATAATGCATTGCATAACGCAGTTTAGCTTATATTGGCTTACTCGAAGCCTTTGTGGTAGCTCTTTTCATCTAAAATGTTGTCACAAAATAGAAAATTGAGCTAGCTTAACATGTACGTTGGATTCATATCATTCTGATCTCTATATGAAAAGTTATGGACGATTTAGTGCGTACATGTCAAGTTTATCGGCCAGTTAAAATGATCATTCCAAACTCACATTGGTGCTCCTTGATTAAAGTGCAATAAATGAAGCATAATGCATGGCATCATGCATTTGGGATACATTGGATTACTTGGAGGCTTTGTTGTAGCTACTTCGGTCTTATATTATGTCACAATATGGAAAATTGAGCTAGCTTAACGTGGGTGTCTGATTCGTGTCATTTTGAACTCTAAAGAAAAAGTTACGGACGATTTATTGCGGACGTGTCAAGTTGATCCGCCAGCTAAAATGTTCATTGGTGCTCCTTGACTAAAGGCTTATATAAGAAGCATAATGCATGACACCATTCAGTTTTGGATAGATTGCATTACTTTGATGCTTTGTCTAGCTCTTTCAATCTCAAATGTTTTCACAATATGGAAAATTAGGCTAGCTTAATGTGGGCGTTGGATTCATGTCATGTTGAGCTCTAAATAAAAAGTTAAAGACGATTTTGTGCGGCCATGTCAATATGATGAGCTAGTTAAAATGATCATTGGTGCTCCTTGAGTAAAGGCTAATAAATGAAGCATAAAGCATGTCATCACACAGTTTTTGATAAATTGGATTACCTGGAGGCTTTCTAGTTGCTATTTCGATCTTAAATTTAGTCACAATATAGAAAATTTAGTTAGATTAGTGTCAGCATTGGATTCATGTCATTCTTAACTCTGAATAAAAAGTTATGAACGATTTAATGCGGACATATAAAGGTGATCGGCCAGTTAAAATGATCATTCTAATTTGCTCATTGGTGCCCCTGAGTAAAGGCTTATAAATCAAGAAAAATGCATGGCATCACACAGTTTTGGATAGATTGCATTACTTTAAGAGTTTGTCTAGGTCTTTGAGTCTCAATTGTTTTCACAATATGGAAAATTGAGCTAGCTTAACGTGGACGTTGGATTCATATCATATTGAGCTCTAAATAAAAATTTAAACACGATTTAGTGTGGACGTGTCAAGTTATCACAAATAGTTAAAATGATCATTCTAAACCGATCATTGGTGCTCCTTGAGTAATGGCTTATAAATTAAGCATAATGCATGACATCACACAATTTGGGATATATTGGATTACTTGAAGGCTTTGTCGTAGCTACTTCGGTCTTAACTTTTGTCACAATATAGAAAATTGAGCTAGCTTAACGTGGGTGTTGGATTCATGTCATTTTAAACTCTTAATCACAAGTTACGGACAATTTAGTGTGAACATGTCGAGTTGATCGGCCAGTTAAAATGATCAATCTAAACTGGTCATTATTGCTCCTTGAGTAAAGGCTTAAGAATGAAGAATAATGCATGGCATCACGCAGTTTGGGATAGATTGCATTACTTTGATCCTTTTTCTAAAATCTTTCAATCTCAAATGTTTTTACAATAAGGAAAATTGAGCTAGCTTAATGGGGACGTTGGATTCATCTCATATTAAGCTCAAAATAAAAATTTAAAGACAATTTAGGGTAGACATGTCAAGTTCATCAGATAGTTAAAATGATAATTATAAACTGATCATTGGTGCTCTTTGAGTAAAGGCTTATAAATTAAGCAAAATGATCATTCTAATTTGCTCATTGGTGCCCCTTGAGTAAAGGCTTATAAATGAAGAAAAATGCATGGCATCACACAGTTTTGGATAGATTGCATTACTTTAAGGGTTTGTCTAGCTCTTTGAGTCTCAATTGTTTTCACAATATGGAAAATTGAGCTAGCTTAATGTGGACGTTGGATTCATGTCTACTGAGCTCTAAATAAAAATTTAAACACGATTTAGTGTGGACTTGTCAAGTTATCACAAATAGTTAAAATGATCATTTTAAACTGATCATTGGTGCTCCTTGAGTAATGGCTTATAAATTACGCATAATGCATGGCATCACACAATTTGGGATACATTGGATTACTTGAAGGCTTTGTCGTAGCTACTTCGGTCTTAGCTTTTGTCACAATATAGAAAATTGAGCTAGCTTAATGTGGGTGTTGGATTCATGTCATTTTAAACTCTTAATCACAAGTTACGGACGATTTAGTGTGAACATGTCGAGTTGATCGGCCAGTTAAAATGATCATTCTAAATTGGTAATTATTGTTCCTTGAGTAAAGGTTTATGAATGAAGCATAATGCATGGCATCACGTAGTTTGGATACATTGGACTACTTGGAGGCTTTTTCGTAGCTCCTTCAGTCTCAAATGTTGTCAGAATATAGAAATTCAGCAAGCGTAACTTGGGCGTTGGATTCGTGTCATTCTGAACTTTAAATCAAAAATTACAAACAATTTAGTGCGGACATGTCCAGTTAATCGGCCAGTTAAAATGATCATTTGTGCTCCTAAGTAAAGGCTTATAAATGAAGCGTAATGCATGGCATCATGCAGTTTGGGATACATTGGAATACTTGGAGGCTATGTAGTAGCTCTTTTAGTCTCAAATGGTGTCACAATATGGAAAACTGAGCTAGCTAAACGTGGGGTGTTGGACTCATGTCATTTTGAGCTCCAAATCTAAAGTTAAAGACAATTGATGCATACATGTTAAGTTGATCAGCAAGTTAAAATGATCATTCAAAACTTATCATTGGTGCTCCTTGATTAAAAGCTTATAAATGAAGCATAATGAATGGCATCATGCAGGTTCGTATACATTGAATTACTTGGAGGCTTTGGAGTAGCTTTTTCAGTCGCAAATGTTACCACAATATGTAAAATTGAGTCAGCTTAACGTGTGTGTTGGATTCGTGTCGTTATGAACTCTAAGTCAAAAGTTAAAGACGATTTAGTGCGGACATGTCAAGTTGATCGGCCAAGTAAAATGATCATTATAAACTGATCATTGGTTCTCCTTGATTAATGGCTTATAAATGAATCATAATGCATGACATCACACAGTTTGGGATACATTGGATTACTTAAATGTTGTCACAGTATAGAAAATTGAGCTAGCTTAACGTGGACGTTGGATTGAAGTCATTATGAACTCTATATCAAAAGTTATAGATGATCAGTGCGGACATGTCAAGTTGATCGGCCAGTTAAAATGATCATTCTAAACTGATCATTGGTACTCCTTGATTAAAACCTTATAAGTGAAGCACAATGCATGGCATCACACAGTTTTGGATGCATTTCATTACTTGGAGGCTTTATAGTAGCGCTTTCAGTCTCTAATGTTGTCACAATATAGAAATTTGAGCTAGCGTATCATGGGACGTTGGACTCATGTCATTGACAAATATGAAAATTGAGCTAGTTTAACGTGGACCATGGATTCGTGTCATTCTGAAATCTAAATCAAAAGTTATAGACGATTAGTGCGGAGATGTCAAGTTGATCGGCCAGCTAAAATGATCATTCTAAACTGATCATTGGTGCAACTTTATTAAAGGCTTATATATCAAGCGTAATGAATTGCATCATGCAGTTAGGGATATATTGGATTAGTTGGAAGCTTTGTAGTAGCTTTTTCAGTCTCAAATGTTGTCACAATATAGAGAATTGTGCTACCTTAATGTGGGTCGTTGGACTCATGTCATTTTGAGCTTTAAATCACAAGTTAAAGACACTTTTGTGCGGACATGTCAAGTTGATCAACCAGTTAAAATCATCATTCTAAACTAATTATTGGTGTCCTTGATTAAAGGCTTATAAATGAAACATAATGCATGACATCATGCAGTTTGGGATACATTGGATTACTTGGAGGCTTTGTCATACTTCTTTCAGTCTTAAATGTTGTCACAATATGGAAACTTGAGCTAGATTAACGTGGTCGTTCGACTCATGTCATTTTTAGCTTTAATTCAAAAGTTAAAGAAAATTTACTGCACACATGTCATCAGCTAGTTAAAATGATCATTCTAAACTGATCATTTGTTCTCATTAAGTAATGGCGTATAAATGAAGCATAATGCATAGCATCGCTCAGTTTTGGATAGATTGGATTAGTTGGAGGATTTGTTGTAGCTATTTTGATCTTAAATTTTGTCACAATATAGAAAATTGAGCTAGCTTAAGGTGGATATTGGATTCGGGTCATTTTGAACTCTAAATCAAAAGTTACTGACAATTTAGTGTGGAGATGTCAAGTTGATCGGTCAGTTAAAATGATCATTCTAAACTGATCATTGGTGCTCCTTTGTTAAAGACTTATAAATGAAGTATAATGCATGATATCACGCTGTTTTGAATACATTGGATTACTTTGATGCTTTGTAGTAGTTCCTTTAGTCTATAATGTTGTTACAATATGGAAAATTGAGCTAGCCTAACGTGGTCGTTGGACTCATGTCATCTTGATATCTAAATCAAAAGTTAAATACGATTTAGTGCGGACATATCAAGTTGATCAGCTTGTTACAATGATCATTCTAAACAGATCATTGGTGTTCTTTGAGTAAAAGCTTATGAATGAAGCATAATGTCTGGCATCACGCAGTTTGTGATAGATTGGATTACTTGGAGGCTTTGTCGTAGCTATTTCGGTCTTAAATTTTATCACAATATAGAAAATTGAGCTAGCTTAACGGGAGTGTTGGATTCATGTTATTTTGAACTCTAAATCAAAAGTTATGGACAATTTAGTGCGGATATGTCAAGTTGATCGGCCATTTAAAATGATCATTCTAAACTGATCCTTAGTGCTCCTTGATTATAGGCTTATTAATGAAGCATAATGCATGGCATCACGCAGTTTGGGATACACTGGGTTAATTGAAGAATATGTCCTAGCTATTTTGGTCTTAAATTATTTCACAATATAGAAAATTGAGCTAGCTTAACGTGGATGTTAGAATCGTGTCATTCTAATCACTAAATCAAAAGTTATGGATGATTTAGTGCAGAGGTGTCAAATTGATCAGATAGTTAAAATTATCATTCTAAACTGATCATTGGTGCTCATTGAGTAAAGGCGTATAAGTGAAGCAAAATGCATGGCATCATGTTGTTTGGGAAACATTGGATTACTTGGAGGCTTTGTTGAACCTTTTCTGTCTTAAATGTTGTGACATTATGATGAGGACATCAGGTCGTACATCCAGCCAGGAGACCAGACTGGCCGACTAGGAAACTTGCCCGAGACAGCTGGACCATCTGGCACGCCTGCCGGCCCAAGCAGTACCGCCGGACCCTCGACCACAAGGACCAGAGCAACCAGCATTGCCGGCGGAGAGGACCAAGCTTCCGGCACACTTGGTGGCGATTTGGATGACACCGCCGGTCCCTCTGGTGATGCCGCCAACTCCGGGATCAACTTGGCCGGTCCTGAAGGCATTCGGGCCAGTACCTCGCACAATCCAGCCGGTACAGCCGATCCAGCCGAGTACACGCGCATTTCCACTTCTACACAAGAAGACTCGGACCAAATGAGCTACCAGCTCCAGGACATGCACCTAGAGGAAGTCTCTACACCATTGGTACCTCAAGGAGCAATGACAAGAAGCAGATCAAGGACACTCTTCCACAAATTCAGCTTATGGGTCGACAAGCTCCTAGAGGAAGATCGACTAAGGACAATGGGCCAAAAGTGCAAGGAAGAGTCCAATGGCTTCTCAACAACGCAAGGGACATCAGAGACTTGGGCTTTAGTGGCAAGAGAGGTCAGGGTCCAAAGATTCTTAACCCTACTCCAAGTCGAAGACTAGGAGGAAGGCGCGTGCATGCCACAAGGACGGCCACCTTCCATTTCTTGGCCATGAGGTAAGTTAAGGTAAGTTTCAATTCGAATATATGCCTCTTTCTGTTTTACAGGGTAGGATCTAGATTCTTTACATTTTTAGTCAAGAACATTTTAGGAATAGGTCCTTTTTCGGTTATACAGTTTTGTATCTTTTCCATTTGTGCACTTTTGTAAACTTTCCTTTTCTTTATTTGAGTCAACCCTAGAAGGTCAAGCTGTCGAGCATATTAATAAGGCTGCTTCCAACATTGTAGTTCGACAATCTTTTTGATATTAATAAAGATAGAACTTTTTCCCCAACAAGTTTTCTCTCAAGAATCTTGTGCGCTTAGAATCTAGTTGAGACAAGCCCTCCTAGCTCTAAGTTTGCGATTTATGACGAGGTTCATCACCCCTCGTGTGGTTCACTTCACCTTTCCATCGAATACCAACCCAAAAACCCCTATCCAAGAAGCCTAAGGTCGAGTTTCTCATTTAACTTCTGCAAACAGCCCACGTGCATACATCCTTGAATCAAGGCTTGTATCATTTTGGTATCAGAGCTTAAAGCTCCTAAACCAGGTTGTTTCTATCCTTTAGCTTGTTTTGTTTTTAGTTCTTGCATTAGTTTAAGTCGCAATCAAGAAAAATCAAAAAAATAACATCAAACTCCAAACCGAGTGCATCTAGCCTTCTACATGTATCCCTAGGGTCTAGATTCACTTTTGCATTGCTATTCACGTTTTCCTTTTTGTTTAATTCATATTTCCATTAAATTTAAGTTAAATTAAAAAGAAAATAAAATAGGAAAAATACCAAAAGATTTCGAATTGGACAGCTAGCAATAGTTGTCAAGAAAGTTTCCTTTTTCCTTTTATTCGTGTTTTCCATTCCTTAGAATTTTCCTTTTTGCATTTTTTTCGAATCCCTTATAAAAAGAGAACCCTCCTAACAATTTAAGAGTAGCATAACTTGTTTTCTTCCTTGTAATACGCAATGGGAGAAGAAAATAAAGATGCAGCCGAGGCCATGATGGCCATGTTCACCACACTCCAAACACAACTCACACCCATAGGCGAGAGATTGGAGCGCGTGGAGAGGCCTGTGAGATTCCAGGCCATAAGGCACGTGAGATCTGAGCAAGACCGTCCTGAGGGTCCTGAGCACCTTAGGACACGGCACGAACAAGAGGAACCACAGCCAGATGGAGATGAGGAAACACCACCTCATAACTATCACCATAGGCCAAGAGGACCTCCACGGCAACCAGAGGCAGAAGATGATGGCTTCAAGCCATATGGTCTTCACCAGGGACCAAGGAAGCCTCCTAGACATCATGAGGATGGAGATGAACACACCTACAACCGGGTAACTCATCCTGATGTTAAGCTAACTCCTCCTAGTTTTGCAAGAAAAGTAGACCCCGAGGCTTACCTAGATTAGGAAAGAAGAATGGATCATATCTTTGATCATTACAACCAACCAGGGCCCAGGAGAGTCTCAATGGCAGTAGCACAACTCACGGACAATGCCCTCATCTGGTGGGATCGTGAGGTATCTGACAAAAGGAGGAAGAGAATGAGGCCCATAGACTAATGGGTCGACATGAAAGACCTCATGCGACAAAGGTTTGTTCCACCTTACTTTTATAGAGACTTGCAACGTTGTTTTCGTACTCTTACGCAGGGTACTAGATCAGTAGAGGAGTACTATGAAGAGTTCGAGAAGCTAAGGAACAGATTGGAGCTCAATGATGATGAAGAAGCATTGATGGCACAATTCTTGGATGGACTCCAAGAAAGAATCAGCCGCAAGGTGGAAAGGCAAATCTACAATGACTTCAAAGACTTGCTCCACCTATCTGTCCAGGCTGAGCAGCACATCAAATGTAAGAGCCAAGACATCCGTAGCAAGCCTAAGACACCTTGAGCACCAAGCAACATGCCCAAGTCCGTAGACAAAGGCAAGAGCATAGAGATCGAGTCAAGGTTCAAGAGCAAGCCTCCTGAACCCACCCGTGACCAGAGAGAGCCTGGTAAGTCTTCAACCCTCAAAGATCACGTGACATCACTTGTTTCAAGTGTAGGGGTCGTGGACACATCTCAAGGGAGTTCCCAAACAACCGGGTCATGTTGATTACGAAGGCTGGAGAATATGAGTCCCAAGATGAAGAGGACTATGAAGCAGAAGGGGAGTATGGTGACATTGAGTACCCTGATGTGGGGGAAGTGCTGGTCACTAGACACATCCTCAGTGCAATGGTGGATCCTTCAGAGACCATCCAAAGGGAGAACATTTTCCACAGCCGTTGCACCATCAAGGGCAAGGTATGTAACCTCATCATAGATGGTGGTTCTTGCACTAACGTTGCTAGTGCATATATGGTTGATTAGCTAGGTCTAGAGAAGACAAGGCATCCTCGACCATATAGACTGAGATGGATGGATGACAAAGTGGAGCTCAAGATCCATGAGCAAGTCACTGTGCCATTCAGTGTGGGCAAGTACCAAGACCAAGTCGTGTGCGACGTGGTGCCCATGCAAGCTGGCCATCTTCTGCTAGGAAGACCATGGCAGTTTGACAAAGAGACCAGGCATGATGGCCGAACCAATCTCTACACTTTTGTGCATGACAAAAGAAAGGTCAGCTTGGCTCCTCTTACACCTGCCCAGGTACACGAGCTACAACTCCAAATGAGTAATGAAAAGAAACTTATCAAGTCTAATTTTCTTATTCAACCAAGCCATGTCCGGAGAGCTTTTAGCCTCGAAGGATTTAATGTTACTAATGGTTTTCAAAGAAGTGTTGAATGTAGAAAAAGAACAGGTAGAGCTACCTCCTGAAGTAGCAACTCTCCTCAACAAGTTCCAGGATGTATTTCCAGAGGAGATACCAGCAGGCTTGCCTCCTTTACGTGGCATAGAACACCAGATTGATCTAGTGCCCGGAGCAGCCCTGCCCAACCGGCCAGCCTACCGGATGAGTCCAGAGGAGTCCAAGGAGCTTGAGAAGCAAGTCAAGGAGCTCCTGGAGAAAGGCTATGTTCGAGAGAGCCTCAGTCCATGTGCCGTACCAGTGCTACTAGTGCCCAAGAAGGATGGGACTTGGAGCATGTGCGTGGACTGCCGAGCAATTAACAACATCACTGTCAAGTACCGGCATCCAATACCACGGCTGGATGACATGCTAGATGAGCTTAGTGGAGCCACGGTCTTCTCCATGATAGACCTCAAGAGTAAATACCACCAGGTCAGAATGAAGGAAGGTGATGAATGGAAGACTGCTTTCAAGACAAAGCAAGGGCTATACGAGTGGACAGTCATGCCATTCGGCTTGACTAATGCCCCAAGCAACTTCATGCGCCTTATGAACCATGTTCTTAGGGCGTACATCAGTAAGTTTGTAGTGGTTTACTTTGATGATATACTGGTTTATAGAAAGTGCCTACGGGAACATCTCACACATCTTGAGATGGTACTTAAAACCCTTCGACAAGAAGAGCTTTATGCCAATCTCAAGAAGTGCACCTTCTGTACTGATAAGCTTGTCTTTTTAGGTTTTTTTGTAAGTTCACAGGGCCTACAGGTTGATGAAGAGAAGATTTGAGCCATACAAGAATGGCCAACACCAGGCAACATCAGCCAAGTAAGGAGCTTCCACGGACTGGCCAGCTTCTATAGGAGATTCGTGCCGAACTTCAGCAGTATTGCCTCACCATTGACGGCAGTAGTGAAGAAGAACGTGGGATTCAGCTGGGGAGAAGCTCAGGAGAAGGAATTCCAGGCCTTGAAGGACAGCCTTACACATGCACCAGTGCTAGTCCTGCCCGACTTCAGCAAGACGTTTGAAGTGGAGTGTGATGCCTCTGGAATAGGCATAGGAGCAGTGCTAACCCAAGGAGGGAGACCAGTGGCATACTTCAGTGAGAAGTTAGGTGGTGCCTCACTGAACTACCCCACTTATGACAAGGAGCTTTATGCCCTTGTCCGAGCATTGGTGACTTGGCAGCATTACTTGCTGTCCAAGGAGTTTGTGATCCACACTGATCATGAGACTCTCAAACACCTCAGAGGGCAAACCAATCTCAAGAGGAGACATGCCAGGTGGATGGAGTTCATAGAGACCTTCCCGTACGTCATCAAGTACAAGAAGGGCAAAGATAATGTGGTAGCCGATGCACTATCAAGGAGGTTTGCCTTGATATCCACCATGGAGGCAAAGGTCCTAGGGTTCGAGCACATCAAGGACCTATACAAGGATGATCCTGACTTTGCTGAGAGCTACAAGGAGTGTGGCACAGGGATTCATGGTAAGTTCTACATCCATGAGGGATTCTTGTTCCGAGAAAGAAGGCTGTGCATACCACAAGGATCATTAAGGGAGCTTATCATCCGAGAAGCTCATGGAGGAGGACTCATGGGCCACTTTGGTGTCGACAAGACTCTAGCAGTGGTCAAGGAGCACTTCTACTGGCCACACATCAAGAGGATAGTAGAAGCTCATTGTGCAAGATGCATCACTTGCAAGAAGGCAAAGTCCCGAGTGCAACCTCACGGGTTGTATCTCCCACTGCCCATACCTACACATCCATGGGTGGACATCTCAATGGACTTTGTTCTAGGTCTGCCCAAGATCCACAAAATGCAATCTTTGTAGTGGTGGACAGATTCTCCAAGATGACACACTTCATTCCATGTGCCAATGTCAATGATGCCACACAAACTCAATGATGGACAGATACTCAATGATGCCACAGCTGAGCTGTTCTTCAGGGAGATAGTACGGCTTCATGGAGTGCCAAGGACCAACGTATCAGACAGGGACACCAAGTTCCTCAGCCATTTCTGGAGGACCCTTTGGAGAAAACTAGGCACGAAGCTACTCTTCTCTACCACCTGCCATCCTCAAACCGATGGCCAAACTGAAGTTGTCAACAGGACACTATCAACTGTTCTCAGGACTACAGTAGGGAAGAACCTAAAGACTTGGGTGGAGTGCCTGCCATTCATAGAGTTCGCTTACAACCAAGCCGTGCACTAAGCAACCAAGAAGACACCATTTGAACTCGTATACGGCTTCAACCCTCTCACCCCATTGGAGTAAACGCCACTAGCACCAGCTGAGATGACCAACCTCAACGGAGCATCCAAGGCAGAGTTCAGAAGGAGGTTACACCCGAAGGTAGCAGAAAAGTTGGAGAAGAGGACCGGACAGTACGTGACTCATGCAAACAAGGGAAGAAAGGAGGTGATCTTTCAACCAGGCGATTGGGTGTGGCTACACCTACGGCAGGAGAGGTTCCAAAACTTAAGGAATTCCAAGCTAGCACCAAGAGGAGAGGGACCATTCAGAGTGCTCTAGAGGATCAACAACAACGCCTTCCGGATCGAGCTCCCAGGTGAGTTTAATGTGTCCAATACGTTCAATGTTACTGACTTAGCCCCTTTCCATGCAGATGAACCAGTTTTGTGAGGGGATGAATCAGCTTGGCATCACACAGCTTGGCCCCTTTCCATTCAGAGTTTAATGTTGTCACAATATTTAAAATTGAGCTAGATTAACGGGGTCATTGGATTCATGTCATTTTGAATTCTAAATCAAATGTTAGAGATGATTTAGTGCGGACATGTCAAGTTGATCAGCTAGTTAAAATGATCATTCTAAACTGATCATTGGTGCTCATTGAGGGAACGATTACAAATGAAGCATAATGCATGCCATACGCAGTTAGGGATAGATTGGAATACTTAGAGACATTGTGTTAGCTCTTTCAGTCTCAAATGTTGTCACAACATAGAAACTTGAGCTAGCTTAACGTGGATGTTGGATTCATGTTATTATGAACTATAAATCAAAAGTTATGGATAATTTAGTGCGGATATGTCAAGTTTATTGGCTAGTTAAATTGATCATTTTAAGCTAATCATTGGTGCTCATTGTGCAAAGGTTTAGAAATGAAGCATAATGCATGGCATGACGTAGTTTGGGATAGATTGGATTACTTGAAGGCCTTGTCGTAGCTATTTTGGTCTTTATTTTTGTATCAATAAAGAAAATTCAGCTATCTCAACGTGGGCGTTGGACTCGTGTCATTATCAACTTTAAATCAAAAGTTATGGACGATTTAGTGTAGACATGTCAAGTTGATCGGCCAGTTAAAAAGATCATTCTAAACTAATCATTGGTGCTCCTTGAGTAAAGCTTATAAATGAAGAATAATGCATGGCATCATGCAGTTTAGGATATATTAGATTACTTGAAAACTCTGTGGTAGCTTTTTCTGTCTTAAATTTTGTCACAAAACAGAGAATTGAGCTAACTTAACGTGGACGTTGGATTCATGTCATTCTGAACTCTAATTCAAAAGTTACGGAAGATTTAGAGCAGACATGTCAAGTTTATCGGCTAGTTAAATTGATCATTCTAAACTAATCATTAGTGCTCATTGAGCAAAGGTTTACAAATGAAGCATAATGCATAACATCGCGCAGTTTGGGATAGATTGAATTACTTGGAGGCTTTTTTGTAGCTATTTCAGTCTTGATTTTTGTAGCAATAATGAAATTTGTGCTAGATTAACGTGGGTGTTGGATTCGTGTCATTATGAACTTTAATTCAAAAGTAACGGACGATTTAGTCTGGACATGTCAAGTTGATCGGCAAGTTAAAATGATCATTCTAAACTAATCATTGGTGCTCTTTGAGTAAAGCTTATAATGAAGCATAATGCATGCCATCACGCAGTTTAGGATATATTGGATTACTTGAAGGCTCTCTAGTAGCTACTTATGTCTTAAATTTTGTCACAATATATAAAATTGAGCTAACTTAATGTGTGTGTTGGATTCATGTCATTCTTTACTATAAATCAGAAGTGACAGAAGGTTTAGTGAAGAAATGTCAAGTTTATCGGCTAGTTAAATTGATTATTCTAAACTAATCATTAGTGCGCATTGAGCAAAGGTTTACAAATGAAGCATAATGCATGGCATCGCGCAGTTTGGGATTGATTGGACTACTTGGAGGCATTGTTGCAGCTATTTCGGTATTAATTTTTATCACAATATAGAAAATTGAGCTAGCTTAACGTGGGTGTTGGATTCATGTCATTCTGAACTCTAAATCAATAGTTACGCACAATTAAGTGCAGGCATGTCAAGTTTACGGGATAGTTAAGTTGATCATTCTAAACTGATCATTGGTGCTCATTAAATAAAGGTTTACAAATGAAGCATCATGCAAGGCATCACGCAGTTTGGGATAGAATGGACTAGTTTGAGGCTTTGTCGTAGCTATTTTGGTCTTAAATGTTTTTACAATATAGAAAATTGAGCTAGCTTAATATTGGCATTGGAGTCATGTCATTTTGAACTCTAAATCAAAAGTTAGGACAATTTAGTGCGATCATGTTAACTTTATTAGCTAGTTTAATTGATCATTCTAAGCTGATCATTGGTGCTCGTTGAGCAAACACATACAAATAAAGCATAATGCATGGCCTCACGCAGTATGGGATAGATTGGATTACTTGTACGCTTTGTCGTAGCTATTTCGGTCTTAAACTTTATCAAAGTATAGAACATTGAGCTAGCTTAACGTCGGTATTGGATTCGAGTTATTCTGAACTCTAAATAAAAAATTACGGATGATTTAGTGCGGACATGTCAAGTTGATCGGCCACTTAAAATGATCATTCTAAACTGATCACTGCTTCTCCTTGAGTAAAAACTTCTAAATCAAGCATAATGCATGAGATCACGCAGTTTGGGATACATTGGATTACTTGGAGGCTTTGTCGTAGCGCTTTCAGCCTCAAATGTTGTCACAATATTGAAAATTGAGCTAGATTAACGTGGGCGTTAGATTCATGTTATTTTGAGCTCTAAATCAAATATTAAAGACAAGTTAGTGTGAACATGTGAAGTTGATCAGCTAGTTAAGATAATCATTCCGAACAGATCATTCGTGCTCATTGAGCAAAGGTTTAAAACCGAAGCATAATGCATGGGACCACTTAGTTTTGGATATATTGGATTACTTGGAGGATTTGTCGTAGCTATTTTGGTCTTAAATTTTGTCACAATATAGAATATTGGCCTAGCTTAACGTGGGCGTTGGATTCCTTTCATTCTGAACTCTAAATCAAAATTTACGGACGATTTAGTGCGAACATGTCTCTTTGATTGGCCAGTTATAATGATCATTTTTATATCATGATTGTTGCTCCATGAGTAAAAGCTTATAAATGACGCGTAATGCATGGCATCACGCAATTTTGGATACATTGGATTACTTGGAAGCTTTGTCGTAGCTAATTCGGTCTTAAATTTTATCAAAACATAGAAAATTGAGCTAGCTTAAAGTGGGTATTGGATTCATGTTATTCTGAACTCTAAATAAAAAATTACGGACGATTTAATGTGGACATGTCAAGTGTATCAGCCACTTAAAATGATCATTCTAAACTGATCATTGCTTCTCATTGAGTAAAGGCTTCTAAATGAAGCATAATGCATGAGATCACAAAGTTTGGAATACATTGGATTACTTGGAGGCTTTGTCGTAGCGCTTTCAGTCTAAAATGTTGTCACAATATTAAAAATTGAGCTAGATTAATGTGGACGTTGGATTCATGTCATTTTGAGCTCTAAATCAAATGTTAAATACAATTTAGTGTGGACATGTCAAGTTGATCAGCTAGTTAAGATAATCATTCTAAATAGATCATTCATGCTCATTGAGCAAAGGTTTTAAAATGAAGCATAATGCATGGGATCGCGTAGTTTGGGATAGATTGGATTACGTCGAGGCTTTGTCGTAGATATTTCGGTCTTAAATTTTATCACAATACAAAATATTGGGCTATCTTAATGTGGGTGTTGGATTCCTTTCATTCTGACCTCTAAATTAAAATTTATGTACGATTTAGTGGGAACATGTCTATTTGATCGGCCTGTTATAATAATCATTCCTAACTGATCATTGTTGCTCCTTGAGTAAGGGCTTATAAATGACACGTAATGCATGGCATCACGTAATTTTGGATACATTGGATTACTTGGAGGCTTTGTCGTAGCAATTTCTATCTTACATTATGTCACAATATAAAAAATTGAGCTAGCTTAACGTGGGCAGTGGATTCATATCATTATGAACTCTAAATCAAAAGTTACGGACGATTTAGTGCAGACTTGTCTATTTGATCGGACACTTAAAATGATTATTCTAAACTGATCAGTGCTTTTCCTTGTGTAAAGGCTTCTAAATGAAGCATAATGCATGAGATCATGCAGTTTGGGATACATTGAATTACTTGGAGGCTTTGTCGTAACGCTTTAAGTCTCAAATGTTGTCACAATATTGAAAATTTAGCTAGATTAAGGTGGGCGTTAATTCATATCATTTTGAGCTCTAAATCAAATGTTAAATACGATTTAGTGCGGACATGTCAAGTTGATCAGCTAGTTAAGATAATCAATCTAAAAAGATCATGCGTGCTCATTGAGCAAAGGTTTAAAAATGAAGCATAATGCATGAGATCACGTAGTGTGGGATAGACTGGATTACTTAGAGGCTTTCTCGTACCTATTTCGGTCTTAAATTTTGTCACAATATAGAATATTAGGCTAGCTTAACGTGGGCATCGAATTCCTTTCATTCTGAAATCTAAATCAAAATTTACAGACGATTTAGTGTGAACATTTCTATTTGATCGGCCAGTTATAATGATCATTCTTAACTGATCATTGTTGCTCCTTGAGTAAAGGCTTATAAATGGCGCGTAATGCATGGCATCACGCAATTTTTGATACATTCGATTACTTGGAGGCTTTGTCGTAGCTATTTCTATCTTAAATTATGTCACAACATAGAAAATTCAGCTAGCTTAACGTCGGCATTGGGTTCATGTCATTCTATACTCTAGATCAAAAGTTACGGACGATTTAGTGCCGACATGTCAAATCAATCGGCCACTTAAATTGATCATTCTAAACTGATCATTGGTGATCCTTAAGTAAAGACTTTGTCATAGCTATTTGGATAGATTTGGATAAATCAAGCATAATGCATATCATCACGCAGTTTAGGATAGATTGGATTACTTGGAGGCTTTGTCATAGCTATTTTGGTCTTACACTTTTTCTTAATATAGAAAATTGAGCTAGCTTCACGTGGGCGTTGGATTCAGGTCATTCTGAACCCTAAATCAAAAGATACGGACGATTTAGTGCGGACATGTAAAGTTTAACAGCTAGTTAAATTGATCATTCTAAACTGATCATTGGTACTCCTTGAGTAGAGGTTTCTAAATGAAACATAATGCATGAGATCACGCAGTTTGGGATACATTGGATTATTTGAAGGCTTTGTCGTAGCGCTTTCAATCTCAAATATTGTAACAATATTGAAAATTGAGCTAGATTATCGTGACATTGCTCTAAATCAAATGTTAAAGATGATTTGTTGTGGACATGTCAAGCTGATCCGCTAGTTAAAATAATCATTATAAACTGATCATTGGTGCTCATTGAGGAAAGGTTTACAAATGAAGCGTAATGCATGGCATCACATAGTTTGGGAGAGATTGGATTACTTGGAGGCTTTTTCATAGCTATTTTGGTCTTAAATTTTTTCACAATATAGAATATTTAGCTAGATTAACGTGGAAGTTTGATTTGTGTCATTTTAAACTCGAAATCAAAAGTTACATACGATTTAGTGCGGACATGTCAACTTGATCAGCTATTTAAAATCATCATTCTTAACTGATAATTAGTGCTCATTGACCAAAGGTTTACTAATGAAGCATAATACATGGCATCATGCAGTTCGGGATACATTCGATTTCTTAGTGGCTTTGTCGTAACTCTTTCATTCTCAAATGTTGCTACAATATTCAAAATTGGGCTAGATTAATGTGGGCGTTAGATTTCATGTCATTTTGAGCTCTAAATCAAAAGTTAAAGACGATTTACTATGGACATGTCAAGTTGATCAGTTAGTTTAAATGATCATTTTAAAACTGATCTTTGGTGCTAATTGAGTAAAGGTTGACAAATGAAGCATAATGCATGGTATCATGTAGTTTTGGATAGATGGGAAGACTTGGAGGATTTTTCGTAGCTCTTTTAGTCTCCAATGTTGACACAATATTTAAAATTCAGCTCATTTAACGTGGGTGTTGGATTCATGTCATTTGCAGCTCTAAATTAAAAGTTAAAGAGGATTTAAGGCAGACATGGCAAGCTTATCAGCTAGTTAAAATGATCATTTGTGCTCATAGTACAAAGGTTTACAAATGAAGCATAATGCATGACATCACGCAGTTTATAAAGATTGGATTACTTGGAGGGTTTTTCGTAGCAATTTTGGTCTCATATTTTGTCACAATCTAGAAAATTAAACTAGTTTAACGTGGGCGTTGGAATCTTGTCATTCTGAACTCTAAATCAAACGTTACGTATGATTTTGTGCGGAAACGTCAAGTTTATTGGCTAGTTAAAATGATCATTTGTTCTCATTGTGCAAAGGTTTACAAATGAAGCACAATGCATGGCATCACGCAGTTTAGAATAGGTTGGATTACATGGAGGCTTTGTTGTAGCCATTGCGGGCTTAAATTTATCACAATATAGAAAATTGAGCTAGCTTAACGTGGGTGTTGGATTCGTGTCATTGAGAACTCTAAATTGAAAGTTACAGACTATTTAGTGTAGACATGTCAAGTAAATCTGCTAGTTAAAATTATCATCATAAAGTGATCATTGCTGCTACTTGAGTAAAGGCTTATAAATGAAGCATAATGCCTAGCATCACGCAGTTTAGGATAGATTGGATTACTTGGAGGCTTTGTCGTAGCTATTGCGGTCTTAAATTTTATAACAATATAGAAAATTGACCTAGACTCATGGGGTGTTTCATTCATGTCATTCTGAATTCTAAATCAAAAGTTACAGACGGTTTAGTGTGGACATGTCAAAGTTTATCAGCTAGTTAAAATTGTCATTCTAAACTGATCATTGGTGCTCATTGAGCAAAGGTTTACAAATGTCACAATATAAAAAATTGAGCTAGCTTAATGATGGTGTTAGATTCGTGTCATTTTGAACTCAAAATCAAAAGTTACAGATGATTTAGTGCGAACTTGTCATGTTGATTGGCCTGTTAAAATGTTCATTCTAAACTAATCATTGCTGATCCTTGAGAAAAGGTCTATAAATGAAGCGTAATGCATAGCATTACGCAGTTCGGGATATATTGGATTACTTGGAGACTTTGTCGTAGCTCTTTCAATCTCAAATGTTGTAACACTATTGAAAATTGAGCTAGATTAATGTGGGCATGGGATTTCATGTCATTTGGAGCTCTAAATCAAAAGGTAAGGACGATTTAGTACGGACATGTCAAGTTGATCAGTTAGTTGAAATGATCATTTTAAACTGATCATTGTTGCTCATTGAGCAAACGTTTACAAATGAAGAATAAATAGGATTACTTGGACGCGTTTTTGTAGTTCTTTTAGTCTCAAATGTTGTCACAATTTTGTAAATTGAGTTAAATTAACGTGGGCATTGTTTTCATGTCATTTTGAGCTTTAAATCAAATGTAAAAGACGATTTAGTGCAGACATGTCAAATTGATCAGCTAGTTAAAATCATCATTCTAAACTGATCATTGGTGATCATTAAGCAATGGTTTACAAATGACGCATAATGAATGGCTTCATGCAGTGTGGGATAGATTGAATTACTTGGAGGCTTTATCGTAGCTATTTCACTCTGAAATTTTGTCACAATATATAATATTGAGCTATCTTAACTTGGGTGTTTGATTTGTTTCATTCTGAACTCTAAATCAAAAGTTTCGGACGATTTAGTGCGAACATGTCAAGTGGATCAGCTAATGAAATCATCATTCTAAACTGATAACTGGTGCTCATTGAGTAAAGGTTTACAAATGAAGTATAATGCATGGCATCACGCAGTCTAGAATAGATTGGATTATTTTGAGCCTTTTTGTACCTCTTTCAGTCTCAAATGTGTTCACAATATAGAATATTGAGCTAGATTAACGTGGGTGTTGTATTAGTGTCATTTTGAGCTCTAAATCAAAAGTTACGGATGAATTATGGTGGACATGTCAAGTTTATCGACCAATTAAAATGATCATTCTAAATTGATCATTGGTGCTCCTTGGTTCATAAATGAAGGATAATGCATAACATCTTGCTGTTTGGGATACATTGGATTACTCGGAGGCTTTGTCGTAGCTTTTTCAGTCCTGAATGTTGTCAAAATATAAAAAATTGATTTAGGTTAGAGTGGGCTTGGATTCGTGTCATTCTGAACTCTAAATCAAAAGTTTTGGACGATTTAGTGCATACATGTCAAGTTGATCGGCCAGTTAAAGTGATCATTCTAAACTGATCATTCGGGACTGATCATTAGTGCTCCTTGAGTAAAGGCTTATAAATGAAACATAATAGATAGCATCACACAGTTTAGCATAGATTGGATTACTTGAAGGCTTTGTTGTAGCTGTTTCAGTCTGAAATGCTGTCACAATATAGAAAATTGAGCTAGCTTAACGTGGGCATTGGATTCGTGTTATTCTGAAATCTAAATCAAAAGTAACGGACGATTTAGTGCGTACATGTCAAGTTGATCAGTCACTTAAAGGGATCATTCTAAACTGTTCATTGGTCCTCATTGAGCAAAGGTTTACAAATGAAGAATAACGCATGGCATCACGCAGTTGAGGACAGATTGAATTACTTGTAGGCTTTTTCTTAGCTATTGCGGTCTTCAATTTTATCACAATATAAAAACTAAAGCTAGCTTAACGTGGGCGTTGGATTCGTGTCATTCAGAACTCTAAATCAAAAGTTACAGATGATTTAAGGCGGACATGTCAAGTTTATCGGCCAGTTAAAATGATCATTCTAAATTGATCATTGGTCCTCCTTGGCTAATAAGTGAATTATAATTTATGGCATCCCACAATTTGTGATACATTAGATTGCTTGGAGGCTTTGTCATAGCTCTTTGAGTCTCCAATATTGCCTCAATATTGAAAATTGAGATAGATTAACGTGGGTGTTGGATTCAATTCATTTGAGCTTTAAACAAAATGTTCAAGTCGAGTTAATGCGGACATTTCAAGTTTATCAGCTAGTTAAAATGATAATTCTAAACTAATAATTGGTGCTCATTGAGCAAAGGTTTAAAAATGAAGTAAACTGCATTGCATCACTCAGTTTGGGATAGATTGGATTACTTGGAGCCTTCTTCCTAGCTCTTTCAGTCTCAAATATTGTCATAATATAAAAATTGGGCTAGCTTAACGTGGGTGCTGGATTCATTAGTACGGACATGTCAAGTTGATCAGTTAGTTAAGATAGTAATTCTAAACTAATTATTAATGCTCATTCAGCAAAGGTTTAAAGATGAAGCATAACACATGGCGTAACACAGTTTGGAGTAGATTAGATTACTTGGAGGCTTTGTCCTAGCTATTTCAGTCTTAAATTTTGTCACAATATAGAAAATTGAGCTAGGTTAACATGGGTCATGGATTCGTGTCATTCCAAACTCTAAATCAAAAGTTAAGGACTATTTAGTGCGGACATGTCAAGTTGATCGGCCAGTTAAAATGATCATTCTAAAATGATGATTGGTCTTCCTTTATTAAAGGCATATGAATGAAGCATAATGGATGACAGCACACAATTTGGAATACATTGGATTATTTGGAGGCTTTGTATTCGCTCTTTCGGTTTCAAATGTTGTCACAATATACAAAGTTGAATAAATTAATGTGGGCTCTTGATTTATGTCATTTTGAGTTCTAAATCAAATGTTAAAGATGATTTAGTGCGGACATGTCAAGTTAATCAGTTATTTAAAATAATCATTATAAACTGATCATTGCTGCTCATTAAGCAAAGGTTTACAAATAAAGCATAATGCATGACATCATGCAATTTGGGATAGATTTGATTACTCGGTGGTTTTGTCGTAGCTATTTAACTCTTAATTTTATAACAATATAGGAAACTGAGCTAGCTAAACGTGGGTGTTGGATTCATGTCATTCTGAACTCTAAATCAAAAGCTACTGACAGTTTAGTGCATACATATCAAGTTGATTGCCCAGTTAAAATGATCATTCTATGCTGATCATTGGTGGTCCTTAAGTAAAGGCTTATAAATGGAATATAATCCTTGGCATCACGTAGTTTGGAATGTATTGGATTACTTGGAGGCTTTGTCCTAGCTCTTTCCGTCTCAGATAGTGCCACAATATCGAGAATTGAGCTAGATTAATGTGGGTGTTGGATTCATGTCATTTTGAGCTCTAAATCAAATGATAAAGATGATTTAGTGCGCAGATGTCAAGTTCATCAACTCGTTTAAATTATCATTTTAAACTAATCATTGGTGCTCATTGAGCAAAGGTTTACAAATGAAGCATAATGCATGGCATCACATATTTCAGGATAGATTGGATTACTTGGAGGCTTTTTCATAGCTATTTTGGTCTTCAAATTTTTCACAATATAGAAAATTGAGGTAGATTAACGTGGGTGTTTGATTTGTGTCATTTTACACTCGAAATCAAAAGTTACGTACGATTTAGTGCGGACATGTCAAGTTGATCGGCAGTTAAGATGATTACTCTAAACTGATCATTGATGCTCCTTGAGTAAAGTCTTATAAATGATGCATAATGCATGGCATCACGCAGTATGGGATACATTGGATTACGTGGAGGCTTTGTCGTAGCTATTTCAGTCTCAATTGTTGTCACATTATTGAAAATTGAGGTAGATTAAGATGGGCATTGGATTCATATCATTTTGAGCTTTAAATAAAATGTAAAAGTCAATTTAGTGCGGACATTTCATGTTGATCGGTCAGTTAAAATGATCATTCTAAACTGATCATTGGTGTTCCTTCAGTAAAGGTTTATAAATCATGAATAATCTATGGCATCATGCAGTTTTGGACGATTTAGTGTTGACATATCAAGTTTATTGGCTAGTAAAACTGAACATTCTAAACTGATCATTGGGAAGAGAGGGGAAGAGCTGCAAACTGTCTCATGAACGTTAGGTGCTCCTTGAGCAAAAGTGTACAAATGAAGCATAAAGCATGGCATCATGCAGTTTGGGATAAATTTGATTACTTAGAGGCTTTTTGTACCAATTTCAGTCTCAAATATTGCAACAGTATTGAAAATTGAGGTAGACTAACGTGGGCATTGGATTCTTGTGATTTTGAGCTTTAAATCAAACGTTAAAGACGATTTAGTGCGGACATATCAAGTTGATCAGCTAGTTAAAATGTTCATTCTAAACTAATCATTCCTGCTCATTGAGAAAAGTTTTAAAAATGAAGCATAGAGCATGGCATCATGCTGTTTTGGATAAATTGGATTACTTGGAGGCTTTTTTGTACTTATTTCAGTCTCAAATATTGCAGCAATATTGAAAATTGAGTTAGATTAACATGGGCGTTGGATTCTTGTGTTTTTTAAGCTTTAAATCAAACATTAAAGACGATTTAGTGCGGACATGTCAAGTTGATCAGATAGTTAAAATGATCATTCTAAACAAATCATTCGTGCTCATTGAGAAAAGGTTTAAAAATGATGCATAATGCATGGCATAAGCTTTTGTCATAGCTATTTCAGTCTTAAATTTTATCGCAATATTGAAAATTGAATTAGTTTAATGTGGGCATTGGATTCATGTCATTATGACCTTTAAATAAAAAGTTACTGATGATTTACTACGGATATGTCAAGTTGATCGGCCAATTCAAATGGTCATTCTAAACTGAGCATTAGTGCTCCTTGACTAAGGCTTATAAATTGAGCATAATCCATGACATCACGCAGTTTGGGATACATTGGAATACTTGAAGGTTTAGTTGTAGCTATTTTGGTCTTAAATTTTATCATAATATAGAAAATTGAGCTAGGTTAACGTGGGCATTTGATTCATGTCATTTTGAGATTTAAATCAAATGTTAAAGACGATTTAGTGCGGACATGTCAAGTTGATCAGCTAGTTAAAATAATCATTCTAAACTGATCATTGGTGCTCGTTCAACAAAAGTTTAAAAATGAAGTATAATGTATGACATCATGCAGTTTGGGATAGATAGGATTACTTGGAGGCTTTTCGTACCTATTTCGGTCTTAAATTTTATCACAATATAGAATATTGACCTAGCTTAACGTGGGCGTTGTGATTCGTGTAAATAAAGAGTTACAGACGATTTAGTTTGGACATGACAAGTTGATCGGCCAATTAAAATGATCAATCTAAACTGGTCATTGATGCTCCTTTAGTAACGGCTTATAAATAAAGCATAATCCATGGAATCACACAGTTTGGGATACATTGGATTACTTGGACGCTTTGTCGTAACTCTTTCAGTCTCAAATATTACCACAATATTGAAAATTAAGCTAGATTATCGTGGACGTTGGATTCATGTCATTTTGAGCTTTAAATCAAATGTGAAAGATGATTTAGTGCGGACATGTCAAGTTGATCAGCTAGTTAAAATGATCATTCTAAGCTAGTCATTGGTGCTCATTGAGCAAAGGTTTAAAAATAAAGCATAATGCTTGGCATCACACAGTTTAGGATAGATGGGATTACTTGGAGGCTTTGTCGTAGCTATTTCGGTCTTAAATTTTATCACAATATAGAAAATATAGCTAGCTTAACGTGGACGTTAGATTCGTGTCATTCTGAACTTTCCATCAAAAGGTAAGGACGATTTAGTGCGGACATGTCAAGTTGATCGACCAGTTAAAATGATCATTCTAAAGTTATCTTTGGTCCTTCTTGAGTAAAGGCTTATAAATGAAACATAATGCATCACATAACGCAGTTTGAAATACATTGGATTATTTGGAGTTTTTGTGGTAGCTCTTTAAGTCTCAATTGTTTTCAAAATATTGAAAATTTTGCTAGATTAACGTGGGCGTTGTATTCGTGTCACTCTGAACTATAAATCAAAAGTTACAAACGATTTAGTGCATACATGTCAAGTTGATCGGCAAATTAAAATGATCATTCTTTACTGATCGTTGGTGCTCCTGGAGTAAAGGCTTATAAATGAAGCATAATGCATGGCTTCACGCAGTTTGGTATTACTTGGAGGCTTTGTCGTAGCTGTTTTAGTCTCAACTGCTTTCAGAGTATTGAAAATTGAGCAAGATTAATGTGGTGTTGGATTCATTTCTTTTTTAGTTCTAAATCAAATGTTAAAGAAAATTTAGTGCGTACATGTCAAGTTGATCAGCTAGTTAAAATAATCATTCTAAACTGATCATTGGTGCTCATTGAGCAAAGGTTTACAAATGAAGCATAATGCATGGCATAATGCAGTTTGGGATATATTTGATTATTTGGAGGCTTTGGATTACTTTGAGGCTTTTTCGTAGCTATTTCGTTCTTAAATTTTGTCACAATATAAAATATTGAGCTAGCTTAACGTGGGAGTTTAATTCGTGTCATTTTGAACTCTGAATCAAAAGTTAAAGATGATTTAGTGGAGACATGTCAAGTTGAACAACTAGTTAAAATGATCATTTTAAACTGATCATTGATGCTCCATGACTAAAGGGTTATAAATGGAGCATATTGCGGGCATCACGCAGTTTGGGATACATTGCATTACTTGATGGCTTTTTCTTAGCTATTTTGATCTTAAATTTTGTCACAATAGAAAATTGATGTAGCTTTACGTTAGCGTTGGATTCATGTCATTCTCAACTCGAAATCAAAAAGTTATGGACGATTTAGTGCGGACATGTCAAGTTTATCGGTTAATTACATTGATCATTCTAAACTGATCATTGTTGCTCCTTTAATAAATGCTTATAAATGAAACATAATGCATGACATCATACCATTTGGGATAGATTGGATTACTTATAGGCTTTTTCATAGCTATTTTGGTCTTAAATTTTGTCACAATATAGAAAGATGAACTAGCTTGAGGTGGGCGTTGGATTCCTTTCATTGTGAACTCTAAATCAAATGTTTTGGACGATTTAGTGAGGACATGTAAAGTTGATCGTCCAGTTAAAGTGACCATACTAAACTGATCATTCTAAACTGATCATTGGTGCTCCTTGAGTAAAGGCTTATAAATGAAACATAAAGCATGGCATCACACAGTCTGGGATAGATTGGATTAGTTGGAGGCTTTGTTGTAGCTATTTCATTCTTAAATTTTATCACAATATATGAAATTGAGCTAGCTTAACGTGGGTATTGGATTTGTGTCGTTCTAAACTCTGAACCAAAAGTTATGAACGATTTAGTGCGGACATGTCAAGTTGATTTGCTAGTTATAGTGACCATTCTAAACAGATCATTCTAAAATGATCATTAGTGCTCCTTCAGTAAAAACTTATAAATGAAGCATAATGCATGGCATCTAGCAGTTTGGGATAAATTGGATTACTTAGAGGCTTTGTCTTAGCTATTTCGGTCTTAAATTTTATCACTATATAGCAAAATTGAGGTAGCTTAACGTGGGTGTTGGATTCGTGTCATTCTAAACTCTAAATCAAAAGTTATTGACGATTTAGTGAGTACATGTCAAGTTGATCAGCTAGTTAAAATGATCATTCTAAGCTGATCATTGGTGACCGTTTAGTAAAGGCTTATAAATGAAGCACAATACATAGCATCACAAAGTTTACGATACATTGGATTAATTGAAGTCTTTTTCGTAGCTCTTTCCTCCTCAAATGTTGTGTCAATATGAAAACTTGAGCTAGCTTAACGTGAGCGTTGGACTCATGACTTTTTGAGCTCTAAATTAAAAGTTAAACACGATTTAGTGCAAACATGTCAGGTTGATCAGCTAGTTAAAATGATCATTCTGAACTGATCATTGGGACGCCTTGAGTAAAGGGTTATAAATCAAGCAGAATGCATGATGTCATGCAGTTTGAGATAGATTGGATTACTTAGAGGTTTTGTCATATCTATTTTGGACCTTTTTTGTGACAATATATGAAATTGAGCTAGCTTCACGTGGGGCTAGATTCGTGTCATTCTAAACACTAAATCAAAAGTTATGGGAGATTTAGTGCGGACATGTCAAGTTGATCGGCCAATTAAAATGATTATTCTACAATGATCATTGGTGCTCCTTGAGTAAAGGCTTATAACTGAATCATAATGCATGGTATCACATATTTTGGGATTCATTAGATTACTTGGAAGTTTTGTAGTGGCTCTTTCAATCTCAATTGTTGTCATAGTATGGAAAATTGAGGTAGCTTACGTGGGCGTCGGACTCATGTCATTTTTACCTCTGAATAAAAAGTTAAAGATGATTTAGTGCGGACATATCAAGTTAATCAGTTGGTTAAAATAGTCATTCTAAGCTGATCATTGGTGCTCTTTGAGTAACGGCTTATAAATGAAGCATAATGCTTGGATCACGCAGTTTGAGATAAATTGGATTACTTGGAGGCTTTGTAGTAGTTATTTCGGTGTTATATTTTGTCAGAATATAGAAAATTGAGCTACCTTAATGTGGGCATTGGATTTGGGTAATTCTGAACTCTAAATCAAAAGTTACGAATGATTTAGTTACGACATACAGGTTGATCCGCCAGTTAAAGTGATCATTCTAAACAGATCATCGGTGCTGCTTGAGTAAAGACTTATAAATGAAGCATAATACATGGCATCATGCAGTTTGGGATACATTGGATTACTTGGAGGCTTTATGATAGCTTTTTAAGTATCAAATGTTGTCACAATATGGACAATTGAGGTAGCATAACGTGGCAATGGACTCATGTCTTTTTGAGCTCTAAAATCAAAACTTAAAGACGATTTAGTGCGGAAATGTCAACTTGATCAGCTAGTGAAAATGATCATTCCAAAGTGATCATTGAAGGTCCTTGAGTAAAGCTTTATAAATGAAGCATAATGCATTGCATCGTGCAGTTTAGGATACATTGGATCACTTGGAGGCTTTGTAGTAGCCCTTTCAGTCTCAAATGTTGTCACAAGATAGAAAATTGAGCTAGCTTAATGTCGGTGTTTGATTCATGTCATTTTGAGCTCTAACTCAAAAGTTGAAGACGATTTAGTGCGGACTTGTTAAGTTGATCAGCTTGTTAAAATGATCCTTCTAAACTGATCATGGTTGCTCCTTGAATAAACGCTTATAAATGAAGCATAATACATGGCATCACACAGTTTGGGATAGATTGGAATACTTGGAGGCTTTTTCATAGTTCTTTCAGTCTCAAATTTTGTCACAATATGGAAAATTGAGCTAGCTTAACGTGGGCATTGAAATAATGTCATTTTGTGCTCTTCATCATGAATTTAAGAGGGTTTAGTGCGGACATTTCAAGTTGATCAGCTAGTTAAAATGATCAATCTTAACTGATCATTGGTGGTCCTTGAGTAAAGGCTCATAAATGAAGCATAATGGATGGCATCACGCAGTTGGGATACATTGGATTACTTGGAGGATTTTTCATAGCTCTTTTAGTCTCAAATGTTGTCACAATATAGAAAATTTAGCTAGTTTAAAGGCAGCGTTGGATGGATTTCATTTTGAGCTCTAAATAAAAAGTTAAAGACAATATAGTGCGGACATGTCAAGGTTATCAGCTATTTAAAATGATCATTCTAAATTGATCATTGGTGCTCTTTTAGTAAAGGCTTATAAATAAAACATAATGCATGGCATCACGCAGTTTTGGATACATTGGATTAGTTTGAGGCTTTTTCATAGCTCTTTCGGTCTCAAATGTTGTCACAATTTGGAAAATTAAGCAAGGTTAATGTGGGCGTTGGACTTATGTCATTTAGAGCTCTAATTGAAAAGTTAAAGACGATTTACTACAGACATTTGATGTTGATCTGCTAGTTAAAACAATCATTCTAAACTAATATTGGTGCTCTTTGAGTAAAGGCTTATAAATTAAGCATAATGCGTGGTAGCACGCAGTTTGGGATAGATTGGTTTAGTTTGAAGCTTGATCGTTCTAAACTAATCATTGATGCTCATTGGGTAAAGGTTTACAAATGAAGCATAATGCATGTCATTACGCAGTTTGGGGTATATTGGATTACTTGGAGGCCTTGTCGTAACTATTTTGGTCTTAACTTTTGTCACAATATATAATATTAAGCTAGCTTAATGTGGGTGTTGTATTCGTGTCATTCTAAACTCTAAATCAAAAGTTACAGACCAGTTATTGCGGACATGTCAAGTCTATTGTCCAGTTAAAGTGATATTCTAAACTGATCATTACTCCTCCTTGAGTAAAGGCTTCTAAATGAAGCATAACGCATGGCATCACACAGTTTAGAATAGATTTTAATACTTGAAGGCTTTGTGCTAGCTCTTCCAGTCTTAAATGTTGTCACAATATAGAAAATTGAGCTAGCTTAATGTTGGCGTTGGATTCGTTTCATCATGTACTCTAAATCAAAAGCTATGGATGATTTATTCCATACACATCAAGTTGATCGACCAGTTAAAATTATCATTCTAAATTGATCATTGGTGCTCCTTGAGTTAAGGCTTATATATAGGGCATAATCCATGGCATAAGGCAGTTGGGATACATTGGATTACTAGGAAGATTTGTCTTAGCTATTTCGGACTTAAATTCTAACAAAATATAGAAGATTTGAGCTAGCTTAAAGGGGGTATTGGATTCAAATTATTTTGAACATTAAATCAAAAGTTACAAATGATTTAGTGCAGAAATGTCAAGTTTATCGGCTACTTAAATTGATCATTCTAAAATGATATTTGATGCTATTCAGTAAGGGTTTACAAATGAAGCATAATGCTTGGTATCACGTAGTTTGAGGTAGATTAGATTTCTTGGAGGCTTTAACATAGCTATTTTGGTCTAAAATTTTATCACAATATAGAAAATTCAGCTAGTTTAACGTTGGCATTGGATTTCTGTCATTTTCAACTCTAAATCAAAAGTTAAGAACGATTTAGTGCGGACATGTCAAGTTTATCGGCCATTTAAAATGATCATTCTAAACTGATCATTGGTGCTCCTTGATTAAAGGCCTTTAAATGAAGCATGGCATCATGCAGGGATAGATTGGATTACTTAAAGGCTTTGTCTTAGCTTTTACTTGGAAACTTTGTCGTAGTTATTTCAGTTTCAAATGTTGTCACGATATTGAAAATTGACCTAGATTAACGTGGACGTCGGATTCATGTAATTTTGAGGTCTAAATAAAATGTTAAAGCCAATTTAGTGCGGACTTGTCAAGTTGATTAGCTAGTTGAAAATGATAGTTCTAAACTGATCATTGGTGCTCATTGAGCACAATTTACAAATGAAGCATAATGCATGCCATCACGTAGTTTGTGATAAATTGGATTACTTGAAGGCTTTGTCATAGATATTTCGGTCTAATATTTTGTCACAATATATAATATCGAGCTAACTTTACTTGGGCGCTGTTATTCTGAACTCTAAATGAAAAGTTAAAGACGATTTAGTGCGGACATGTAAAGTTGATCGGCCAGTTAAAGTGTTCATTCTAAATTGATCATTTTAAACTGAACATTAGAGCTCCTTGAGTAAATCCTTATAAATGAAGTGTAATGCATGGCATCATGCCGTTTAAAATAGATTATACTACGTGAACGCTTTGTGGTACCACTTTCAGTCTTGAATTTTTTCACAATATAAAAAATTGAGCTAGCTTAATATTTGTCTTAGCTATTTCAGTTTCAAATGTTGTCGCGATATTGAAAATTGACCTAGATTACCATGGACAACGGATTCATGTAATTTTGAGGTCCAAATAAAATGTTAAAGCCGAAATAGTACGCACGTGTCAAGTTGATTAGCTATTTAAAAATGATCATTCTAAATTGATCATTGGTGCTCATTGAGCACAATTTACAAGTGAAGCATAATGCATGCCATCACGCTGTTTTGGATAAATTGGATTACTTGAAGGTTTTGGCATAGCTATTTCGGTCTTATATTTTGTTACAATATATAATATCGAGCTAGCTTAACTTGGGCATTGGATTCGTGTCATTCTGAACTTTAAATCAAAAGCTAATGACGATTTAGTGCGGACATGTAAAGTTGATCGGCCAGTTAAAGTGATCATTCTTAATTGATCATTTTAAACTGACATTAGTGCTCCTTGAGTAAATGCTTATAAATGAAGTATAATGCATGGCATGACAGAGTTTAGAATAGATTGGACTACTTGAGGGCTTTTTGGTATCTCTAATCACAATATAGACAACTAAGCTTGCTTAACGTGGACGTTGGATTCGTGTCATTCTGAACTCTAAATCAAAAGCTACGAACGATTTAGTGAGTACACATCAAGTTGATCGGCCAGTTAAAATGATCATTGTAAACCGATCATTGGTGCTCCTTAAGTAAAGACTTATAAATGAAGCATAATGCATGGCAACATGGAGTTTGGGATACATTGGACTACATGGCGGCTTTGTCGTAGCTCTTTTAGTCTCAATTGTTGTCACAATATTAAAACTTGAGCTAGATTAACGTGGGTTTTGATTAATGTCATTTGGAGCTCCAAATGAAAGGTTAAAGAGGATTTAGTGCAGACATGTCAAGTTGTATCAGCTAGTTAAAATGATCACTATAAACGGATCATTGGTGCTAACTGAGCAAAGGTTTACAAATGAAGCATAATGCATGGCATCGCACAGTTTTAGATATAATGAATTACTTGGAGTCTTTGTCATTGCTATTTTGGTCTTAAATTTTGTTACGATATTGAAAATTGAGCTAGCTCAACGTGGGCATTGGATTCGTGTCATTCTCAACTCTAAATCAAAAGTTACGGCAATTTAGTGTTGGCATGTCAAGTTGATCAGCCAGTTAAAATGATCATTCTAAACGGATCATTGGTGGTCCTTCAGTAAAGTATTATAAATGAAGCATAATGCATGGCATCACGCAGTTTGGGATACATTGGATTACTTGGAAGCTATGTCGTAGCTCTTTCAGTCTCAGATGTTGTCACAATATTGAAATTGAGCTACATTAACGTGGTGTTGGTTTACTGTCATTTTGAGCACTAAATCAAATGTTAAAGACGATTTAGTGCGGACATATCAAGTTGATCAGCTAGTTAAAATGATCATTCTAAACTGATCATTGGTGCTCATTGGGTAAAGGTTTACAAATGAAGCTTAATGCATGCCATTGTGGAGTTTTGGATAGATTAGATTACTTGGAGGCTTCGTCGTAGCTATTTTTGTCTTAAATTTTGTCACAATATGGAATATTGAGCTAGCATAACGTGGGCATTGGACTCCTGTCATTCTGAACCGTAAATCAAAAGTTACGGACAATTTAGTGTGGAAATATCACATGCATTGCCTAATTAAATCGATTATTTTAAACTGATCATTGGTGCTCATTGAGCAAAAGTTTACAAATGAAGCATAATGAATGCAATCACGCAGTTCGGGATATACTAGATTACTTGAAGGCTTTGTCAAAGCTATTTTGGTCTTATATTTTGTCACAATATAGAATATTGAGCTAACTTAACATGGGCGTTAGATTCGTGTCATTTTGAACTTTAAATCAAAAGTTCTGGACAATTTACTGGATACATGTCAAGTTGATCGTCCAATTAAAAGGATCATTATAAACTGATCATTGGTCCTCCTTGAGTAAAGGCTTATAAATTAAGCATAATGCATGACATCACACAATTTGGAATACATTTGATTAGTTGGAAGCTTTGTTGTAGCTCTTTCAGTCTCAAATGTTGTCACAATATTGAAAATTGAGCTACATTAGCGTGGGCATTGGATTCATGTCATTTTGAGCTCTAAATAAAATGTTAAAGACGATTTATTGTGGACATGTCAAGTTGATCGGTCAGTTAAAGTCATCATTCTAAACTGATCATTCTAAACTTATCATTTGTGCTCCTTGAGTAAAGGCTTATAAATTAAGCATAATGCATGGAACCACACAGTTTAGGATAGATTGTATTACTTGAATGTTGTGTGGTAACTCTTCCAGTCTCAAATGTTATCACAACATAGAAAATTGATCTAGCTTAATAATGATGTTGGATTCGTGTCATTTTGAACTCTAAATCAAAACTTATGTATGATTTAGTGCATACATGTCAAGTTAATCTGCCAGTTAAACTAATAATTCTAAACTGATCATTAGTGCTTCTTTAGTAAAGGCTGATAAATGAAGCACAATGTATGGCATCACGCAGTTTATGATAGAACGGATTACTTAAAGGCTTTTTGGTAGCTCTTTCAGCCTCAAATGTTGTCACAATATAGAAAATTGAGCCAACTTAGCGTGAGCGGTTGATTCGTGTGATTTTGAATGCAAAATCAAAAATTAGAGACGATTTAGTGCGGACATGCAAAGTTGATCGGCCAGTTAAAGTGATCATTCTATACTGATCATTGGTGCTCCATCATTAAAGGCGTATAGATGAAGCATAATTCATGGCATCACGCAATTTGGGATAGATTAGATTACTTGGAGGCTTTGTTGTAGCCTTTCAGTCTCAACTGTTGACACAATATTGAAAATTGAGACAAATGAACGTGCGCATTGGATTAATGTGATTTTGAGCTCTAAATCAAATGTTAAAGACGATTTAGTGCGAACATGTCAAGATGATCGGCTAGTTAATATGATCATTCTAAATGAATCATTGGTGTTCCTTGAGAAAAGGCTTATAAATGAGGCATAATGCACGGCATCACGTAGCTTGGGATAGATTGGATTACTTGAAGGCTTTGCAGTAGCTCTTTTAGTCTCACATGTTGTCACAATATAGAAAACTGAGCTAACTTAACGTGGGTGTTGGATTTGTGTTATTTTGAACTCTTAATACAAAAGTTACAGACAATTTAGTGCAAGCATGTCAAGTTGATTGGCAACTTAAAGTGATCATTCTAAACTGATCATTATTGCTCCTTGAGTAAAGACTTATAAATGAAGCATAATACAAGGCATCACGCAATTTAGGACATATTGAATTACTTAAAAGCTTTGTGGCAGCTCTTTCAATATTAAATATTGTCACAATATAGAAAATTGAGCTAGCTTAACGTGGGTGTTGGATTTTTGTCATTCTGAACTCTAAATCAAAAGTTACAGAATATTTAGTGTGTACATGTCAAGTTTTTTGGCCATTTAAAATGATCATTCAAAAATGATCATTCGTGTTCATTGTGTAAAGGCTAATAAATAAAGCATAATGCATGGCAGCACACAGTTTGGGTTACATTGGATTACTTGGAGGCTTTGTCATAGCTATGTCTATCTTAAGTTTTGTTATAATACAGAAAATTGAGCTAGCTTAACACGGGGCGTTGGATTCATATCATTCTGAACTCTAAATCAAAAGTTACGAATGATTTAGTGCGGACATGTCAAGTTTATCTACTAGTTTAATTAACCATTCTAATCTGATCATTGGTGCTCATTGATCAAAGATTTCACTACAAGAAAACATCAATTTCTCGACGAAGAATTTTGTCGGCAGTCCGTCGGAACGACCCATTTCCCATCGACTTTCCGACAAAAGATGTCCGTCAGGACAATTTTGTTAGAAACCAACTTCTGTCGGAACTTGTCGGGAATTAGCGATGGGTTGTGATAAATGTAGCCGTCGGCAATAACCGACATATTTGCGATGGATTTAGTTAGTCGGGCTGCACTTCCAATGACAATTTCCATTGGGTATGACAAGCGAGGATATATCCCGACGGTTTTCAGCAGCGGGATGTAACCGACGATATCGCGATGAAATAAGCATCACGACGGAATCGTGTCTGTTGGTAATTACCGATGGATTAGCGATAACGCTATCCGTCGGACGTATGGTATATCCGGACGGTTTTCATCGGTTGGGATTGAACCAACGACATCGCGATGAAATCAGCTTCTCGATAGAATCTTGTCCGTCGGTAGTTCCCGACGGATAACCGATAACTCTACCCATCAAACCTCTATCGTTTCCCGATGACTCCCTCCATCGGAAATAACCAAAAAATTGAAAAAAATTTTTAATAATTATTTTTAAAAAATATTCATTAAATATTTTTTTAAAAATATATATTATTTTTAAAATAAATGTATTAATTATTAAATTTAATAAATATTTTAAAAATATTTAATAAAAATATTATAACAATTAAATAAAAATAATATTTCAAATTATAAATATAATAATATTTAAAGTTTAATTGTTTTAAAATCTACAAATTACATGGGAGGAGGAGAAGAAGGAGGCAAAAATTCATTCGGATAATCCGGAATTTGGTTTTCGACAAATTCTACAAAATATTTTAGCTTGGTCATCTCTATCTCCATAGCCGCCATTTTTTTTTGAGTTGTGCATTCTTCTCATTTCCATCCACAGATGTTGTACCACCGGTATCTGCAACTCTCCCAAGTACTAGATGATGATATTAGAAAATGGTATTTCTTATAAAAACAAAAAAATATTACTAAATAAATATTATAATATTAAATATAAAATAAATAAAAAGAAAAATCAAACTTACATCAAGAACTAGACGGTTAATCTCAGAACAATTCAATTCGGCGATCGAAGATGAAGAACCAACTTGAGACTGATAGACAAAATATCAATTTTTTTCTTTTTCACTTTTCCGATGATATCAGTAACGAGACCATCTTATATGCGACCAGTCTTTTTGTTGGTGTGGATGGCCTCAAGAATTTGCAAGTGATCTGGAAGTGCTCAAATTGTTGTGGCTAAAAGTAAAAAAAATACTAAATTAATATTTAAAAAAATTTCAAATAATAATAAATAAAATTAATCTAATAATAAATTTATCAATTGATCGGCACGTCTCAGAAAACTAGTCGATCTAGCATTGTGAATGTAAATGCCTTTGCCTCCTCGGTCGCTCTTTCGGTTTCCTGAATTAGTCCTTGAGATGACCTCAACGCTGGAAGATTCGCAATAACGAGTAAGGTCATTCCAAATCGACTCATTCAACCCTCTTGGTTTGTCTTTTCCCTTGGTTTCCTGAATTAGTCCTCGAGAATGAAGCATCTTTAATATAGATTTGATTATTCTGTTGTTTGAAATACCAAACCTACGAATTTTTATTAGAATAACGTTAAAATAATTATAGAAAATTTAATATAACATGTTGAATTTCCTTGACGCCTCAGATCAAGAAAAGTAAGAAGTTCACGACCAGGTTGCTGAACCAATTCTTCAATTATCATTGGTCAAAAAGAATCATTTCCAGATTCTGGAACTTGAGTTGGTATAAAACTAGGAGTAGACGACTCTTGATACAATGTTAAAAATATTATTATTACATTAATACGAAGACTACACTTGAAGTTAATAATTAATTAAAAAAATGTATTGTTTTGTAAGAAAATAGTTTCACACTAGCCTGGGATCTCCAGCATAATGTTAAGCAAATTTCATGAATATCTACATAATATGACATTCTTAAGTAACTTATAAAATAATTTATATGTTACATAAATAATTTAAATTTTTAAATATTTTTACAATAAGATTAAATACATTTTATATATGCTATATTTAAATTTAGTGTAAAATATTTTACAGCATTAACATTATTTTATTGTAATTTTATTATTATATTAATTTTTATAATAACACTAATTATGAAATACGACTTGGGTAATGATATAAAGTTGATAATTTTGGATCCACAACACCTACTAGTGAATGCTTCTTTATTTCGAATCGGTAACGCAACACCTAGTGTATATAACCCAGTAAGGTTCGGTTGCATTTGTCTCCATGCATTGCAAGTTCATTTAGGCAACTCATCGAACATATTACTTTCATCCAACATTAGGAGAAACAATGTTCTTAAGCTTATAAGAATTAACAATCACAAACACCCATAAATCACACATCTTGTGTGACTTTCTGCATATTTTTCTGAGAGTCAAAAACCTGATTGGAATTCTTCTGCATATTTTCTGACCTCTATAAAAATTTGAGGGAAGAAGAAGAAAGAGAGATCTATATAACTCTCTCTCTCTCTAACCCAAATTAAGAACGGTTCCAAATTTAAAATGCCAAAATCTCAGAGAATAAATCTCGAGGTTGAGAAAAAGACCATTGTGAAGGTTTTATGAAGATGTTCCAATTTAAAAACTGAAATTGTGAGGGCACAACTTACATTTTCAGCGATTACACTTACACACACCAAGAGAAAACTTCCGGCGGCGTCGATTTCAGACTTCCGCCAACGTCGATTTCAGACATCCGGCAATGTCGATTTCAGAATGGGAGAGGAAGAGGCCGATTTCAGATTGGAAGAGAAGAGAAGACTGGAAGATAAGTCGTGGGGTCGTATGTTATATTTGATATTTTCGACGGAAAAATCCGTCGGAAATTCGTCAGCCAAATAATAAATATTTTCGCAAAAACCCGCGTGCTAAATTAACTTTCCCGCATATAATTTTACATTTGTTGGTAGTCTGTCGGAAATTACAGATCTATTTCCGATGGAAACTGAATGTTCACCATGCTCACCAAATTGTCAGTTCACGTGGTAAAGGTTATTTCCAACGGATTTCCATCCGATCTAGTGGCGTGATCAGCAATCCGTTGGAATATTCTGATGGATTTCTGACAATCCTATTATTTGTTAACAAAAATAATAAATATTTTTATTTATAAAATGTAATTTCATAAATTTTCAAAAATTTAAAAAATATCCAGATTAATTGGTAAGCTGATTTATTTTGTTTCTTAAGAATATACCAAAATAATTTGAAATAGCCATTTCTCATAATTTATTATTTATTCAGATTTTGAAGTTAATATGTTTATAGCTAATATTGTTCATAGTATTATTTTTTTTGGATCCGTATGCGAATCTAGTTAAAGGTCGCCGCCTTTTTGGTGATAGTAATGAAAAATTTACTATATTCTATGAATTTAATTATAATTTTGAGAGCTCGCCGTTTAACTAGGGAGGTGACTACAAGTCCCCTAAAATGGTTTTTGGTTTATATTAGAAATGTTTATAGAACTGTTTATTTTTACAAAATTATCTAGTATATAACATTAGAAATGTGTAACATTTAGTCGTAGCCCATATATGTTTTAAACTTTTAAATCTATTAAACTTTACATTTGAAATTTCTGTTTGTCGCATATCCGTCAGTAGTTGCAGACGGAATTCCAGTGGGTATTCAAATTCCATCACAGATCCGTCGGATAATCTTCTCCGACACGATGGGGTATAGTATCAATACCCTATGTTGTCGGGAATCCGACTTTAGTTTCCGACGGCATTGCGACGGGTACAACGAGTATTCAAATTCCGTCGAAAATCCATCACTACAGGGAATATAATTATTTTTAGAAAATTTGGCACTGAAAATTAAAGTATCATAAAAAGTAAAACAATGCAATTACATATTTAATCAGAATCTGATGAACATTCCGAAGTAGCTGAATTTTCATCGTCAAACTCGCCAATCTCCTCTTCTGAATCTTGAAATACGTTGTAATTTCCGTTTGTGGTGTCATCAACAACAAGGTTAACATCAAGAGAAGTTTCTATGGAACCTAAGTTACCAATTGTGCTTTGCTGCATAGGGTCTTGCTCTGAAACACCACATACCATTCCTCTAGGGTGTATTGATGTCACTGTAATCCAAGGATCTTGTTTGTTTTTCACACGAGGATATCGAATGTAACAAACCTGGTCCGCTTGTGATGCAAGTATAAAAGAATCATATTTTTATGTCGCTTACGGTAGTGTACAGATGTAACACCATATTCGTCTTGACGTTGACCAATGACAGGGTCATACCAGTCACAGTAGAACACAATACACATCAAATCAACCATTCCTTGATAGTGAACTTCTAATATTTCACGAATAACACCGTTGTATACAATTTCACCAAATTGATATGATATACCATAATTAGAAGTTTTTTTGTGAGTTTCCTTCGCGATTAGTCTTAAAAGCATATCCACCAGTGCAATACATTGGATAAGATTTTGCCGTAAATGTAGGACCATTCACCAACTCAACTAATCACGTGGGAAACATTATACCCCTAGAAGGACCCTTAGTAACCTTCGAAATAATTGAATGCACTCAACTATATATATATATATATATGATATTATTATTGAAAATTACATAATTAATTAACATTGACGTAAAAGTGCAACAAACTTGCAAATTTGCTCTTTTTAAGTTCGGCTCTTTTTAATTATTTAACTTGTAATTTAAACAATGAACACGTATTTGATCCATGTATATCCTGTTAATTATAAACAAAATAATTAAAAATAAAGTATAATAACATTTACAAAAATATTTAAATGAATGAACCTTTCATATTCCAAAATGTCATCGCAATTCTTCAAAATATACCGATGCAAGTGTTTGTGTTCCTCCTCTTATAGGCGTCGCGTCTTCCCTTTTACACTTAAATGTCCAGTTTGTGCAAATACTTCTAGCACATACACAGGATAGCTTGGTTTTTTGCCTCCATCATCATGTCATGCAGTTCGTCTATTTTTTGTTCGGACTTGCGATGGAAAATAGTAGTTGGCAAAGTTAGATGTTTTAAGATATTTTAATATTAAAATTTGTGTTATTGTTGAAAAAATAAATTAAAAATACTAAATTTGAAATAAAAATTTAAAATATACTATTTCAAAGAATTACCCTTTATTATTTGTACCAATTATGTTTGTTTTCAGATTTAAATTTAAACAATCAAATCTAATTCAAGCCTTTTGTTTAGTTTATTATGTTAAAGAACTTAGATGCGACGATTGAACCTTCAACCTAGCAAGATTTTTAACTTTTTTATTTAGGTGGAACCTATATCTCTCAAAAGGATACATCCATCGGTACTGAACATGTCCTCGAAGCGTTGTTTCTCTAGGGTGGTGAATAGGAAGATGTTCCATAACATCAAAAAATGTGCGATCTTTCGAGTAGGAGTAGAGTGATGGGTCTCGCTTTCAAGTGGTATCAGCTGTCAATATGGCATAGCTAAGGTTCCGAATCAGACCCTCGCACCATGCAAATATTTTCATGAGGTTACAAATGAGAACCGGTATTTTTTCCTCCAAATTTCGTATATCATCTCCAGTAAGTGATCTTGTACATAAATTCTCAGAAAAAGCACCAATCCCTGCATAATAAAAAGTTAATCTGGCCGGTAAATTATGATTATATATAAAATAATGTAAACATACCTGCAATTGTTCCGTAGACGTTTTTAGGCAGAAGATCGCTAAAGGCAAATAGAAATAGTCTTTGCATGACAACAAGACAATCATGACTTTTCATCCCTGTAAGTTTTCCTCCAATAGTATCGACACAATTACAAATATTAGATGCGTATCCGTCTGAAAATTTGACACTATGCTTAATCCACTCAAAGAACTCGTCTTTTGCATGCACATCCAACCGGAATGCGGAAGACAATGATTTTTCATTCGATACTAGATGTAATTCCTTCCAGGAACAAATATCTGGAAAATCCAATCTAGCTTTCAAATTATCCTTCGTTTTCCCTTTCACATATAGAACAATATTCATTCTGTTGTCGAAATTTGTTTTTCAATGTCCATAACATCTAGATTGTGGCACAACAGATGGTCCTTCCAATATGTTAAATCCCAAAAAATACACTTCTTGTGCCAATTATGGTATTCGCCATTACCATCAACAGGATAATGTCCGTTGCCTCCACATGAAGCCATTCTCTCAGCACCAAAATCTCTAATTTTAGTCATCATATAATTCCCGTCAAGAATAGGAGGTGGACCATCAAAATTGTTTTTGGTTTTTCCTAAACAATGTCGTGGTCCGGCGATATGGATGATCTTGTGGTAGAAAGCGTCGATGATAATCAAACCAACTACTCTTTCGTCTATGTTTGAGTTGGAACGCATCAGTATTATCTTGACAATATGGGCATGCTAACTTTCCATTCGTCGACCATCCTGATAACATACCATAATCTGGAAAATCACTTATGGTCCACATAAGTATTGCTCACATCAAGAAGTTTTGGTGGTTGGAAACATCAAATGCTTCGACACCATTTTCCCATAACATTTTTAACTCATGAATTAGTGGCTGCAAGAAAATATCAAGCGATCGCTTAGGATGCTTTGGACCGGGGACGAGAATTGTTAGAAACAAAAACTCTCGTTTCATACACAATGAAGGAGACAAATTATAAGGTGTCACGATAACTGGCCACAAATGAGTGTTTCCTCCCATGCTTCCCAAAAGGGTTTTATCCATATGTAGATAACCCGAGGTATACGTTCCTAGACTCATATGCAAAACTAGGATAAAACTCTTTAAAATGTTTCCATGATTCGGCATCTGAGGGATGTACAATTTCTCCATTCGAATTATGTTTTGCATGCCATCTCATAGGCTTTTCCGTGTGTTCAGATTGATATATCCTATTTAACCTCTTTGTTAATGGCAAATACCACATCCATTTATGCGGAATAGGCACTCTACTGCTTGTCTCTTGAAATCGAGGTTTGTAACAAAATCGGCACTTCATGCGGTTTTCATCATTTCTCCAATAGATCATACAGTTGTCAATACAGACATCGATCATCTCATACGGCAATCCAAGATAGCCTACAAGTTTTTGAACCTCGTAATATGAAGCAGGTGCAATACTATCTTCATGTAATATATCTCTAATAAAACCAGCTATCGCATTCGCATAATCTTCAGCCAAGTTGAAATCCGTCTTTATCTTCATCAACCTGCTTGCAGTAGATAAAGGCGATAAGCCATCTCTACATCCTTTATACAAAGGCTGCTTGGATGCATCTAACATATCAAAAAATTTCCGGGGTTCCAAATTAGGTTCTTCTATTCTACTCCTATCTTCAGTGTACGATGCTCTTTGTTCACGAAACGTATCATTCACCATCTGAACAGTACCTCCGTTTAATTCAACTTCTGATGTCAGTTCCTCTACCCTAACATTAGTACTATCTAACCTTTTTGAATTACTACCATAATATTGCATCGTTACATCAATTTATCCATGTGAATACCAAATTTTGTAACAAGGCATAAATCAGTCTTATACAAATGATTACGTAATTCTCTAATAGAGATTAATCTATGATTCCGACATTTAATACACAGACAATACATTTTACAGTATTCCGATGTCATGCTATTGTTTGATGCAAATGTCATGAACTCTTCAACACCTTGTGCAAATTCATCCATCAATTCCTTCGTTGTTGAATCATACCAAGGTTTATCCATCCACTATCGAAAATAATCATAAGAACCTGAAGAAGACATTTTGTTAAGATTTTTTGTTCTGGTGAAATTGTGAAGGAGCAAACTTATTTATATTGAAAACTAGGAGATTATGACAAATTTTTAACAGATTATTACAAATTTTTAACAGATTATTATGAATTTTTAACAGATAATCACAAATTTTTAACAGATAATCACAAATTTTTAACAGATAATCACAAATTTTTAACATATTATTCTTAAGAATATTCCCATTTCCGATGGATTCTGACGGTTGCCGACCACTGTTGGAAATTTCCGATGAGCAACCGACGAACCTTTACGTTTACAGATCGGCCAAACTAACGATTGTAAAAAATTGGATGTTGTCGGAAAGTCATCGGAATCACCGGTGGATTTCTGACAACCTTTAGATTTATTTATCTAAAAAAGTAATTAAATGGAATCAGTCAACCAATATATCCCTGACGATTCCAGACAGATAGTAAAAACTAGAATCCGTCAGAAAGTAGTCGGTAGATAACCGACGATTTTGATTTTGTTGGCAATTTCTGAGGGTTTCGAGAGGATATCTCAATGCAAACGTTGTCGTTGGTAATAGGAAGGATGGCCGTCGGGTTTTACCATCGATTTCCTGACGGTGGTGCAAACATCGGTATTTACCGACAAAATACCAACGATATATTTCTGGTCGGTAATCCATAAAAAAACCATCGATTAACCGTTGGAATATTCCAACGATATTATTTCCATCGGAAATGCCGTCAGAAATGTTAATGTTTTCTTGTAGTGTTTACAAAGAAAGCATAATGCGTGGCATCACGCAGTTTGGGATAGATTGGATTAGTTGATGGCTTTGTGGTAGATCTTTCAGTCTCAAATGTTGTCACAATATAGAAAATTGAGCTAGCTTAACGTGGGCCTTGGATTCGTGTCATTTTGAACTCTAAATCAGAAGTTACCGGAGATTTCGTACGGACATGTCAAGTTAATCGGCAAGTTAATGTGGTCATCTTAAAATGATCATTGGGACTCCTTGAGTAAAGGCTTATAAATGAAGCATAATGCATGATATCACGTAGTTTAGTATAGATTGGATTACTTGAAAACTTTGTAGTAGCTCTTTTAATCTCAAATTTTGTCACAATATATAAAATGGAGATAGATTAACGTGTGCATTAGACTCATGTCATTTTTAGTTCTAAATCAATTGTTATGATTTAGTGCGGACATGTCAAGTTGATGAGCTAGTTAAATTCGTCATTATAAACTGATCATCGGTGCTCATTGAGCAAAGGTTCACAAATGAAGCATAATGCATGACATCAGGCAGTTTGGGATAGATTGGATTTCTTGAAGGCTTTTTGGTAGCTTTTTCAGTCTCAAATATTGTCACAATATAAAACATTGAGCTAGCTTAACGTGGGCATTGGATTTGTGTCGCTTTGAACTCTAAATCAAAAGTTACGGATGATTTAGTATGGACATGTCAAGTTTATCACCAAATTAATGTGATGATTCTAAACTGATCATTAGTGCTCCTTGAATAAAGGATTATAAATGAATCATAATGCATGGCATCCCACAAGTTAGCATATATTGGATTACTTGAAGGCTTTCTGGTAGCTCTTTTAGTCTCAAATGTTGTAATAATATAGAAAATTGAGCTAGCTTAACATGGGCGTTGGATTCGTGTCATTCTGAACTCTAATTAAAAAGTTGATCGACCAATTAAAATGATCATTCTTAACTGACCATTGCTGCTCATTGAGTAAAGGCCTATAAATGAAGCATAATACACGATAGCCCATAGTTTGGGATACGTTGGATTACTTGGAGGATTTTTCGTAGCCAATTGTGTCATAAATTTTGTCACAATATAGAAACTTGAGCTAGCTTAATCTGGGTGTTGAATTCATGTCATTCTGAACTCTAAATCAAAAGTTTCAAACTATTTAGTGCAGACATGTCATGTTTATCGGCTAGTTAAATCTATCATTCTAAATTGATCATCGGTGCTCATTGAGAAAAGTTTACAAATGAAGCATAATGCATTGCATCACGCAGTTTGGGATAGATTGGATTATTCCGAGGCTTTTCCATAGCTACTTCGGTCATATATTTTTTCACAATTTAGAAAATTAAGCTAGCTTAACGTGGGCGTTGGATTCATGTCATTCTCTAAATCAAAAGTTACGGACGATTTAGTGTGGACATGAAAAGTTGATTGGCCTGCTAAAATGATCATTCTAAACTGATTATTGATGCTCCTTGAGTAAATAAAGGCTTATAAATGAAGCATAATGCATGGCATCATGCAGTATAGGATAGATTGAATTACTTAGAGGCTTTGTCGTAGCTATTTTATTGTTAGATTTTATCGCAATATAGAAAATTGAGCTACCTTATTATGGGCGTTGGACTCGTGTCATTGTGACTCTAAATTAAAAGCTACAGTCGATTTAGTGCGTACATGTCAAGTTGATTAGCTAGTTAAAATGATCATTCTAAACTAATAATTTGTGCTCCTTGAGCAAAGGCTTATAAATGAAGCATAATGCATGGCATCATGCAGTTCGGGATACATTGGATTACTTAGAGCATTTGTCTCAGCTATTTTGTTCTTCAATTTTGTCATAATATAGAAAATTGAGCTAGCTTAACATGGGCGTTGGATTCGTGTCATTCTGAACTCTAATTAAAAAGTTGATCGACCAATTAAAATGATCATTCTTAACTGACCATTGCTGCTCATTGAGTAAAGGCCTATAAATGAAGCATAATACACGATAGCACATAGTTTGGGATACGTTGGATTACTTGGAGGATTTTTCGTAGCCAATTGTGTCATAAATTTTGTCACAAAATAGAAACTTGAGCTAGCTTAATCTGGGTGTTGAATTCATGTCATTCTGAACTCTAAATCAAAAGTTTCAAACTATTTAGTGCAGACATGTCATGTTTATCGGCTAGTTAAATCTATCATTCTAAATTGATCATCGGTGCTCATTGAGAAAAGTTTACAAATGAAGCATAATGCATTGCATCACGCAGTTTGGGATAGATTGGATTATTCCGAGGCTTTTCCATAGCTACTTCGGTCATATATTTTTTCACAATTTAGAAAATTAAGCTAGCTTAACGTGGGCGTTGGATTCATGTCATTCTCTAAATCAAAAGTTACGGACGATTTAGTGTGGACATGAAAAGTTGATTGGCCTGCTAAAATGATCATTCTAAACTGATTATTGATGCTCCTTGAGTAAATAAAGGCTTATAAATGAAGCATAATGCATGGCATCATGCAGTATAGGATAGATTGAATTACTTAGAGGCTTTGTCGTAGCTATTTTATTGTTAGATTTTATCGCAATATAGAAAATTGAGCTACCTTATTATGGGCGTTGGACTCGTGTCATTGTGACTCTAAATTAAAAGCTACAGTCGATTTAGTGCGTACATGTCAAGTTGATTAGCTAGTTAAAATGATCATTCTAAACTAATAATTTGTGCTCCTTGAGCAAAGGCTTATAAATGAAGCATAATGCATGGCATCATGCAGTTCGGGATACATTGGATTACTTAGAGCATTTGTCTCAGCTATTTTGTTCTTCAATTTTGTCATAATATAGAAAATTGAGCTTCTTTAACATGGGCATTGGATTCATGTCATTTTGAATTCTAAATCAGATGTTACAGACGATTTAGTGCGGACAAAGCAAGTTGATTGGCCAGTTAAAGTGATCATTCTAAACTGATCACTAGTGATCCTTAAGTAAAGACTTATAAATGATGCATAATGCATGGCATCACACAGTTTGGGATATATTGGATTACTTAAATGCTCTATGGTAGCTCTTTCAGTCTCAAATGTTGTAACAACCTAGAAACTTAAGCTAGCTTAACGTGGGCCTTGGATTTGTATCATTCTGAACTCGAAATAAAAGTTATGGAAAATGTAATGCGTACATGTCAAGCTGATCAGCCAGTTAAAATGATTATTCTTTACTGATCATTGATGCTTCTTGATTAAAGGGTTATAAATGAAGCAAAATACATGGCAGCATGCAATTTGGGATACATTGGATTACTCGGAGGCTTTGTCTTAGCTAGTTCTTTCTTAAATTTTGTTACAATATAGAAAATTGTCCTAGTTTGACATGGACGTTGGATTCATGTCATTCTGAACTCTAAATCAAAAGTTATGAACGATTTAGTGTGGACATGTCATGTTTATCGGGTTGTTAAATCGATCATTTTAAATAGATCATTGGTGCTCATTTAGAAAAGATTTACAATTGAAGCCTAATTGGATTACTCGGAGGCTTTTTTGTAGCTACTTCAGTCTTATATTTTTTGCCAATATAGAAAATTTAGCTAGCTTAACGTGGGCGTTGGATTACAGTCATTCCGAACTCTAAATCAAAAGTTACGGACGATTTAGTGTGGGCATGGCAAGTTGATTGGTCAGTTAAATTTATCATTCTAAACTAATCATTAGTGCTCCTTGAGGAAAGGCTTATAAATGAAACATAATGCATGGCATCCCAGAGGTTAGGATATATTGGTTACTTGAAGTCTTTGTGGTAGCTCTTTCAGTCTCAAATGTTTAACAATATAGAAAATTCAGCTAGCTTAACGTGGACGTTGTATTCGTGTCATTCTGAACTCTAAATAAAAAGTTACGGACAATTTAGTGTGTACATGTCAAGTTGATCGACCAATTAAAATGATCCTTCTTAACTGATCATTGGTGCTCCTTGAGTAAAAGCTTATAAATGAGGCATAATACATGGCAGCACGTATTTTGGGATATGTTGGATTATATGGAGGCTTTGTCGTACCTATTTGTGTCTTAAATTTTGAGACAATATAGAAAATTGAGTTAGCTTAACGTGGGCCTTGGATTAATGTCATTATGAACTCTAAATTAAAAGTTACGGACGATTTATTGCGGACATCTAGAGTTGATCGGATAGTTAAATCGATCATTCTAAACTGATCATTGGTGCTCATTGGGTATAGGTTTACAAATGAAGCAGAATGCGTGGCATCACACAGTTTGGGATAGATTGGATTATTTGGAGAATTATTCATAGCTATTTTGGTATTAAATTTTATCACAATGAAGAAATTGAGCTAGCTTAACGTGGGTATTAGATTTATGTCATTCTGAACTCTAAATCAAGTTACAGACGATTTAGTGCGGACATTTCAAGTATATCGGCTAGTGAAATTGATCATTCTAAACTGATCATTGGTGCTCATTGAGCAAAGGTTCACAAATGAAGCATAATGCATGACATCATGCAGTTTGGGATATATGCTTATAAATGAAGCATAATGCATGGCATCACGCAGTTTTTGATACATTGGATTACTCGGAGGCTTTGTCTAAGCTATTATGTTCTTCAGTTTTGTCACAATTAGAAAAGCGAGATTCTTTAACATGGGCGTTGGATTCATGTGATTTTGAACTCTAAAGTAAAAGTTACGGACGATTTAGTGCAGACTTGTCAAGTTGATTGGCCATTTAAGTGACCATTCTAAACTGATCATTCGTGCTCCTTGAGTAAAGGCTTATAAATTAAGCATAAAACATCGCATCCCACAGGATAGGAAATATTGGATTACTTGAAGGATTTGTGGTAGCTCTTTCAGTCTCAAATGTTTAACAATATAGAAAATTGAGCTAGCATAACGTGGGCGTTGGATTCGTGTCAATCTGAAATCTAAATAATAAGTTACAGAAGATTTAGTGTGTCCATGTCAACTTGATCGACCAATTAAAATGATCATTCTTAACTGATCATTGGTGCTCTTTTAGTAAAGTCTTATAAATGAAGCATAATACATGGCAGTACGTAGTTTGGGATACGTTGGATTACTTGGAAGCTTTTTCTTAGCTATTTGTGTCTTAGATTTTGTCACAATATAGAAAATTGAGTTAGCTTAATGAGGGCGTTGGATTAATGTCATTATGAACTGTAAATTAAAGTTAGGGATGATTTAGTGCGGACATCTAGAATTTTTTGTCTAGTTAAATCGATCATTCTAAACTAATCATTGGTGCTAATTGAGCATAGGTTTACAAATGAAGCATAATGCATGGCATCACGCAGTTTGCGATACATTGGATTACTTAGAGGCTTTGTCATAGCTATTTTAGTGTTAAATTTTATCATAATATAGAAATTGAGCTAGATTAACGTGGGTGTTTGATTCCTGTTATTCTGAACTCTAAATCAAGTTATAGATGATTTAGTGAGTACATGTCAAGTTGATTAGCTAGTTAAAATGATCATTTAAAACTGATCATCGGTGCTCCTCGAGTAAAGACTTATAAATCAAGCATAATGCATGGGATCATGTAGTTTGGGATACATTGGATTACTTGGAGGCTTTGGCATAACGCAGTTTAGCATACATTGGATTTCTTGGAGGCTTTGTCGTAGTTATTTCTGTCCTAAATTTTGTAAAAATATAGAAAATTGAGCTAGCTTACCGTTGGCGTCAGATTCATGTCATTCTCAACTCTAAATCAAATGTTATGGATGATTTAGTGCGGTCATGTCAAGTTTATCGGCCAGGTAAATTAATCATTATAAACTGATCATTGGAGTTCATTGAGCAAAGGTTTTTAAATGAAACATAATGCATGCCATCATGCAGTTTGGGATAGATTGGATTACTCAGAGGCTTTCCCATAGCTATTTTGGTCTTATATTTTTGCACAATATCGAAAATTGAACTAGCTTAACGTGGGTGTTGGATTCGTATCATAGCAAACTCTAAATTAAAAGTTACGGACAATTTAGTGCGGACATGGCAAGTTGATTGGCCAGTTAAAGTGTTCATTCTAAAATGATCATTGTTTCTCCTTGAGTAAAGGCTTATAAATGAAGTATAATTCATGGCATCACACAATTTGGGATACTTTGGATTACTTTGGGTACTTTGTCATAGCTTTTTCAGCCTCTAATGTTGTCACAATTTTGAAAATTGAGTTAGATTAACGTGGGCGTTTGATTCATATCATTTAGAGCTCTAAATCAAACGTTAAAAATGATTTAGTGCGAGCATTTCATGTTGAGTGGCCAATTAAAGTGATCAGTATAAATTAATCATTCTAAATTGATCATTTTTGCATATTGAGCAAAGGTTTACAAATTAAGCATAATGCATGACATCACGCAGTTTGGGAAATATTGTATTACTTGGAGGCTTTGTAGTAGTTATTTCAGTTTCAAATTTTATAAAAATATTTATAATTGAGCTAGTTTAACGTGGGCGTTATATTCGTGTCATTCTATACTCTAAATCAAAAGCTACAGATGATTTACTGCATGCACATCAAGTTTATCGCCCAGTTAAAATGATAATTCTAAACGGATGATTAGTACTCCTTCAGTAAAGGCTTATAAATGAAGAAAAAGTCATGGTAGCACGCAATTTGGAATACATTGGATTATTTGGTGGCTTTGTCGTAGCTCTTTCAGTCTCAATTGTTGTCACAATATTAAAAATTGAGATAGATTAACGCGGGCGTTGGATTCATGTCATTTTGGGCTCTAAATCAAAGGTTTAACAGGATTTAGTGCGGACATGTCAAGTTGTATCAGCTACATAAAATGATCATTCTAAACTGATAATTGGTGCTAATTGAACTAAGGTTTACAAATTAAGATAATGCATGCCATCACGCAAATTAGAATAGAATGAGTGACTTGGAGTCTTTACTCATTGGATTTGTGTCATTCTATACTTTAAATCAAATGTTACGGATGATTTAATGCGGGCATGTCAAGTTGATCGTTCAGTTAAAATGATCATTCAAAACTGATCATTGGTGCTCCTTGAGTAAAGCCTTATAAATGAATCATAATGCATGACATCACGCAGTTTGGGATACATTGGATACACTGAGGCTTTGTCGTAGCTCTTTCAATCTCTGATGTTTTCACGATATTGAAATTGAGCTAGATTAACGTGGTGTTGAATTCATGTCATTTTGAGCTCTAAATCAAAATTCAAAGATGATTTAATGCGGACATGTCAAGTTGATCACCTAGTTAAAATGATCATTCTAAACTGATAATTGGTGCTCATTGAGCAAAGGTTTAAAAATGAAGCATAATGCATGTCATTACACAGTTTGGGATATATTATATTACTTGAATGCTTTGTCGTAGCTATTTTGATCTTAAATTTTGTCACATTGTAAAATATTGAGCTAGCTTAACGTGGGTGTTGAATTCGTTTCATTCAGAACTCTAAACAAAAAGTTATGGACGATTTAGTGCGTACATGTCAAGTTGATCGGCCAATTAAAATGATCATTCTTAACTGATCATTGGTGCTCCTTGAGTAAAATCTTATAAATGAAGCATAGTACATGGCAGCACGAAAGTTGGGATACATTGGATTACTTATAGCCTTTTTCGTTGCTTTCTGTCTTAAATTTTCTCAAGATATAGAATATTGAGCTAGCTTAACGTGGCCATTAGATTCATGGCATTTTGAACTCTAAATCAAAAGTTACCGACGATTTAATCCATACATGTCAAGTTGATAACCCAGTTAAAATGATAATTCTAAATTGACCATTGGTGCTCCTTGAGTGAAGGCTTATAAATGAAACATAATGCATGGCAGTTTGGGCTACATTGGATTACTTGTAGGCTTTGTCATAGCTCTTTCAGTCTCAAATGTTGTCACAATATCAAAAATTGAGCTTGACTAGCGTGGGCATTGAATTCATGTCATTTTGTGCTCTAAATTAAATGTTAAAGATTATTTAATGTGGACATATCAAGTTGATTCGTTAGTTGAACTGATATTTCTAAACTTATCATTGGTGCTCATTGAGCAAAGGTTTAAAAATGAAGCGTAATGCATGACATCACGCAGTTTGGGAAAGATTGGATTACTGAGAGGTTTTGTCGTAGTTATTTTGCTCTTAAATTTTGTTACAATATAGAATACTGAGCTAGTTTAATGTGGGCATTTCATTTTTGTTATTCTGAACTCTAAATCAAAAGTTAAGGATAATATCGTTCGAACATGTCAAGTTGATCAAACGATCATTCTAAACTGATCATTGGTCTTTATTGAGTAAAGGCTTATAAATGGAGCATAATGCATGGCATCAAGTAATTTGGGATATATTGGATTACTTGGAGCATTTTTCGTAGCTATTTCTGTCCTAAATTTTATTACAATATAGAAAATTGAGGTAGCTTAATGTGGGTGTTGGATTCATGTCATTCTCAAGTGTAAATCAAAAGTTATGGACAATTTAGTGTGGACAGGTCAAGTTGACCGACCAGTAAAAATGATCGTTCCAAAATGATTATTGGTGCTCCTTAAGTAAAGTATTATAAATGAAGCATAATGCATGGCATCACACACTTTGGGATACATTGGATTACTTGGAGGTTTGTCGTAGCTCATCCATTCTCAAATACTGTCACAATATTGAAAATTGAGGTAGATTAACGTGGGCGTTGGATTCATGTCTTTTTGAGCTCGAAATAAAATGTTATAGAAATTTTAGTACGGACATTTCAAGTTGATAAGCTAATTAAAAATGATCATTATAAACTGATCATTGGTGCTCATTAAGTAAAGGCGTATAAATGAAGCATAATGCATGGCATCACACACTTTGGAAGATTTTGGATTACTGGGAGGCTTTGTCTTAGCTATTTTTGCCCTAAATTTTATGACAATATAGAATATTGAGCTACCTTAACATGGGTGTTGGATTCATGTCATTCTGAACTTTAAATCAAAAGTAATGGACGATTTAGTGCATATATATCAAGTTGATCGGGCACTTAAAGTGATCATTCTAAGCTGATCATTCTAAACTGATCATTAGTGCTCTTTGAGTAAAGGCTTATTAAAAAGCATAATGCATGGCATCACGCATTTTATGATAGATTGGATTACTTGAAGGCTTTGTGGTAGCTCTTTCAATCTCAATTGTTGTCGCAATATAGAAAATTGAGCTAGTTTAGCGTGGCGTTGGATTCGTGTCATTCTCAACTCTAAATCAAAACTTACGGAAGATTTGCTGCGTGCGTTTCAAATTGACTGGCCAGTTAAAATGATCATTCTAAACTGATCATTGGTGCTCCATGAGTAAAGGCTTATAAATGAAGCATAATGCATGGCATCACGCGGTTTGGCATACATTGGACTACTTGGAGGATTTGGCATAACGCTTTCAGATTCAAATGTTGTCACAATATTGAAAACTGAGCTAGATTAAAATGGGCGTTGGAGTCATGTTATTTTTTAGCTCTAAATAAATTGTTAAAGACGATTTAGTGCGGACATGTTAAGTTTAATCAGTTAGTTAAAATAATCATTGGTGCTCATTGAGCGAAGGTTTACATAATGAATGGCATCACGCAGTCTGGGATAGATTGAATTACTTAAAAGCTTTGTGGTAGCTCATTCAGTCTTAAATTTTGTCACAATATAGAATATTGAACTAGCTTAATGTGGGTGTTGGATTCTTGTCATTTTGAACTCTAAATCAAAAGTTACAGAAGATTTACTGCATAAATCAGCTAGTTAAAATGATCATTTTGAAATCAAAATGAAAACTTATGGACGATTTAGTGTGGAAATCTCAAGTTAATTGGCCAGTTAAAGTGATCGTCCTAAACCGATCATTCTAATCTGATCACTAGTTCTCCATGAGTAAATGATTATAAATGAAAAATAATGCATGGCATCACGCAGTTTAGGATATATTGGATTACTTGAAGGCTTTGTGGTATCTCTTTCAGTGTCAATTATTGTAACAATATAGAAAATTGAGCAAGCTTAACATGGGTGTTTGATTGGTGACATTCTGAACTCTAAATCAAAAGTTACAGACATTTTAGTGTGTAAATTTCAAGTTGATCGGCATGTTAAAAGGATCATTCTAAACTTATCATTGTTGCTCCTTTAGTAAAGGCTTATAACTGAAACATAATGCATGGCATCACGGAGTTTGGCATAGATTGGATTACTTGAAGGCTTTACGGTAGCTCTTTCAATCTCAAATGTTGTAATAATACATAATTGGAGCTACCTTAACGTGGGCACTGGATTTGTGTCATTTTGAACTCTAAATCAAAACGTTACGGACAATTTAGTGCGTAAATTTCAAGTTGATTGGCCAGTTAAACGATCATTGGTGCTCCTTGATTAAAGGTTTATAAATGAAGCATAATGCATGGCATCACGCGGTTTGGCATACATTGGATTACTTGGAGGCTTTGTCGTACCTATATCACTCTCAAATTTTATCAGAATATAGAAAATTAATCTAGCTTAACGTGGGCATTGGATTCCAGTCATTCTGAACTCTAAATCAATAGTTACGGAAAACTTAGGGGGGAAATGTCAAGTTTATCAGCTAGTTAAATTGATCATTCTAAACTGGTCATTGGTTCTCTTTGGAAAAGCTTTACAAATGAAGCATAATGCATGGCATCACTCAGTTTAGGATAGAATGGATTATTTGAAGGATTTCTCGTAGCTCTTTCAGTCTCATATGTTGTCACAATATAGACAATTGAGCTAGATTAACGTGGGCGTTGGATTCGTGTCATATTGAACTCTAAATCAAAAGTTACGTACGATTTAGTGCGGACATGTGAAGTTTATCGGCTAGTTAATGTGATCATTTTAAACTGATCATTGGTGCTCCTTGAGTAAAGTCTTATAAATGAAGCATAACGCATGTTATCACATAGTTTAAGATACATTGGATTACTTGGAGGCTTTTTCGTAGCTCTTTCAGCCTCAAAAGTTGTCACAATATTGAAAATTGAGCTAGATCGACGTGGCCGTTGGATTCGTGTCATTTTGAGCTCTAAATCAAATGTTAAAGACGATTTAGTGCGGACATGTCAAGTTGATCATCGAGTTGAAATGATCATTCTAAACGGATCATTGGTGTTCATTGAGAAAAGGTTTACAAAAGCATAATGCAAGGCATCAGGCTGTTTGGAATAGATTGGATTACTAGGAGCCTTTGTCGACACTATTTTGGTCTTAAAGTTTGTCACAATATACAATATAGAGATAGCTTAACGTGGGCGTTCGATTCGTGTCATTTTGAACTCTAAATAAAAATTTTATGGACGATTAGTGCGGACATGTCAAGTTTATCGGCAAGTTAATGTGATCATTTTAAACTGATTATTGGTGCTCATTGAGTAAAAGAATTTAAACGAAGCATAATGCATGACATCACTAAGAACTCCTTGAGTAAAGGATTATAAATGAAGCATAATGCATGACATCACTAAGTTTGGGATAGATTGGATCTTGAAGGCTTTGTGGTAGCTCTTTTAATCTCAAATTTTGTCACAATATAGAAAATGGAGATAGATTAACGTGCATATTAGATTCATGTACTTTTTGCTCTGAATCAAATGTTAAAAACGATTTAGTGCATACATGTCAAGTTGATCAGCTAGTTATATTGATTATTCTAAACTGATCATTGCTGCGCATTGAGCAAAGGTTTACAAATGAAGCATAATGCATGGCATCACACAGTTTGGGATAGATTGTTTTACTGAAGGCTTTGTGGTAACTTTTTCAGTCTCAAATGTTGTCACAATATAAAAAATTGAGCTGATTAACGTGGGTGTTGAATTCGTGTCGTTTTGAACTCTGAATCAAAAGTTATTGACGATTTAGTTCGGACATGTCAAGTTGATCGACCAGTTAAAGTGATCACTCTAAAATTATCATTCTAAACTTATCACTAAACTGATCATTCTAAACTGATCATTAGTGCTCCTTGAGTAAAGGTTTACGAATGAAGCATAATGCATGGAATCATGTAGTTTGGGATAGATTAGATTACTTGAAGGCTTTGGGGTAGCTCTTTTAGTCTCAAATGTTGTCACAATATAGAAAATTGAGCTAGCTTAACGTGGGTGTTGAATACGTTTCATTTTGAACGCTAAATCAAAAGTTATGAATGATTTAATTTGGACATATCAAGGTTCTCGACCAGTTAATCATTCTAAATTTATAATTCTAAACTTATCATTCTAAACTGATCATTCTGAACTGATCATTGGTGCTCCTTAAGTAAAGGCTTATAAATGAAGCATAATGCATTGCATCATGCAGTTTGGGATAGATTGGATTACCTGAAGGCTTTGTGGTATCTCTTTCAATCTCAAATTTTGTCACAATACTGAAAATGGAGATAGATTAACTTGCGCATTGGATTCATGTCACATTGAGCTCTAAATTAAATGTTAAAGAAGATTTGGTGTGGACATGTCAAGTAGATCAGCTAGTTAAATTGATCATTTCAAAGTGATCATTTGTGCTCATTTAGGAAAGGTTTACAAATGAAGCATAATGCATGGCATCAAACAGTTTGGGGTAAATTGGATTACTTGAAGGCTTTGATGTAGCTCTTTCAGTTTCCAATGTTGTCACAATATTGAAAATTGAGCTAGCTAAACATGAGCGTTGGATTTTGTAGTTTTGAACTCTAAATCAAAATTTACTGATGATTTATTGCGTACATGTCAAGTTGATCGGCAAGTGTGATCATTTTAAACTTATCATTGGTTCTCCTTGAGTAATGGCTTAGAAATGAAGCATAATGGAGAGCATCACGCAGTTTGGGATATATTGGATTACTTGGAGGCTTTGTCGTAGCTCTTTTAGTCTCAAATGTTGTTACAATATTTAAAATTGAGCTAGATTAACGTTGCCGTGTGATTCATGTCAGTTTGAGCTCTAAATCAAATGTTAAAGACAATTTAGTGTAGACATGTCAAGTTGATCACCCAGTTAAAATGATCATTCTAAATTGATCATTGGTGCTCATTGAGAAAAGCTTTATAAAAGCATAATTAATTGATTGGCAAGTTAAAGTGATCATTCTAAACTGATGATTAGTGCTCCTTGAGTAAAGGCTTATAAATGAAGCATAATGCATGGCATCATGCAGTTTAGGATAATTACATTACTCGAAAGCTTTGTGATAGCTCTTTCAGTCGCAAATGTTGTAACAATATAGAAAATTAAGCTAGCGTAACGTGGGTGTTGGATTTGTGCCATTCTGAACACTAAAAAGTTACAGACGATTTAGTGCGTCCCATGTCAAGTTGATTGGCCAAATAAAATGATCATTCTTAACTGATCATTGATGTTCCTCGATTAAAGGCTTATAAATGAAGCATAATGCATGGCAACACGCAATTTGGGATACATTGGATTACTTGGAAGCTTTGTCGTAGCTATTTCTGTCTTTAATTTTGTCACAATATAGAAACTTGAGCTAGATTAACATGTAAGTTGGATTCATGTCATTCTGAACTCTAAATCAAAAGTTACGAACGATTTAGTGCAGACATGTCATGTTTATCGACTAGTTAAATCGATCAATTTACACTGATCATTAGTGCTCATTGAGCAAAGGTTTACAAATACAACATAATGCATGGCATCACGCAGTTTGGGATAGATTGGGTTACTTGGAGGTTTTGTCGTAGCTATTTTGGTCTTAAATTTTATCACAATATAGAATATTAAGATAGCTTAACGTGGGCGTTGGATTCGTGTAATTCCGAACTCTAAATCAAAAGTTATGGACGATTAAGTGGGGACATGTCAAGTTGAACGCTTAGTTAAATAAATCATTTTAAACTGATCATTGGGGCTCATTGAGCAAAGGTTTACAAATGAAGCATAATGAATGGCATAACAAAGTTTGAGATGGATTGGGTTACTTAGAGCTTTGTCGTAGCGATTTCGGTGTTAAATTTTATCACAATATAGAAAATTGAGCTAGCTTAACGTGGGCGCAGGATACGTGTCACTCTGACTCTATATCAAATGTTACGGACGACTTACTACATACATGTCAAGTTGAACAACCAGTTAAAATATCATTCTAAACTGATCATTGGTGCTCATTAAGTATAGACTTATAAATGATGCATAATGCATGGAATCACGTATTTTCGGATATAATCGATTACTTAGAGGCTTTATCTCAGCTATTTTGTCCTTATGTTTTGTCACAATATAGAAAATGAGCTACTTTAACATGTGCGTTGGATTCGTGTCATTTTGAACTCTAAATCAAAATTTACGGACGATTTAATGCAGACATGTCAAGTTGATCGGCAAGTTAATGTGATCATTTTAAACTGATCATTGGTGCTCATTGAGCAAAAGTTTACAAATGAAGCATAATTCGTGGCATCACACAGTTTGGGATAGATATGATTACTTGAAGGATTTATGGTAGCTGTTACAGTCTCAAATGTTGTCACAATATAGAAAATTGAGCTAGATTAACGTGGACACTGGATTCATGTCATTTTTAATTTTAAATAAAAAATTACGGACGATTTAGTGTTGACATGTCAAGTTGATCGACCAATTAAAGTGATAATTCTAAACTTATCATTCTTAACTTATCATTCTTAACTTACATTCTAAACTTACATTCTAAACTTACATTTTAAACTGCTCATTAGTGCTCCTTGAGTAAAGCCTTATAAATGAAGCATAATGCATACTATCACGCAATTCAGGATAGATTGGATTAATTGGTGGCTTTTCAGTAGCTCTTTCAGCCTCAAATGTTGTAACAATATAGAACATTGTCCTAGCTTAACATGGCCGTTGGACTCTTGTCATTCTAAACTCTAAATCAAAAGTGACGGATGATCTTAGTGCGGACTTGTCATGTTGATCAACCAGGTAAAATGATCATTCTAAACTGATCATTGGTGCTCCTTGAGTAAAGGCTTATAAATGAAGGATAATACATGGCGTCACGCAGATTGGGATACATAGGATTACTTGGAGGCTTTTTCGTAGCTCTTCTAGTCTCAAATGTTGTCACAATATAGAACATTGAGCTAGCTTAACGTGGGCGTTGGATTTTTGTAATTCTGAACTCTAAATCAAAAGTTACGGATGATTTAGCGCAGAAATGTCAAGTTGATCGGCCAATTAAATTTATATTTCTAAACTGATCATTGGTGCTCCTTAAGTAAAGGCTTATAAAGAAGTATAATGCATAACATCACGCAGTTTTGGATACAATTAGTTGAAGGATTTGTAGTAACTCATTCAGTCTCAAATATTGTCACAATATAGAAAATTGAACTAGCTTAACGGCGTTGGATTCGTGTTATTCTGAAGTCTAAATCAAAAGTTATGGACGATTTAGTGCATATATGCCAAGTTGATCGGCTAGTTAAAATGATGATTCTAAATTGATCATTGGTGCTCATTGAAAAAATGCTTATAAATGAAGCATAATGCATGGCATCACGCAGTTTGGGATACATTGGATTACGTGATACAAGCCTCGATTCAAGGCTTATATGCGCATGGGCTGTTTGGAGAAGGTTAGGTGAGAAACTCGACCTTAGACTTCTTGGATAGGGGTTTTTGGATTGGTACTCGGTGGAGGGGTGAAGTGAACCACACGAGGGGTGATGAACATCGTGATAAATCACAAACTTAGAGCTAGGAGGGCTGGTCTCAACTAGGTTCTAAGCGCACAAGATTCTTAGAGAGAAAACTTGTTGGAAGAAAGTTCTACTTTATTAATATCAAAAAGGTTGTTGAACTACAATGCTGGAAGGAGCCTTATTAATATGCTCGACAGCTTGACCTTCTAGGGTCGACTCAAAGAAAGAAAAGGAAAATTTACAAAAGTGCACAAATGGAAAACACACAAAAGTGCATAACCGAAAAAGGACCTATTCCTAAAATGTCTTTGACTCAAAAATGTAAAAAATCTAGATCCTACCCTGCAAAACAGAAAGAGCCAAATATTCGAATTGAAAACTTACCTTTCTTACCTCACGGCCGAGAAATGGAAGGTGGCCATCCTTGTGGCATGCGTGCACCTTGCTCCTAGTCTTCGACTTGCAGTAGGGTTAGGAATCTTTGGCCCCTGACCTCTCTTGCCACTAAAGCCCAAGTCTCTGATGTCCCTTGCATTGTTGAGAAGCCTTTGGACTCTTCTTTGCACTTCTGGCCCACTGTCCTTTCTCGATCATCCTCTAGGAGCTTGTCGACCCATAAGCTGAATTTGTGGAAGAGTGCTCTTGATCTGCTCCTTGTCATTGCTCCTGGTGGCACCACTGGTGTAGAGACTTCCTCTAGATGCATGTCCTGAAGCTGGTAGCTTATCTGGTCCGAGTCTCCTTGTGTAGAAGTTGAAATGCCCGTGTACTCGGCGGGATCGGCTGTACCGGCTGGACTGTGCCAGGTGCTGGCCGGAATGCCTTATGGACCGGCCAAGTTGATCCCGGAGCCAGCGGCGTCACCAATGGGACCGGCGGTGTCATCCACATCTCCACCAGTTGTGCCGGAGGTTTGGGCCTCTCCGCCGGCAATGCTGATCGGTCTGGTCTGGTTGGTCGAGGGACCGGCGGTACCGCTTGGGCCAGCAGACATGCCAAATGGCCCGGCCGTCTTGGGCAAGCTCCTTGGCCGGCCAGTCTGGTCTCCTGGCCGGCCATACGACCTGATGTCCCCATCATCCCCTTCCTCTTCAGTAGGTTTTGACCTCAAAACTGGTTCATCTACATGGAAAGGGGCTAAGTCAGTTACGTTAAACGTGTTAGATACATTAAACTCACCTGGAAGCTCGATCCGGTAGGTGTTGTTGTTGATCCTCTCCAGCACTCTGAATGGTCCATCTCCTCTTGGCGCTAGCTTGGAACTCCTTAGGTTGGGGAACCTCTCCTGCCGTAGGTGTAGCCACACCCAATCGCCTGGTTGAAAGATCACCTCCTTTCTTCCCTTGTTGGCATGAGTCACGTATTGCCAGGTCCTCTTCTCCAAGTTCTCTGCTACCTTCTGGTGTAACTTCCTTATGAACTCTGCCTTGGATGCTCCGTTGAGGTTGGTCATCTCTGCTGGTGGCAGTGGCGTTTGCACTAATGGTTTGAGAGGGTTGAAGCCGTATACCACTTCAAAGGGTGTCTTCTTGGTTGCTGAGTGCACGGCTCGGTTGTAAGCAAACTCTATAAATGGCAGGCACTCCACCCAAGTCTTGAGATTCTTCCCTAGTGTAGTCCTGAGAAGAGTTGATAGTGTCCGGTTGACAACTTCAGTTTGGTCATCGGTTTGAGGATGGCAGGTGGTAGAGAAGAGTAGCTTCGTGCCTAGCTTCCTCCAAAGGGTCCTCCAGAAATGGCTGAGGAACTTGGTGTCCCTGTCTGACACGATGGTCCTTGGCACTCCATGAAGCCGTACTATCTCCCTGAAGAACAGCTCGGCTGTTTGCATGGCATCATTAACATTAGCGCACGGGATGAAGTGTGCCATCTTGGAGAATCTGTCCACCACTACAAAGATTGCATCCTTGTGCTTGATCTTGGGCAGACCTAGAACGAAGTCCATTGAGATGTCCACCCATGGATGTGTAGGTATGGGCAGTGGGAGATACAACCCGTGAGGGTGCACTCGGGACTTCGCCTTTTTGCAAGTGATGCACCTTGCACAATGGGCTTCTACTGACCTTTTGATGTGTTGGCAGTAGAAGTGCTCCTTGACCACTGCTAGAGTCTTGTAACCACCAAAGTGGCCGATGAGTCCTCCTCCATGAGCTTCTCGGATGATAAGCTCTCGTAGTGATCCTTGTGGTATGCACAGCCTTCTCTCTCGGAACAAGAATCCCTCATGGATGTAAAATTTGCCATGACTCCCTGTGCCACACTCCTTGTAGCTCTCAGCAAAGTCAGAATCATCCTTGTATAGGTCCTTGATGTGCTCGAATCCTAGGACCTTTGCCTCCATGGTGGATATCAAGGCAAACCTCCTTGATAGTGCATCGGCTACCACATTGTCTTTGCCCTTCTTGTACTTAATGACGTACAGGAAGGTCTCTATGAAATCCATCCACCTGGCATGTCTCCTCTTGAGATTGGTTTGCCCTCTGAGGTGTTTGAGAGTCTCGTGATCAGTGTGGAACACAAACTCCTTGGACAGCAAGTAATGCTGCCAAGTCTCCATTGCTCGGACAAGGGCATAAAGCTCCTCGTCGTAAGTGGGGTAGTTCAGTGAGGCACCACCTAGCTTCTCACTGAAGTATGCCACTGGCCTCCTTCCATGTGTTAGCACTGCTCCTATGCCTATTCAAGAGGCATCACACTCCACTTCAAACGTCTTGTTGAAGTCGGGCAGGACTAGCACGGGTGCATGTGTGAGGCTGTCCTTCAAGGCCTAGAATGCCTTCTCCTGAGCTTCTCCCCAGCTGAATCCCACGTTCTTCTTCACTACTGCCGTCAATGGTGAGGCAATACTGCTGAAGTTGGGCACGAATCTCCTGTAGAAGCTGGCCAGTCCGTGGAAGCTCCTCACTTGGCTGATGTTGCTTGGTGTTGGCCATTCTTGTATGGCTTGAATCTTCTCTTCATCAACCAGTAGGACCTGTGAACTTACAACAAAACCTAAGAAGACAAGTTTATCAGTACAAAAGATGCACTTCTTGAGATTGGCATAAAGCTCTTCTTGTCGAAGGGTTTTAAGTACCATCTCAAGATGTGTAAGGTGAACTCTTAAACACTTACTGTAAACTCAAATGTCGTCGAAATAAACTACAACAAACTTACTGATGTACGCCCTAATAACTTGGTTCATAAGGCGCATGAAGGTGCTCGGGGCATTAGTCAAGCCGAATGGCATGACTGTCCACTCGTAGAGCCCTTGCTTGGTCTTGAAGGCGGTCTTCCACTCATCACCTTCTTTCATCCTGACCTGGTGGTATCCACTCTTAAGGTCTATCTTGGAGAAGACCGTGGCTCCACTCAGCTCATCTAGCATCTCATCCAGCCGTGGTACCGGATGCCGGTACTTGACTGTGATGTTGTTGATTGCTCGGCAGTCCACGTACAATCGCCAAGTCCCATCCTTCTTAAACACTAGTAGCACTGGTACGGCACATGGACTGAGGCTCTCTCGATCATATCCTTTCTCCAGGAGCTCCTTGACTTGCTTCTCAAGCTCCTTGGACTCCTCTGGACTCATTCGGTAGGCTGGCCGGTTGGGCAGGGCTGCTCCAGGCACGAGGTCGATCTGGTGCTCTATGCCTCGTAGGGGAGGTAAGCCTGCTGGTATCTCTTCCGGGAACACATCCTGGAACTTGTTGAGGAGAGCTGGTACTTTAGGAGGTAGCTCTACCTGTTCTCTCTTTACATTCAACACCTCTTTGAAAACCATAAGTAGCATTAGATCCTTCGAGGCTAAAGCTCTCCGGACATGACTTGGTTGAATAAGAAAATTATATTTAATGAGCTTCTTTTCCTTACTCATTTGCTGTTGAAGCTCATGTAGCTGGGCAGGTGTGAGAGGAGCTAGGCTGACCTTTCTTTTGTCATGCACAAAAGTTTAGAGATTTGTTCGGCCACCATGCCTGGTCTCTTTGTCAAACTGCCATGGCCTTCCTAGCAGAAGATGGCCAGCTTGCATGGGCACCACGTCGCACACGACTTGGTCTTGGTACTTGCCCACACTGAATGGCACAGTGACTTGCTCGTGGATCTTGAGCTCCACTTTGTCATCGAGCCATCTCAATCTATATGGTCGAAGATGCCTTGTCTTTTCTAGACCTAGCTTATCAACCATGTACCCACTGGCAACGTTAGTACAAGAACCACCATCTATGATGAGGTTACATACCTTGCCCTTGATGGTGCAACGGCTGTGAAAGATGTTCTCCCTCTTGATGGTCTCGGAAGGATCCACCATTGCACAGAGGATGCGCCTAGTGACCAGCACTTCCCCCATATCAGGGTACTCAATGTCACCGTATTCTCTTTCTGGTTCATAGTCCTCTTCATCTTGGGACTCATACTCTCCAGCCTCCGTAATCAGCATGACCCGGTTGTTTGGGCACTCCCTTGAGATGTGTCCACGACCCCTACACTTGAAACAAGTGATGTCATGTGATCTTTGAGGGTTAGAGGACTTACTAGGCTCTCTCTGGTCACGGGTTGGCTCAGGAGGCTTGCTCTTGAACCTTTACTCGATCTCTATGTATTTGCCTTTGTCTACGGGCTTGGGAATGTTGCTTAGTGCCCAAGGCGTCTTAGGCTTGCTGCGGATGTCTTGGCTTTTACGTTTGATGTGCCGCTCAGCCTGAATAGATAGGTGGAACAAATCCTTTAAGTCATTGTAGATTTGCCTTTCCACCTTGCTGCTGATCCTCTCTTGCAGTCCATCCAAGAATTGTGCCATCAACGCTTCTTCATCATCATTGAGGTCCAGCCTGTTCCTTAGCTTCTCCAACTCTTCATAGTACTCCTCTACTGATCTGGTACCCTGCTTAAGAGTAAGAAAACGACGTTGCAAGTCCCTATGAAAGTAAGGTGGAACAAACCTTTGTCGCATGATATCTTTCATGTCGACCCATGAGTCTACGGGCCTCATTCTTTTCCTCCTTCGGTCAGATACCTCACTATCCCACCAGATGAGGGCATTGTCCGTGAGTTGTGCTACTGCCATTGAGACTCTCCTAGGCCCTGGTTGGTTGTAATGATCGAAGATATGATCCATTCTTCTCTCCCAATCTAGGTAATCCTCGGGGTCTACTTTTCCTGCAGAACTTGGAGGAGTTAGCTTAACATCAGGATGAGTTACCCAGTTGTAGGCGTGTTCATCTCCATCCTCATGATTTCTAGGAGGCATCCTTGGTCTCTGGTGAAGACCATATGGCTCGAAGCCATCATCTTCTGCCTCTGGTTGCTGTGGAGGTCCTCTCGGCCTAGGGTGATAGTCATGAGGCTGGACGTCCTCATCTCCTTCTGGCTGGGGTTCCTCCTGTTCGTGCCGTGTCCTAAGGTGCTCAGGACCCTCAGCACGACCTTGCTCAGCTCTCACGTGCCTTATGGCCTGGAATCTCACAGGCCTCTCCACGCACTCCAACTTCTCGCCTATTGATGCGAGTTGTGTTTGGAGGGTGGTGAACATGGCCATCATGGCCTCGGCTGCATCTCTATTTTCTTCTCCCATTGCGTACTACAAGGAAGAAAACAAGTTATCCTGCTCCTAGAATCGATTAGGAGGATGCTTATATAGAGAATTCGAAAATTATGCAAAAAGGAAAATCTGAGAAAAGTAAAGATTTGGAAAAAAATGGAAGATTTGAAAAAATGGAAACTTTCTTGACAACTTGTGCTAGCTGTCCAATTCGAATTCTTTTGGTATTTTTCCTATTTTCTTTTTCTTTTCTTTTTAATTTAACTTAAAAATAATGGAAATATGATTTAAGCAAAAAGGAAAACGTGAATGGTAATGCAAAAGTGAATCTAAACCCTAGTGATACATGTAGAAGCTAGATGCACTCGGTTTGGAGTTTGATGTTATTTTTTCGATTTTTCTTGAATGAAACTTAAACTAATGCAAGAACTAGAAACAAAACAAGTTAAAGGATAGAAACAACCTGGTTTAGGAGCTTTAAGCTCTGATACCAAAATGATACAAGCCTCGATTCAAGGATTAAAGGATAGAAACAACCTGGTTTGGAGAAGGTTAGGTGAGAAACTCTACCTTAGACTTCTTGGATAGGGGTTTTTGGGTTGGTACTCGGTGGAGGGGAGAAGTGAACCACACGAGGGGTGATGAACCTCGTGATAAATCACAAACTTAGAGCTAGGAGGGCTGGTCTCAACTAGGTTCTAAGCGCACAAGATTCTAAGAGAGAAAACTTGTTGGAAGAAAGTTCTACTTTATTAATATCAAAAAGGTTATCGAACTACAATACTGGAAGAAGCCTTATTAATATACTCGACAGCTTGACCTTCTAGGGTCGACTCAAAGAAAGAAAAGGAAAATTTACAAAAGTGCACAAATGGAAAACGTAGAAAAATGCATAACCCAAAAAGGACCTATTCCTAAAATGTCTTTGACTCAAAAATGTAAACAATCTAGATCCTACCCTGCAAAACAGAAAGAGGCAAATATTTGAATTGAAAACTTACCTTTCTTATCTCACGGCCAAGAAATGGAAGGTGGCCGTCCTTGTGGCATGCACGCGCCTTGCTCCTAGTCTTCGACTTGGAGTAGGGTTAGGAATTTTTGGGCCCTGACCTCTCTTGCAACTAAAGCCCAAGTCTCTGAAGTCCCTTGCATTGTTGAGAAGCCTTTGGACTCTTCTTTGCACTTCTGGCCCACTGTCCTTTGTCAATTATCCTCTAGGAGCTTGTCGACCCATAAGCTGAATTTGTGGAAGAGTGCTCTTGATCTGCTCCTTGTCATTGGTCCTGGTGGCACCACTGGTGTAGAGACTTCCTCTAGATGCATGTCCTGAAGCTGGTAGCTTATCTGGTCCGAGTCTCCTTGTGTAGAAGTTGAAATGCCTGTGTACTCGGCTGGATCGGCTGTACCGGCTGGACTGTGCGAGGTGCTGGCCGGAATGCCTTCTGGACCGGCCAAGTTGATCCCGGAGCCGGCGGCATCACCAATGGGACCAGCGGTGTCATCCACGTCGCCACCAGTTGTGCTGGAGGTTTGGGCCTCTCCACCGGCAATGCTGATCGGTCCGGTCTGGTTGGTCAAGGGTCCGGCAGTACCGCTTGGGCCGGCAGACGTGCCAAATGGCCCGGCTGTCTCGGGCAAGCTCCCTGGTCGACCAGTCTGGTCTCCTGGCCGGCCATACGACCTGATGTCCCCATCATTACATGAAGGCTTTTTTGTAGCTCTTTTAGTCTCAAATATTGTCAGAATATGTAAAATTAGGGTAGGTTCACGTCGGCGTTGAATACATGTCATTTTGAGCTCTAAATCAAAAGTAAGATGCTTTGGTACGGACATGTCATCTTGATCAGCTAATTAAAATGTTCATTGGTGCTCATTGAGTAAAGGCTTATAAATTAAGCATAATGCATTGCATCACGTAGGATGGGAGAGATTGGATCACTTGGAGGCTTTTTTGTAGATATTTTGGTCTTAAATTTCGCCACAATATATAAAATTGAGATAGCTTACCGTGGCGTTGGATTCGTGTCATTTTGAAATTTTAATCAAAAGTTACAGACAATTTAGTGAGGACATATCAAATTGATCGGCCATTTAAAATGATCATTCTAAAATGATCATTCTAAACAATTTAAATGTCATTTTAAACTCTAAGAAGATTTTGTGCGGACATGTAAGTTGAGCAGCTAGTTAAAATGATCATTCTAAACTATTCATTTGTGCTACTTGATTCATTACAATAACACATTAACATTTTCGATGGCGTTTTCGACGGAAATAAAATTGTCAGAATATTCTAACGCTTAAGTGATGGTTTTCCAACGGTTTATCGAGCAAAAACATATGATCGGTGTTCCGTCGGTAAATCCCGATGTTTGCACCACCGTCAGGAAATCGATGGTAAAATTTGATGGACATCCGTCCGGTTTCCGACAACCACGTTGGCATAGGGGTATCCTCTCAAAACCGTCGGAAAAAAAATTGCCGAGAAAATCGAAACCGTCGATTTTTAACTGACTACTTCCCAACGGATTGTTATTTTTACTATCCGTCTGGATTCCATCAGGAATATATCGGTTGGCTAATTCCACTTAATAATTTTTTACATTAATAAATATAAACGTCGTCGGAAATCCATCGATAGTTCCAATGACTTTTCAACGAAATCCTATTTTTGGCTTTTGTTAGTTTGGCCAATCAGTAAACGTCGAGGGTCGTCGGTTGGTCGTTGGAAATATCCTACAGTGGTCAACAACCGTTGGAATTCCGTCGGAGACGGGAATATTCTTAAAAATAATCTGTTAAAAATTTGGGATTATTGTTAAAAATTTGGGATTATCTTTTAAAAATTTTGGGATTATTTGTTAAAAATTTGTAATAATCTGTTAAAAATTTGTAATAATCTGTTAAAAATTCGTAATAATCTGTTAAAAATTCATAATAATTTGTTAAAAATTCTTGATAATCTTCAAATTTTCAATATAAATATGCTCTGCTCCTTCACAATTTCTCCAGAACAAAAAATCTTAACAAAAAATCTTCTTCAAATTTTTATGATTATTTTTGATTTTGGATGGATAAACCTCGGTATGACTCAACAACGGGGGAATTATCGGATGAATTTGCGCAAGGTGTTGAAGAGTTCATGACATTTGCATCAAACAATAGCATGACATCGGAATAAGGTAAAATGTATTGTCCGTGTATTAAATGTCGAAATCATAGATTAATCTCTGTTAGAGAAGTACGTAATCATTTGAATAGGACTGGATTTATGCCGGGTTACAAAATTTGGTATTCACATGGAGAATTTGATGCAACGATGCAATATTATGATAGTACTTCAAAAAGGTTAGATAGTACTAATGTTAGGATAGAAGAACCGGCATCAGAAGTTGATATAAATGGAGGTATTGTTCAGATGGTGAATGATGTGTTTCATGAACAAAGAGCATCGTACATTGAAGATAGGAGTAGAATAGAGGAACCTAATTTGGAAGCCCAGAATTTTTTTAATATGTTAGATGCATCCAAGCAGCCTTTGTATAAAGGATGTAGAGATGGATTATTGCCTTTATCAGCTACAAGTAGGTTGATGACGATAAAGACGGATTTCAACTTGGCTAAAGAATGTGTGAATGCGATAGCTGATTTTATTAGAGATATATTACCTGATGATAATATTGCACCTGCTTCATATTACGAGGTTCAAAAACTTGTAGCTGGTCTTGGATTGACATATCAGATGATCGATGTATGTATTGACAACTGCAAGATCTATTGGAGAATTGTTTAAAACCGCATGAAGTGCCGATTTTGTCACAAACCTCGATTTCAAGAGACAAGCGGCAGAGTACCTATTCCGCATTAACGGATCTGGTATTTGCCATTAACAGAGAGGTTAAAGAGGTTATATCAATCTGAACACACGGAAAAGCATATGAGATGGCATGTAGAAAATAATTCCAATGGAGAAATTGTGCATCCCTCGGATGTAAAAGCATGGAAACATTTTAAAGAGGTTTATCCTAGTTTTGCATATGAGCCTAGGAACGTATACCTCGGGTTATCTACAGATGGATTCAACCCTTTTGGGAAGCATGGGAGGCAATAGTTGTTGTGGCAAGTTATCGTGACACCTTATAATTTGCCTCATTCGTTGTGCATGAAACGAGAGTTTTTGTTTCTAACAATTCTTGTCCCCGGTCTATAGCATCCTAAGCGATCGCTTGATATTTTGTTGCTGCCACTAATTCATGAGTCAAAAATCTTGTGGGAAAATGGTGTCGAAGCATTTGATGTTTCCAACCAACAGAACTTCGTGATGCGAGCAGTACTTATGTGAACCATAAGTGATTTTCCTGCATATGGTACGTTATCAGGATGGCCAACACATGGAAGATTATTAGCATGCCCATATTGTCAAGATAATACTGATCCGTTCCAACTGAAACACGGACAAAAGACTATTTGGTTTGATTGTCATCGTCGATTTCTACCACAAGATCATCCATATCGTCGGAGCACGACATTGTATAGGAAAAACAAAAAATTTTTGATGGTCCACCTCCTATGCTTGACGAGAATTATATGATTACACAATTTAGAGATAACATCTTTATGTGGAGGTAACGGACATTACCCTATTGATGGTTGTGGCGAATACCATAATTGGCACAAGAAGAGCATTTTTTGGGATTTACCATATTGGAAGGACCATTTGTTGCGCCATAATCTAGATGTTATGCACATTGAGAAGAATTTTTTCGACAACATAATGAATACCATTCTATATGTGCAAGGAAAAATGAAAGATAATTTGAAATCTGGATTGGATTTGCCGGATATTTGTTCCGGGAAGGAACTACATGTAGTGTCAAATGGAAAATCATTGTGTCTTGCATTCCGGTTGGATGTGCATGCAAAAGACGAGTTCTTTGACTGGATTAAGCATAGTGTCAAATTTCTAGATGGATATAAATCTAATCTTCGTAATTTTTTCGATACTATTGAAGGCAAATTTTCAGGGATGAAAAGTCATGATTGTCATGTTATCGTGCAAAACATATTTCCATTTGCCTTTAGCGATCTTCTACCTAAAAACGTCCACGGAGCAATTGCAGGTACGTTTACATTATTTTATATATTATATGATATTAACTTTCTTTTCATGCATGGGTTGGTGCTTTTTACGAGATTTATGTACAAGATAACTTACTGTAGACGATATCCAAAATTTGGAGGAAAAAATATCGGTTCTCATATGTCACCTGAAGAAAATATTTCCACCACCGTATTTTGATGTTATGGAACATTTTCCTATTCATCTCCCTAGAGAAGCAGCGTTTGGAGGACCTGTGTAGTACCGATGGATGTATCCTTTTAAGAGATATATGTTCCACCTAAAGAAAAAAGTTAAAAATCTTGTCGGAGTTGAAGGTTCAATCGTCGCACAAAGTATTAATGAAGAAACATCTAACTTTGTTGGCTACTATTTTCCATCGCAAGTCCAAACAAAACATAGACGATGTGCACGACATGATGATGGAAGAGAAAACCAAGCTATCCAGTGTATGTGCCAGAAGTATTTGTAAAAATTGGACGTTTAAGTGGAAAAGGAAAGACGCGACGCCTATAAGAGGAGGAACACAATCACTTGCATCTGCATATTTTGACAAATTGCGATGAAGTTTTCGAATATGAAAGGTACATTCAATTAAATATTATTTTTAATTGTTATTATAATTTATTTTTAATTATTTTGTTCATAATTAACAGGATATACATGGAACAAATACGTGTTCATTATTCAAATTACACAGAGAATGAGTTGGTCGAACTTAAAAAGAGCAAATTTGCGATATGGTTGTGTAATAATATTTATATAATATTCTTATATATGACCTATGTGTCTTTCGGTTTAATTATACGGATCAAGTTCTTATTAATGTTTATAAATCTAATATAAAAGGCGACACCGTGATGGATCAGTTTCGGATAACGACATTAGAATTTAGGTGTATTGATAACCATCCTCTTTTACCTAATTAAATTGTATAAACACCTTTTTATTTGTTAGTATATATATATGTATTCATTACATATAAGATGGTTAATTTATAACCAATTAATTATTGGATGAAAAGGCACAATAATGTGGATATATGTGGCAGTTAATAAAGAAGTGGTTTTTTTCTTCTAATGGCCGTAACTTCTTCCTCACTCATAAAAGAGAATTAGTTTAGTAATTTCTCCCTTAACAGACTAAAAGGAAAGGGATAAAAGCATTGACTTCTTATCCATCAAAGAAATCATTAAAGAGAAAGGCTAAAAGGGGAAGAAAATCAATTTGTCCAATTCTTCATGGATCAAGGTTAGTAGTTTCTTGTTCTCCAAGAAAAAATATTAGGTTGAATTAAATTAAATCTAAATGTTCTTGGGATTAGATTTTATAACTGAAATCATTCAAAAATAAATTAACAATTGGTATCAGAGCAAAACTAGATTTTTTTAATTCACCATAAAATTAGTGATTGATTTTCATTATGAAAATCATGTGGATTAAGATTTGGTGTTAAATATGATTGCCTTACTGTTTTATAACCATCATTAATGTTCATAAAAGAAATCCAGAGATAAGTTAAATACAAATAAAAAATGAAAACGTAATTAAAAGTCATTTTGCGGTTACTTGCGATGATTACGTGAATTTTTTTTCTTTCAAAATCATAAGTTGCACATTAAAGTGCATGAAGTAATGGCAGAATTATTGCATAGTAAAAGTTTTCAGTTATTTATTTAATCATTATAAATTGTTGGTTATTTGCATTAAGTTATGACTTTTAAAGGAAAATCAATAAAAAAATATTTAAATAGGTGCATATTATGAGAATCAATTTTTCATATGAATCATAATAAATGACACTTATTAATTAAGATAAAGTTATAATTTATTGGAGTACATATATTTGTTTAGATAAATTTTGTTTATGTATATAAAAACTTATATATATAAGTGTACAATAAAATTTCCGATGGTTTGATTGAAATGGCTGATTGTATTTTGAAATGTTAATACAATATAAAGATACTTTATCCATTAAACTTTTAATGTTTATATTTTGTATAACATTTAAGTTACCAAAGTGGCCTTGTTATAATAGATATAAATATTAAAATAGTAAAATTTATCAATTGATCATGATTAAAGTGATGTGATAAATGACATTAAAGTTTTAATTGATCAATTGTTTTAATATATATATATTCTAGGAGATTACCCAAAGGTAGATCATATGATGTAGTTATTAATATGAAAAGAATTAATCATTTCACTATACTTGATATTATGTATATCCAAAGATAGCATAATTATTTGATTTTATGTGTGATTAATTGTTAAAAAAATAAATTTAAAATCGCTAAAAGTGCTTGTATTTAAAGTATTACCCAAAGGTTGTCTGAATACATGCTTTAAAGTTTATGATTAGGTCTTTGAATATGTAATAAAGTATCAAAGTAAGAATGAGTAAATACGTATAAATATTTTGCAGCTTCATCAAATTTGTATGCATCCGCTAACTCTATCGTAAAGTTTAATGGGCTCAATTATGGAGAGTGGTCAGAACATATCCGGTTCACACTGGGTATTATGACACTCGACCTTGCAATCCTAACGGATGAGGAACCCTCAGCCATTCCAAATGATAGCTCCCAAACTGAAAAGACTCGGTATGAGACTTGGGAGCGATCTAACAAGCTGATTTTGAACCTTATGAGTATGACAATGGCGGAAAATATTAAGCCATCTATGCCTAAGACAGAGTAAGAAAGGGAATTCATACAGAAAATTAAGAAGTGTTCACAATCGGATTTGGCTGATAAGTTGATTGTAGGAAGCCTAATGAGTGAGCTAACTACGAAAAAGTTTGACTGGTCTCAACCAATCCATTATCATGTCACGCACATGTCTAACTTGGCAGAAAAGTTAACATCCATGGGAATGGAAGTTCATGAGCAGTTTTTGGTCCAATTCATTATGAACTCCCTACCTTTTGAATTTAGCCTGTTCGAGGTGAACTACAATACCATTAAAGATAAATGGAATTTTAAAGAACTAAAGGCTATGTTGGTTCAAGAGGAAGGGAGATTAAAGAAAATGAAAAACCAAGTTGCGAATCTCGTAGGTATTGGAAGTTGTAGCAGCTATAAGGCAAAACCGAGTAAAAAAGGACAAAAGGAAGGATAAAGCATTTGTGAAAGGACCTGAAAGAAAAATCCATAAAGAGATGAAATGTTTCTTTTTCAAGAAAACAGGACATTTCAAGAAAGTTTTTCGGAAAGAAAGGCATGGTTCGACAAGAAAGGTAAACATCATAGTTTTGTTTGCTATGAATTGAACCTTATAGAATTCCCTAATAATACTTGGTGGTTAAATTCTGTTGCTAATACTCATGTATCTCATATTAAACAGGAATTCAGTTCTAGCATTGGAAGTTGTGAATCTCATAGGTATTGGAAGTTCTAGCAGCTATAAGGCAAAACCGAGTAAAAAGGACAAAAGGAAGGATAAAGCTTTTGTGAAAGGACCTGAAAGAAAAATCCATAAAGAGATGAAATGTTTCTTTTTCAAGAAAACGGGACATTTCAAGAAAGTTTGTCTGAAAGAAAGGCATGGTTCGACAAGAAAGGTAAACATCATAGTTTTGTTTGCTATGAATTGAACCTTATAGAATTGCCTAATAATACTTGGTGGTTAAATTCTGGTGCTAATACTCATGTATCTCATATTAAACAGGGATTCAATTCGATCCAGCCCATAAGAGGAACTGAACAGTACTTGTTCATGGGAAATAGGATGAAGGCACGAATTGAAGGCATTGGGTCTTATAGATTGATTTTAGACACTAGGTGTCATGTAGATCTTGAAGGGTATCTCTATGTGCCTGAATGTGCTAGAAATCTTGTTTTCGTAAGTAGACTAGATAATTTAGGATTTGTTTTTAAGGTTGGTGATACAAGCCTTGAATCAAGGCCATAACACACTTGGACCGGTTGGAGAAGATTAGGCGAGAAACTCGGCCTTAGGCTTCTTGAATCGGTTTTCTGGTGGGTATGAACCACAGGAGGGGTGAAGACCCTTGTGATAAATCACAAATTAGAAGTTAGGAGGGCTGGTCTCAGGTATGGTTCTAAGCGAGAGAGTTTTTAGGAGAAAAACTCGTAAGAAAAATGCTCTCTTTATTAAATATCAAAAACTTATTAATATGCTCGGCATCTTTGACCTTCTAGGGTGGACCCAAAAGAAAAGGGAAAAGATACAAAACTGCATAAGGAAAAATTACAAAAAGGAAATAACCGAAAATGGAAAACTACTTAATTGTTCTTGACTCAATAAATGGAAAACTACTAATTCCTACCCTGCAAAACAGAAAAGGTATGTATATAATTGAAAACTAACCTTCTTACCTTTTGGCCAAGAAATGGAAGGTGGCCAACCTTTCTCACACGCGCCTTAGTCTTCAACTTGGAGTAGGGTTACGAAATGTTGGGCCTTGACCTCTTTTGCGACAAGAAGTCTCTGGAGTCCTTTGAGATGTTGAGAAGCCCTTGGATTCTTCCTTGTACTCTTGGCCCAATGCACCTTGTTGTTGGTCTTCTAGAATCTTGTCCTCATCATCCCCTCCCCATTTAGTAGGTTTTGACCTCAAGACTGGCTCATCTGCAAGGAAAGGAGCTAAATCCGTCACATTGAATGTGTTAGACACATTAAACTCACCTAGAAGTCCAAGCCAGTAGCCGTTGTTGTTGATCCTCTCCAGCACTCTGAATGGTCTATCTCCTCTGGGGGCCAGCATGGGACTCCTTTGGTTGGGGAACCTCTCTTGCCATAGGTGTAGCGACACCCAATCGCCTGGTTGAAAGATTATTTCTCTTCTCCCCTTGTTGGCATAAGTCACGTACTGCCCGGTCCTCTTCTCCAGTTTCTCTGCTACCTTCTGGTGTAACTTCTTGATGAATTTTGCCTTAGATGCTCCATTGAGGTTGGTTATTTCTGCTGGTGGCTGTGGTGTTTTCTCCAAAAGCATTTGAGGGTTGAAGCCGTAGACCACCTCAAAAGGGGTCTTCGTTGTGGCTGAATGCATTGCTCAGTTGTAAGAGAACTCAATGAATGGCAGGCACTCCACCCATGTCTTGAGGTTCTTCCCAAGTGTGGTCTTGAGAAGAGTTGACAATGTCCGGTTGACCACTTTAGTTTGGCCATCGGTTTGAGGGTGGCATGTGGTAGAGAAGAGCTGCTTCGTGCCTAGCTTGCTCCAGAGGTGTCTAAGAAATTTGGTGTCTCGATCTGACATGATTGTCCTTGGCACTCCATGAAGTCACACTACCTCCCTGAAGAACAGTTCTGCCATTTTCGTGGCATCATTAATATTGGCACATGGTATGAAATGTGCCATCTTAAGAAATCGGTCCACCACTACAAAGATAGCAACTTTTTGGTTGATCTTGGGCAGACTTAGAACGAAGTCCATGGAGATGTCTACCCATGGATGTGTAGGTACGGGCAGAGTGAGATACAACCGGTGATGGTGCACTCGGGACTTCGCCTTCTTGCAAGTGATGCACCTTGCATAATGGGCTTCTACTGACCTCTTGATGTGTGGCCAATAGAAGTGCTCCTTGACCACTGCTAGTGTCTTGTCAACACCAAACTGGCCCATAAGACCTCCTCCATGAGCTTCTCGGGTGATAAGCTCTCGTAGAGATCGTTGTGGTATGCACAACCTTATTTCCCGGAACAAGAACCCATCATGGATGTAGAACTTGCCATGACTTCCGGTGCCACACTCTTTGTAGCTCTCAGCAATTTCAGGATCATCCTTATACAAGTCTTTGATGTGCTCAAATCCTATGACCTCTGCTTCCATTGTAGAGATCAAAGAAAACCTCCTTGATAGTGCATCGGTTACCACATTATCCTTGCCTTTCTTGTATTTGATGACGTAAGGGAAGGTTTCTATGAACTCCATCCACCTGGCATGTCTTCTCTTGAGGTTGGTTTGCCCTCTATGGTGTTTGAGAGTCTCATGATCAGTGTGGATCACAAACTCATTGGACAACAAGTAATGTTGCCATGTCTCCAAGGCTTGGACTAGGGCATAGAGATCCTTGTCATAGGTGGGGTAGTTTAGTGTGACCCCACCTAACTTCTCACTGAAGTATACCACTGGCCTTCCTCCTTTTGTTAGCACTGCTCCTATGCCTATTCCAGAGGCAACACACTCTACTTCAAACGTCTTGTTGAAGTCAGGCAGGACTAGCACTGGTGCATGCATGAGGCTGTCCTTCAAGGCCTGGAATGCTTCTCTTGAGCTTCTCCCCAGCTAAACCCCACATTCTTCTTCACTACTGCTGTCAATGGTGAGGCAATGCTGCTGAATTTGGGCACAAATCTCCGGTAGAAGCTGGCCCGGCCGTGAAAGCTTCTTACTTGGCTGATGTTGCTCGGTGTTGGCCATTCTTGTATGGCTCGAATCTTTTCCTCATCAACCTGTTAGCCCTGTGAACTCACAACAAAGCCTAAGAAGACAAGCTTGTCAGTACAAAAGGTGCACTTCTTGAGATTGGCATAAAGCTCTTCTTGTCGAAGGGTTTTAAGCACCATCTCAATATGTAAGATGTTCCCGAAGGCATTTACTGTAAACAAGTATGTCATCAAAGTATACTACTACAAACTTACTTATGTATGCCCTAAGAACTTGGTTCATAAGGCGCATGAAGGTGCTTGGGGCATTAGTCAAGCCAAATGGCATGACTGTCCACTCGTAGAGCCCTTGCTTTGTCTTTAAAGCAGTCTTACACTCATCACCTTCTTTCATTCTGACCTGGTGGTATCCACTCTTGAGGTCTATCTTGGAGAATACCGTGGCTCCACTCAGCCCATCCAGCATGTCATCCAGCCGTGGTATAGGGTGCTGGTACTTGACTGTGATGTTCTTGATGGCTCGGCAGTCTAAGCACATTCGCCAAGTCCCATCCTTCTTGGGGACTAGCAACACTGGTACGGCACATGGACTGAGGCTCTTTCGAACATAGCCTTTCTCCAAGAACTCCATAACCTACTTCTCAAGCTCTTTGGACTCCTCGGGACTCATCCGGTAGGCTGGTCGATTGGGCAAGGCTGCACCGGGCACGAGGTCGATCTGATGCTGTATGCCGTGTAAGGGAGGCAAGCCTGCTGGTATGTCCTCAGCGAATACATCCTAGAACTTGTTGAGGAGGGCTGCTACTTCAGGAGGTAGCTCTACCTGTTCTTTTTCTACACTGAAAGCTTCTTTAAAAACCATTAGTAACATTAAGTCATTTGAGGCTAAAGCTCTCCGGACATGACTCGGTTGAATGAGAAAATTAGATTCAATGAGTTTCTTTTCCTTACTCATTTGTTGTTTTACCTCGTGTACCAGGGCAGGTCTGAGATGGGCTAGGCTGACCTTTCTCTTATCGTGCACAAAGGTGTATAGGTTGGTCCGGCCATCATGCCTTGTCTCCTTGTCGAACTGCCATGGTCTTCCTAGAAGAAGATGGCCAGCTTGCATGGGTACCACGTCACAAACTAAATGGTCTTGGTATCTGCCCACACTGAATGGCATGGTTACTTGCTCATGGATCTTGAGCTCCACCTTATCATCTAGCCATCTCAGTCGATATGGCCATGGATGCTTTGTCTTCTCTAGACCTAGCTTATCAACCATATATGCACTAGCCACGTTAGTGCAAGAACCACAATCTAGGATGAGGTTACATACCTTGCCCTTGATGGTGCACCAGTTGTGGAAGATGTTCTCCCTTTGAATGGTCTCGGAGGGGTCTTCCATTGCACTGAGGATGCGTCTTGTGACCAGTACCTCTACCACATCAGGGTACTCTATTTCTCCGTATTCTGCTTCTGATTCGAAGTCCTCTTCATCTTGAGACTCATATTCTCCAGCCCCCGTGATCAGCATGACCCGGTTGTTTGGGCACTCACCATGAGATATCACCTGATCACTGATGGTTAGAAGACTTAGTAGGCTCTCTCTGGTCAGGGGTTTGCTCAGAAGGCTTGCTCTTGAACCGTGACTCTATCTCAATGATTTTGCCTTTGTCTATGAGCTTGGTACCATTGCTTGGGGTCCAAGGCGTCTTAGGTCTGTTGCGTATGTCTTGGCTCTTACGCTTGATGTGCTGTTCAGCCTGGACAGAGAGGTAGAACAAGTCCTTGAAATCACTCTAGATCTGTCTCTCCATCTTTCGGCTGATTCTTTCTTGCAATCCATCCAAGAACTGAGCCATCAATGCTTCTTCATCGTCATTGAGCTCCAGCCTATTCCTTAGTCTCTCAGACTCCTCATAGTATTCCTCCACTGATCTTGTGCCATGTTTAAGAGTACGAAAACGGCATTGCCAATCCCTATGAAAATAAGAAGGAACAAACTTTTTACTCACGAGATCCTTCATGTCGACCCAAGAGTCTATGGGTCTCAATCTCCTTTTCCTACGGTCAGAAGCCTCACGATCCCACCAGATGAGGGCATTATCCGTGAGTTGTGCTACTTCCATGGAGGCTCTCCTAGGGTCTGGTCGGTTGTAGTGGTCGAAGATGTGATCCATCCTCCTTTCCCTATCTAGATAGGCCTCGGGGTCTACTTTTCATGCAAAACTAGGAGGTGTTAATTTGACATCGTGACTGTTTACCCGGTTGTAGGCGTTGTCATCTCCATCCTCATGATGTCTAGGGGGCATTCTTGGTCTCTGGTTGTGACCATATGGCTCGTAGCCATTGCCCTTTGCTTCTGGTTGCCATGGAGATCCTCTCGGCCTAGGGTGATAGCCGTGAGGCTGTTGTCCCTCATCTTCATCCGGTTGGGGTTTCTCCTGTTCTGTCCATGCCCTTGGGTGATCAGGACCTTCAGCAGGTTCTTGGTCAGCCCTAACGTGCCTTATGGCCTGGAATCTCACCGGCCTCTCCACACGTCCCAGGCTCTCGCCGATTGATGCGAGTTGTGTTTGGAGGGTGGTGAACATGGCCATCATGGCCTCGGTGGCATCTTGATTTCCTCCTTCAGCCATCGTGTGCTACAAGAAGAAAACAAGGTTAGTTGCTCTTAAGAATTCTTTAGGAGTGGTTTTCTTTTATAATAGGAGAAGATTCAAATAAAAGGAAAAGAAGAAAAAAGAAAAAAGTGGAAAAAAGGATAGAATCTAACAATTAATGCGCAAATCTTAGCAATTAATGGTGCAAATCTCTTTGATTTTTTTTTGGTCAATTTTCATTTGACTTTTCTTGGTAGTTTTCTTTTTTGTTTTCGATTTAACTTAAATAATAATGAAAAATATTCTCTAGTAAAAAAGGAAAAACGAAGTTGCAATGAAAATAATGAATCTAAACCCTAGTGATGCACATAGGAGATAGATGCACATAAGAGATAGATGCACATAAGAGATAGATGCACTCGGTTTGGTTTTAGGTGATATTTTTTTGATTTTTTTGAATGGAACTAAACTAGTGCACAAAACTGAATAAAGACTGAAACAAAGGATAGAAACAACCTGGTTTTAAGAGCTTAAACTCTGATACCAAAATGATACAAGCCTTGAATCAAGGCCGTAACACACTTGGACCGGTTGGAGAAGATTAGGTGAGCAACTCGGCCTTAGGCTTCTTGAATGGGGTTTTCTGGTGGGTATTGGGTGGTGAGGTGAAGTGAACCACACGAGGGGTGAAGAGCCTCATGATAAATCACAACTTACAAGCTAGGAGGGCTGGTCTCAACTAGGGTTGTAAGCGATAGAGTTTTTAGGAGAAAAACTCGTAAGAAAAATGCTCTCTTTATTAATATCAAAAACTTGTCAAACTACAATGCTGAAGGAGCCCTTGTAATATCCTTGGCAGCTTTGACCTTCTAGGGTCGACCCAAAAGAAAAAAGGAAAAGATACAAAAATGCATAAGGAAAAATTACAAAAAGAAAATAACCAAAAAAAGACAACTACTTAATTGTTCTTGACTCAATAAATGAAAACTACTAATTCCTACCCTGCAAAACAGAAAAGGCAAGTATATAATTGAAAACTTTCCTTCTTACCTTTTGGTGAAGAAATGGAAGGTGGCCGACCTTTCTCACATGCGCCTTAGTCTTCAACTTGGAGTAGGGTTATGAATGGTTGGGCCTTGACCTCTTTTGCCATGAGAGCCCAAGTCTCTGAAATCCTTTGAGATATTGAGAAGCCCTTAGATTCTTCCTTGTACTCTTGGCCCAATGCACCTTGTCGTTGGTCATGTAGGAGCTTGTCGACCCACATGTTGAACTTGTGGAACAGTGCCTTTGTTCTCCTCCTTCTCATGGCTCCTGGTGGCACCACACAGTTTGGGATATATTGGATTCCTTGAAGGCTTTGTGGTAGCTTTTTCAGTGTCAAATGTTGTCACAATATATAAAGTTGAGCTAGCTTAACATGGGTGTTGGATTCGTGTCATTTTGAACTCTAAATCAAAAGTTACAAACGATTTAATGCGTACAACTCAAGTTGATCCTCCAGTTAAAACGATCGTGCTAAACTGATCATTTTTGCTCATTGAGAAAATGTTTAGAAATGAAGCATAATGCATGGCATCACGATGTTTGTGTTAGATTCGATTAATTGGAGCCTTCGTTGTAGCTATTTTGTTGTCTTAAATTTTTTTACAATATAGAAAATTGAGGTAGCTTAATGTGGGGTTGGATTCGTGTCATTTTGAAATCTAAATCAAAAGTTATGAACGATTTAGTGCCTACATGTCAAGTATATCGGCTAGTTAAATTGATCTTTCTAAGATGATCATTGGTGCTCATTGAGCAAAGGTTTACAAATGAAGCATAATGCATAGCATCACGCAAGCTTAGGATAGATTGGATTACTTGAAGGCTATGTGGTAGCTGTTTCATTCTCAGATGTTATCACAATATAGAAAATTGAGCTAGCATAATCTGGGCATTGGATTTGTGTCTTTTTGAACTCTAAATCAAAAGTTATGGACGATTTAGTTAATACATGTCAAGTTGATCGGCCAGTTAAATTGATCTTTATAAGATGATCACTGGTGCTCATTCAGCAAAGGTTTACAAATGAACCATAATGTATCGCATCTCAGTTTTTGGGAAAGATTCGATTACTTGGACGCTTTGTCATAACTATTTTGGTTTTTAATTTTTTCATAGAATAGAAAATTGAGCTCGCTTAACGTGGGCGTTGGAAACGTTTTTATTCTGAACACTGATTCAAAAGTTATGGACGATTTAGTGCCAACATGTCAAGTTGATCAGCCAGTTTAATTGATCATTCTAAACTGATCATTGGTGCTCTTGTACTAAAGGGTAATAAATGAAGCATAATGTATGGCATCACGCTGTTTGGAAAAAATTTGATTCCTTGGAGGCTTTGTCGTAGCTTTTTCGGTCATAAATGTTTTCATAATATAGAAAATTGAGCAAGCTTAATGTGGGTGTTGGATTCGTGTCATTATTAAATCAAAATAAAAAATTACGGACGATTTAGTGTGGACATGTCAAGTTAATCGGCTAGTTAAAATGATCATTCTAAACTGATCATTGGTGCTCCTTGATTAAAAGCTTATAAATGAAGCATAATGCATGACATCACCCAATTTGGGATACAATGGATTACGTAAAGGCTGTGTGGTATCTCTTTTAGTGTTAAATGTTGTCACAATATAGAAAGTTGAACGAGCTTAATGTGGGCATTGGATTCGTGTCATTTTGAACTCTAAATCAAAAGTTACAGATGATTTAATGCGTACATATCAAGTTGATCGGCGAGTGAAAATGATCATTTTATATTGATCATTGGTACTCATTGAGTAAAGACTTATAAATGAGGCGTAATGCACGGTCTAACGCAGTTTGGGATAGATTGGATTACTTGGAGGCTTTGTTAAAGCTATTTCGGTTTTATATTTTGTCACAATATTGAAAATTGAGCTAACTTAATGTGGGGGGTTTGTTCGTGTCATTCTGAACTGTAATCAAGAGTTATGGACGATGTAGTGTGTACATGTCAAGTTTATCGGCCAGTTAAATTGATCTTTCTAAGATGATCATTGGTGCTCATTGAGAAAAGGTTTACAAAAGAAGCATAATGCATGGCATCACGTAGTTTAGGATAGATTGGATTACTTGAAGGCTTTGTGGTAGTTGGTTCAGTCTCAAATGTTCTCACAATATAGAAAGTTGAGCTAGTTTAACAAGGACGTTGGATTCATGTCATTCTAAAGTCTAAGTCAAAAGTTACAAACAATTAATGCGTACATGTCAAGTTGATCAACCAGTTAAATAGATCATTCTATACTGATCATTGGTGCTCATTGAGTAAATACTTATAATTGAGGTGTATTGCATGTATCACGCAATTTGGGATAGATTGGATTACTTATCATAGTTACAAGCGATTTAGTGCGTACATGTCAAGTTGATCGGTCAGTTAAATTGATCTTTCTAAGATGATCATTGGTGCTCATTGAGGAAATGTTTACAACTGAAGCATAATGCATGGAATCACGATATTTGGGTTAGATTCGATTAATTGGAGCCTTCGTTATAGCTATTTTGTTGTCTTAAATTTTATGACAATATAGAAAATTGAGCTAGCTTAACATGGGCGTTAGATTCGTGTCATTCTGGAATGTTGTCTCTGTGGTAGCTCCTTCAGTCTCCAATGTTGTCACAATATAGAAAGTTGAGCTAGTTTAACAAGGACGTTGGATTCATGTCATTCTAAAGTCTAAGTCAAAAGTTACAAACAATTTATGCGTACATGTCAAGTTGATCAACCAGTTAAATAGATCATTATATACTGATCATTGGTGCTCATTGAGTAAATACTTATAATTGAGGTGTATTGCATGTATCACGCAATTTGGGATAGATTGGATTACTTGGAGGCATTGTCGTAGCTATTTATGTCTTAAATGTTTTCACAATATAGAAAATTGAGCTAGCTTAACGCGGGCATTAGTTTCGTGTTATTCTGAACTCTAAATCAAAAGTTACGAACAATTTAGGGCGTACATGCTTTTTATCGGCGATTTAAATTGATCTTTCAAATATGATCATTGGTTCTCATTCAGCAAAGGTTTATAAATGAAGCATAATGCATGACACCATGTAGTTTAGTATAGATTGGATTACTTAAAGGCTTTGCAGTAGTTGTTTCATTCTCAAATGTTGAAACAATATAGAAAATTGAGCTAGCTTAACATGGCATTGGATTCGTGTCATTTTGAACTCTAAATTAAAATTTACGTACTATTTAGTGCATACATGTCAAGTTGATCGGCCAAATAAATTGAACTTTCGAAGATGATTATTGGTGCTAATTCAGAAATCGTTTACAAATGAAGCATAATTTGTGGCATCACTTAGTTTGGGATAGATTAGATTAATTGGAGTCCTTGTCGTAGCTATTGCGGTCATAAATTTTGTCACAATATAGAGAATTGAGCTAGCTTAACGTGAGCATTCGATTCGTGTCATTCTGAACTTTAAATCAAAAGTTACAGATGATTTAATGCGGACATGTCAAGTTGATTGGCCAGTTAAAATGATCATTCCATAGTGATCGTTGGTGCTCCTTGAGTAAATGCTTATAAATGAAGCATAATACATGGCATCACGCAGTTTGGGATACATTGGATTACTTGTAGGCTTTGTCATAGCTCTTTCAGTCTTAAATGTTGTCACAATAAGGAAAATTGAGCTAGCCTAATGTGGGCGATGGATTAATATCATTTTGAGCTGTAAATCAAAAGCTAAAGACGATTTTGTGCGGACATGTCGAGTTGACCAACGATTTAAATGATCATTCTAAACTAATCATTGGTGCTCATTGATTAAAGGCGTATAAATGAAGCATAATGCATGGCATCGCACAGTGTCGGATACATTGGATCAGTTGAAGGCTTTGTGGAGGCTCTTTCAGACTCAAATGTTGTCACAATATGGAAAATTGAGCTAGCTTAACGTGGGTGTTGGATTAATGTCATTTTCAGCTCTAAGTCAAAAGTTAAAGACGATTTACTACGGACAAGTCAAGTTGATCAACTATTTAAATGATCATTCTAAACTAATCATTGGTGCTCATTAATAAAGGAGTATAAATGCAACATAATGCATTGCATCACACAGTTTTGGATACATTCAATCACTTGAAGGCTTTGTGGTAGCTATTTCAGTCCCAAATGTTGTCACAAAATGGAAAATTGAGCTAGCTTAACGTGGTCATTGTATTAATGTCATTTTGAGCTCTAAATCAAAATTTAAAGACGATTTAGTGCGCACATGTCAAGTTTATCAACTATTTCAATGATCATTCTAAACTAATCAATGGTGCTCATTGAGTAAAGGCATATAAATGAAGCATAATGCATGACATCACGCAGTATATGATACATTGGATCACTTGAAGGCTCTGTGGAAGTTTTTTCAGTCTCAAATGTTGTCACAATATGGCAAATTGATCTAGCTTAACGTGGACATTTGATTAATGTCATATTGAGCTCTAAATCAAAAGTTAAAGAAAATTTAGTGCGGAGATGTCAACTTGATCAACTATTTAAATAGTCCTTCTAAACTAATCATTGGTGCTCATTGAGTAAAGGCATATAAATGAAGCATAATCCATGGCATCACGCCGTTTTGGATACATTGGATTACTTTAAGGCTTTGTGGTATGTCTTTCAGTCTCAAATATTTTATAGAAATTTGAGCTAGCTTAACGTTGGTGTTGGATTCGTGTCATTCTGAACTCTAAATCTAAAGTTACATACGATTTAGTGCATATATGTCAAGTTGTTTGGCAAGTTAAAATGATCATTCTAAATTGATCATTGGTGCTCATTGAGTAAAGACTTAGAAATGAGGCGTAATGCATGGAATCACTAAGTCTTAGCTAGATTGGATTACTTGGAGGCTTCGTCATAGCTATTTTGGTCTTAAATTTTGTCACAATAGAGAAAATTGAGCTAGCTTAACATGGGCGTTGGATTCGTGTCATTCTGAACACTAAATCAAAAGTTACAAATTATTTAGTGCGTAAATGTTAAGTTTATCAGCCAGTTAAATCAATCTTTCTTAGATGATCATTGGTGCTCATTCAGCAAAGATTTACAAATGAAGCATAATGCATGACATCCCACAATTTAGGATAGATTGGATTACTTGAAGGCTTTGCTGTAGTTGTTTCAGTCTCAAATGTTGTCACAATACAGAAAATTGAGCTATTTTAACATGTACGTTGGATTCGTGTCATTTTGAACTCTAAATTAAAAGTTACGGACGATTTAGTGCATACATGTCAAGTTAATCTGCCAAATAAATTGATCTTTCTAAGATGATCATTGGTGCTCATTGAGAAAAGGTTTACAAATGAAGCATAATGCAAGGCATCACTTCGTTTGGGATAGATTAGATTAATTGGAGGCCTTTTCATAGCTATTTCGGTCATAAATTTTGTCACAATATATAAAATTGTGATAGCTTAGCGTGGGTGTTGGATTCGGGTCATTCTGAACTCTAAATCAAAAGTTACAAACGATTTAGTGCGTAATTGTCAAGTTTATCGGCCAGTTAAATCTATCTTTCTAACATAATCATTGGTACTCATTGAGCAAAGGTTTACAAATGAAGCATAATGCATGGCAGCACACAGTTTATGATAGATTGGATTACTTGAATCCTTTGTTGTAGTTGTTTCAGTCTCAGATGTTGTCACAAAATAGAAATTGAGATTGCTTAACATGACCATTGGATTTGTGTCATTCTGAACTGTAAATCAAAAGTTAGGGACAATTTACTGCAGACATGTCAAGTTGATTGGCCAGTTAAAGATATGATTCTAAACAGATCATTAGTGTTCCTTGAGTAAAGGCTTATAAATGAAGCAAAATGCATGACATCATGCAGTTTTGGATATATTGGATTAATTGAAGGCTTTGTGGTAGCTGTTTAAGTCTCAAATGTTGTCACAATATAGAAAATTGAGCTAGCTTAACGTGGGCATTTGATTCGGGTCATTCCAAACTCCAAATCAAAAGTTACGGACGATTCAATGCGTCCATGTCAACTTTATCGGCCAGTTCAATTGATCTTTATAAGATGATCATTGGTGCTCAATGAGCAAAGGTTTACAAATGAAGCATAATTCATGACATCACGTAGTTGGGGATATATTCGATTACTAGGAGGCTTTTTCGTAGCTATTTCTGGTCTTATATTTAGTCACAATATAGAAAATGGAGCTAGGTTAACGTGGACGTTTGAGTTGTGTCATTCTGAACTCAAAATCAAAAGTTACGGATGATTTAGTGCATACATGTCAAGTTGATCAGCCAGTTAAATTGATCTTTCTAAGATGATCATTGGCGCTCATTGAGCAAAGGTTTACAAATGAACCATAATGCATGGCATCACGCACTGTGGAATATATCCAACTACTTGGAGGCTTCGTTGTATTTATTTCGGTCTTAAATTTTTCCACAATATAGAAAATTGTGCTAGCCTAATGTGGGCGTTGGATTTGTGTAAATTTGAACTCTAAACTAAAAGTAGTGGACGATTTAGTGCGGATATCTCAAATTGATTGGCCAGTTAAAATGATCATTTTAAACTGATCATTGGTGGTCCTTGAGTAAAGGCTTATAACACTACAAGAAAACATCGATTTCCCAACGAAAAAATTTGTTGGAAAGCGCCATTCCCGTCGACTTTCCGACAAAAGACATCTGTCGGAACTATTTCCTGGGAAACCAATTTCCGTCGGGAAATATTTGGAAATAGTTGATCAACGATTTAATTAGTCATTCTAAACTGATCATTGGCGCTCCTTGATTAAATGCTTATAAATGAAACATAATACATGTCATCACGGAGTCTGGGATAGATTGGATTACTTGGAGGCTTTATTGTAGCTATTTGGGTCTTAAATTTCGTCACAATTTAGAATATGGAGCTAGCTTAACATGGGCGTTTTATTTGTCTCATTCTGAACTCCGAATAAAAGAATACGGATGATTTAGTGCAGAAAATGTCAAGTTGATTGACGAGTTAAAATGATATTTCTAAACTGATCATTGGTTCTCCTTGAGTAATGGTTTACAAATGAAGCATAATGTATGGCATCTGGTAGTTTGGGATAGATTGGATTACTTGGAGGTTTTGTCATAGCTAATTCGGTCTTAAACTTTGTCACAATATAGAATATCGAGCTTGCTTACCAAGGGCGTTGGATTCGTGTCATTCTAAACTTTAAATCAAAAATTACGGATGATTTTGTGCGTACATGTCAAGTTTATAGGTTAGTTAAATAGATCATTCTAAACTGATCATTGGTGCTCATTGAGAAAAATTTTACAAATGAAGCATAATGCATGGCATCACGTAGTTTGGGATAGATTAAATTACTTGGAGGCTTTGTCGTACCTGGTTTAGTCTCAAATGTTGTCACAATATAAAAGATTGAGCTAGCTTATCGTGGGCATTGGATTCATGTCTTTTTGACTTTTAAATCAAATGTTAAAGGTGATTTAGTGCGGACATGTCAAGTTGATCTGCTAGTTAAAATATCATTCTAAACTAATTATTGGTACTCATTGAGTAAAGGCGTATAAATGAAGCATAATGCATTGCATCATGCAATTTGAGATAGATTGGATTACTTGTACGCTTTGTCATAGCTATTTTAGTCTTAATTTTGTCATAATATAGAATATTGAGTTAGCTTAACGTGGGCATTAGATTCGTGTCATTCTGAACACTAAATCAAAACTTATGAATGATTTAATGCGGACATGTCAAGTTGATCGGCCAGTTAAAGTGATCATTCTAAACTGATCATTAGTGCTCCTTGAGTAAAGGCTTATAAATGAAGCATAATGCATGATATCACACAGTTCAGGATAGATTGGATTACTTGAAGGCGTTTTGGTAGATCTTTCCGTCGCAAATGTTGTCACAATACAGAAAACTGAGCTACCTTAACGTGGGCGTTGGATTCCTGTCTTTCTAAACTCTAAATAAAAAGTTACGGACGATTTAGTGCATACATGTCAAGTTGATCAGCCTTGTGTAATCATTTGTTCTCCGTGAGTAAAGGCTTATAAATGAAGTATAATGCATGGCATCAAGCAGTTTGAGATACATTGGATAACTTGAAGGCTTTGTCGTAACTCTTTCACTTTAAAATGTAGTCACAATATTAAAATTGAGCTAGATTAACATGGGCATTGGGTTCACATCATTTTGAGCTCTAAATCAAATGTTAAATACGATTTAATGCAGACATTTCAAACTGATCAGGTAGTTAAAATGATCATTGTAAACCGATCATTGGTGCTCATTGAGCAAAGGTTTACAAATGGAGCATAATGTATGTCATCACACAGTTTGGGATAGATTGGATTACTTGGAGGTTTTGTCGTAGCTAATTTGGTCTTAAGTGTTGTCACAATATATAATATTAAGCTTGCTTAATGTGGGCGCTGCATTCGTGTCATCCTGAACTCTAAATCAAAAGTTACGGATGATTTAGTGCCGACATGTGAAGTTGATTGATCCAGTTAAAATGATCATTATAAACTGATGATTGTTGCTACTTGAGTAAAGGCTTATAAATGAAACATAATACATGACATCATGCAGTTTGGAATACATTGGATTTCTTGAAGGCTTTATCGTAGCTATTTTGGTTTTAAATTTTGTTTTCACAACATGGAAATTTGAGCTAGCTTACCATGGGCGTTGCATTCATGTAATTCTGAACTGTTACACAAAAGTTACGGACGATTTAGTGCAAACATGTTATGTTTATCGACTAGTTCAATTGATCATTCCAAAATGATCTTTCTAAACTCATCATTAGTGCTCCTTGAGTAAACGCTTATAAATGAAGCATAATGCAAGGCATCACGCAGTTTAGGACAGATTAGATTACTTGAAGGCTTGGTGGTTGCTTTTTCAGTCTCAAATGTTGTCACAATATAGAAAATTGAGCTAGTTTAACGTGGGGTGTTTGATTTGTGTCATTCTGAATTCTAAATCAAAAGTTACGGACGATTTAGTGTGGTTGTGTCAAAGTAACTGGCCAGTTAAAGTTATTATTCTAAACTGATCATTCTAAACTCATCATTAGTGCTTGTTGAGTAAATGCTTATAAATGAAGCATAATACATGGCATCATGCATTTTAGGATAGATTGGATTACTTGAAGTACTTGTGGTAGCTCTTTCAGTGTCAAATGTTTTCACAATATAGAAAATTGAGCTAGTTTAACGTCGACATTGGATTCATGTCATTCTGAATTCTAAATCAAAAGTTACGGACGATTTAGTAGGGACATGTCAGTTGATCGGCCAGTTAAATTGATCATTCTAAAGTGATCATTCAAAACTCATCATTAGTGCTCCTTGAGTAAAAGCTTATAATTGAGGCATGATAAATGGCATCACACAGTATAGGATAGATTGGATTATTTGAATGTTTTGTGGTTGCTCTTTCAATCATAAATTTTAACGTGGCCATTGGATTCGCGTCATTCTGAACTCTAAATCAAAAGTTATGGATGATTTAATGCGGACATGTCAAGTTGATCGGCCAGTTAAAGTGATTATTCTAAACTGATCATTCTAAACTCATCATTCTAAACCGATCATTCTAAATTGATAATTAGTGCTCCTTGAGTAAAGGCTTATAAATGAAGTATAATGCATGCCATCCAACAAATTAGGATAGATTGGATTAGTTGAAGGTTTTTGGTTAGCTCTTTCAGTGTCAAATGTTATCACAATATAGAAAATTGAGCTAGTTTAATGTGGGCGCGTTTAATTCGTGTCATTCTGAACTCTAAATAAAAACTTACAGACGATTTAGTGCATACATGTCAAGGTGATCGACGAGTGAAAGTAATCGTTCTAAACTGAATTTTCTAAACTGATCATTAGTGTCTTTGAGTAAAGGCTTATAAATAAAGCATAATGCATGGAATCACGAAGTTTGTGATACTTTGGATAACTTGGAGGCTTTGTCGTAGCTATTTTGGTCGTAAATTTTGTCACAATATAGAAACTTGAGCTAGGTTAACGTGGGCGTTGGATCCATGTAATTCTGAACAACTAATAAAAAGTTACAGATGATTTAGTGCAACATGTCATTTTTATCAACATGACATGTTTATCGGCATGTCATGTCTAAACTCATCATCAGTGCTCCTTGAGTAAAACCTTATAAATGAAGCATAATGCATGGCATCACACAATTTAGGATAGATTGGATTACTTGAAGGCTTTGTGGTAGCTCTTTCAGTCTCAAAGGCTGTCACAATATAGAAAATTGAGCTAATTTAACGTGGGCATAGGATTCGTGTAATACTGAACTCTAAATCAAAATATGGAGGATTTAGTGTGTACATCTCAAGTTGATCAGCCAGTTAAAGTGCTCATTCTAAACTGATCATTAGTGCTCCTTGAGTAAAGGCTTAGAAATGAAGCATAATACATGGCATCACGCAATTAAGGATAGATTGGATTCGTGTAGGCTTTGTGGTAGCTCTTTTAGTCTCAAATGTTATCACAATATAGAAAATTAAGCTAGTCAAAAGTTACACACCATTTTGTTCGTACATGTCAAGTCGATTGGCCAGTTAAAGTGATCATTCTAAAATGATCATTCTAAAGCACTCATTCTAACCTGATCATTAGTGCTCCTTGGGAAATGCTTATAAATGAAGCATAATTCATGGCATCATGCTGTTTAGGATAGATTTGATTTTTTGAAGACTTTGTGGTAGCTCATTCAATCTCAAATATTGTCACAATATTGAAATTTGAGCTAGTTTAACGTGGACATTGGATTCGTTTCATTCTGAACTCTAAATCCAAAGTTACAAATGATTTACTGCGTACGTGTCAATTTGATTGGCTTGTTAAAATGATCATACTAAACTCATCATTGGGGCTCCTTGAGTAGAGGTTTATAAACAAAGCATAATACATGACATCATGCAATTTGGTATACATTAGATTACTTGGAGGCTTTGTCGTAGCTATTTCGTTCTTAAATTTTGTCACAAAATAGAAAATTAAGCTAGCTTAACGTGTGCATTGAATTCATGTCATTCTGAACTGTAAAAAACAAGTTATGGACAATTTAGTGCAACATGTCATGTTTCTCAGCTAGTTAAATTGATCATTCCAAACTTATCATTCTAAACTAATCATTGGTGCTCATTAAGCAAAGGTTTACAAATGAAGCATAATGCATGGCATAACACAGTTTGGGATAGATTGGATTAGTTGGAGGCTTTGTCACGATATAGAAAATTGTGCTTGCTTAACGTGGGTATTAGATTCGTCATTCTGAACTCTAAAATCAAATGTTACGAACGATTTAGTGCGGAGATGTCAAGATGATCGGCCAGTTAAAGTGATCATTCTAAACTGATCATTAGTGCTCCGTGAGTAAAAACTTATAAATGAAGCATAATGCATGGCATCATGCAGTTTAGGGTTGATTGGATTACTTGAAGGGTTTGTGTTAGCTCTTTCAGTCTCAAATGTTGTTGCTATATAGAAATTTGGGCTAGTTTAACGTGGGCATTGGATTCGTGTAATTCTGAACTCTAAATCAAAAGTTACGGATGGTTTAGTGCGTATATGTTTATTTTATTGGCCAATTAAAATGATCATTCTAAACTGATCATTGAGGCTCTTTGTTTAAAGAATTATAAGTGAAGCATAACGCATGCAATCACGCAGTTCGGGATACATTGGATTACTTGAAGGCTTTGTCGTAGCTATTTCGATCTTAAATTTTGTTATTAAATAGAAAATTGAGCTAGATAAACCTGGACGTTAGATTCATGCCATTCTGAAGAGTAAATAAAATTAAAGTTACAGACGATTTAGTGCATACATGTCATATTTACAAATGATCATTCCAAACTGATCATTCTAATCATTGAACAAAGGTTTACAAATGAGGCATAATGCATGGCATCATACAGTTTGGGATAGCTTGGATTACTTGGAGGATTTTTCATAGCTATTTTGGTCTTAAATGTTGTCACAATATAGAATATTGAGCTAGCTTTACGTAGGTATTTGATTAGTGTCATTTTGAACTATAAATCAAAAGTTTTGGACAATTTAGTCCGGACATGTCAAGTTGAGAATCCAGTTAAAGTGATCATTCTAAACTGATCATTCTAAACTCATCATTAGTGCTCCTTGAGTAGTGACCAGTTAAAACGATAGTTCTAAACTGATCATTGGTTCTCCTTGAGTAAAAGGCTTATACATGAAGCATAATGCATTGCTTCACGCAGTTTTGGCTAAATTGGATTACTTGGAGGCTTCGTCGTAGCTATTTCGGTCTTAAGTTTTGTCACAGTAGAGAAAATTGAGCTAGCTTAACATGGGTGTTAGATTCGTGTCATTCTGAACACTAAATCAAAAGTTACAAATGATTTTGTGCGTATGTGTTAAGTTTATCGGCCAGTTAAATTGATCTTTTTTAGATGATCATTGGTGCTCATTCAGCAAAGGTTTACAAATGAAGCATAATGCATGACATCCCACAATTTAGGATAGATTGGATTACTTGAGGCTTTGCTGTAGTTGTTTCAGTCTCAAATGTTGTCACAATATGATGAGGACATCAGGTCGTACATCCAGCCAGGAGACCAGACTGGCCGACCAGGAAGCTTCCCCGAGACAGCAGGACCATCTGGCGCGCCTGCCGGACCAGACAGTACCGCCGGACCCTAGACCTATAGGACCAGACCGGTCAACATCGCCGGCGGAGAGGCCCAAGCTTCCGGCACACTTGGTGGGGACGTGAATGACACCGCCGGTCCCCCTGATGACACCGCCGACTCCGGGATCAACTTGGCCGGTCCTGAAGTCATTCCGGCCAGTACCACGCACAATCCAGCCGGTACAGCCGATCCAGCCGAGTACACGCGCACTTCAACCTCTACACATAAGGACTCGGACCAAATGAGCTACCAGCTCCAGGACATGCACTTAGAGGAAGTCTCAACACCAGTGGTACCACAAGGAGCAATGACAAGAAGCAGATCAAGGGCGCTCTTCCACAAATTCAGCCTATGGGTCAACAAGCTACTAGTGGAAGATCGACTAAGGACAATGGGCCAAAAATACAAGGAAGAGTCCAATAGCTTCTCAACAACACAAGGGACATCAGAGACTTGGGCTTTAGTGGCAAGAGAGGTCAAGGCCCAGAGATTTGTAACCCTACTCCAAGTCGAAGACTAGGAGCAAGGCGCGTGCATGCCACAAGGACGGCCACCTTCCATTTCTTGGCCGTGAGGTGAGTTAAGGTAAGTTTACATTCGAATATATGCCTCTTTCTGTTTTGCAGGGTAGGATCTAGTTGCTTTACATTTTTGAGTCAAGAACATTTTAGGAATAGTTCCTTTTTCGGTTATGCACTTTTGTATCTTTTCCTTTGTGCACATTTTAGGTTATGCACTTTTGTATCTTTTCCTTTGTGCACTTTTGTAAACTCTAAAGTCTTAAGCTTAGCAACCCAAGGCAACACCTCATTAAAAACCTTATGAAGGAAAACCACTTGGGACAAAACCTTAATAAGGAAAAAAGAGTGTGTTGCTCTTGGATTAGGAGACCTTTGATCATGGATGTGATAAATCAACAAGTCCAAGTTTGCTAAAGATGTTCTTTCAAACTTTGAGACTTGCTGCCTTTGTGAAGATGTCAGCTAGTTGGTCTTCACTCCTTGTATAACATGGCAGAATGGTTCCATCTTGAACTTTCTCCCTAACCTTATGGCAATCGATCTCTATGTGCTTGGTTCTCTTGTGAAACATTGAGTTTAAAGCTATGTGAATGGCTGCCTGATTATCACAATGGAAGGTAATTGGCCCTGGTTGTTCAATACCAAAGTCTTTCAAGAGCGCTTTGATCCAAGTTAGTTCACTTGTCAGCTTCCTCATAGCCCTATATCCTGCTTCAGCACTAGAACATGATACCACCTTCTGCTTCTTAGTCTTCCAAGTGACTAAGTTCCCACCAATGAAGGTGCAATACCCAGTGGTTGATTTCCTATCACCCTATCACCAGCCCAATCCGCATCACAATACCCGACAATCTCAGTGTTCCCATTCTTGCCCATCCATATGCCTTGACCAGGAGATCCTTTAATGTATCAAAGGATCCTTTCTACCATGGTCCAATGATATACAGTAGATTTTTGCATATGTTGACTCACTTGATTCACAGCAAAACACAAGTCTGGTCGTGTGAGGGTGAGGTAGATCAGCTTCCCAACTAGTCTCCTATAATGAGAAACATCATTAAATAAATCATCAGAATTCTCCCCATTTCTATTGAACTTGTAGCTATCTTCAAGAGGAGTTTTGGCCGGTTTACCCCCAAGCTTTCCCGTGTCTATCAACAGATCAAGAGCATACTTTCTTTGGGATAGAAAGAGCCCTTCCTGGGACCGACACACTTCAATACCCAAGAAGTACTTCAACTCTCCAAGATCATTGATGTCAAATGATCTGTTTAAGAAGGCCTTTGTGGACTGAATTCCTTCCTTATCATCTCCTGTGATGATAAGGTCATCAACATAAACCAAGACCACCACGATTCCTTTGGGGTTTTGAAGAGTGAACAAAGTATGATCTGAATGGGATTTCCTAAACCCATTATCAGTAAGTGTGGAGCTTAATTTGTGATACCACGCCCTTGGTGACTGCTTCAACCTATATATTGCCTTCCTAACTCTTAGAACCTGTCCCTCTTTGCAAAGATCTTCAAGGCCTGGTGGTGGAGTCATATAAACTTCCTCTTCAAGTTCTCCTTGTAGGAATGCGTTCTTGACATCCATTTGCCATAAATCCCAAGTCAGATTCGTATCTAGTGAAAGAACAACACTTATAGTGTGTAGCTTAGCCACCGGTGCAAATGTATCAGTATAGTTGGTTCTTGAGTTACCACCCCTTGTTCATTCTCTTGGGTATCTTGTGATTTACTTGGGGTTCTTGCTTCTTCGTGTCTTGAATCCTTTGGCACATCATTTCCCAAATGATTCAAGAGAAACCCAAACTCGTAGCCAAATCAGGAGGTGTCCTTGAGAGATCTTTCAATCCTTCCCAATCTTTCTGATCATAATAGCTTTGTTCTTCTATGAACTTGACATCTCTAGACACATATGTTCTGTTGTTGCTCGGATCATAGCACTTATAACCCTTTTGTGTTGTCGAATATCCAAGGAACATACACTTGATGCTCTTTGCCTCCAACTTGTTTCTCAGATCACCTGGAACATACACAAAGCACACACACCCAAATACAAGTAAATGATCAATGGAGGGTTTAGTTTTATTGAGTACCTCAAATGGGGATATGTCTTGCAAGACTTTGGTTGTAATCCGATTGATGAGGTAGCAAGCAACCAAGACTGCATCTCCCCAAACACTTTTAGGAACATTGGTATGAAACATCTTGGATCTTGCTACTTTCATGACTAGTTCTCCTTTTCCACCAAACAAACCAATGTTGCCGTGCTCCTTTTGAATCCGTGAGCACACCGCTTCGAAATCAGGGAGTTTGGCTCTCTTAGGATGGACTTAATCACATCCTTAAAGGCAGGATTTAGGCTGAGAAGGAGCCCAAATATCTTGTCTTGTTCCTTCCTTTCATTAAGCACCTTTGGATCCATAGAACTTGGTCTCAACATGTTAAGCTCGGACCATGTTGATTGGAATTTCCCTAGAAACTTTGTGAACTCCATATCCTCTTGGTGTAGATCATTGAGAGCCTTCTTAACCTCATACACACGGCTGAGGTTTGAAACATCCCCATACACCCTCTTGAGAGTCTCCCAAAGAGACTTGGCGGTTTCACAATGTTAATAAGCTTCAAGAATGGACGGGTCCAATGAATTTTGGAGGAATCCAAGGACTGATTTATCTTCTTGGAACTACCTAGCTTCTTCTTTTCTTGCTGCCTCATCCTTCTTCTCTTTTGGATAGTCTATAGATGGAGTACTATCCTCCAAGAAGTGATTCCAAAGTCCTTTGCCACAAATGGCTGTCTTGATGGTTCTTGACCATAATATGTAGTTCAAGCCTTTGAGAACTACTGGTATCACCATAGGGTTCAGGCTGGAATTGATTTGAACTGTATCCTCCATTGTTAGGCTTTGCAGATAATGAGGACATCAGGTCTTATGTCCAGCCAGGAGACCAGACTGGCCGACCAGGAAGCTTGCCCGAGACAGCCGGGCCATTTGGCACGTCTGCCGGCCCAAGCGGTACCGCCGGACCCTCGACCCATAGGACCAAACCGATCAGCATTGCTGGCGGAGAGGCCCAAGCTTCCGGTACACTTGGTGACGATGTGGATGACACCGCCGGTCCCCCTGGTGATGCCGCTGACTCCGGGATCAACTTGGCCGGTCCTGAAGGCATTCCGGCCAGTACCTCGCACAGTCCAGCCGGTACAGTCGATCCAGCCGAGTGCACGAGCATTTCAACTTCTACACAAGGAAACTCGGACCAGATAAGCTACCAGCTTCAGGACATGCATCTAGAGGAAGTCTCCACACCAGTAGTGCCACCAGGAGCAATGACAAGGAGCAGATCAAGAGCACTCTTCCACAAGTTCAGCTTATGGGTCGACAAGCTCCTAGAGGAAGATCGACTAAGGACAATGGGCCAGAAGTGCAAAAAAAAGTCCAAAGGCTTCTCAACAATGTAAGGGACTTCAGAGACTTGGGCTTTCGTGGCAAAAGAGGTCAGGGCCCAAAGATTCCTAACCCTACTCCAAGTCGAAGACTAGGAGCAAGGCGCGTGCATGCCACAAGGACGGCCACCTTCCATTTCTTGGCTGTGCGGTAAATAAGGTAAGTTTCAATTCGAATATATGCCTCTTTCTGTTTTGCAGGGTAGGATCTAGATTGTTTACATTTTTGAGTCAAAAACATTTTAGGTATAGGTCCTTTTTCGGTTATGCACTTTTGATTCTTTTCCATTTGTGCACTTTTGATTCTTTTCCATTTGTGCACTTTTGTAAACTTTCCTTTTCTTTATTTGAGTCCACCCTAGAAGGTCAAGCTGTCGAGCATATTATTAAGGCTCCTTCCAGCATTGTAGTTCGATAACCTATTTGATATTAATAAAGTGCGAGTTTTCTCTTTACAAGTTTTTCTCTCAAAGAAGCTTGTGCGCTTAGAACCTAGTTGAGACCAGCCCTCCTAGCTCTAAGTTTGTGATTTATCACGAGGTTCATCACCCCTCGTGTGGTTCACTTCACCCTTCGATCGAATACCAACCCAAAACCCCCTATCCAAGAAGTCTAAGGTTGAGTTTCTCACCTAACATTCTCCAAACAGCCCACACGCATATAAGCCTTGAATCGAGGCTTGTATCATTTTGGTATCAGAGCTTAAAGCTCCTAAACCAGGTTGTTTCTATCCTTTAGCTTGTTTTGTTTCTTGTTATTGCATTAGTTTAAGTTCCATTCAAGAAAATAAAAAAAAATAACATCTAAACTCATACCGAGTGCATCTAGATGCTACGTGCATCACTAGGTTCTAGAATCATTCTTGCATTGCTATATTCGACTTTCCTTTTTGTTAGAATAATATTTTCATTATTTTTAAGTCAAATTAAAATGAAAAGAAAAAGAAAATAGGAAAAATACCTAAAGGATTCGATTTGGACAGCTAGCAATAGTTGTCAAGAAAGTTTCCTTTTTTCAAATCTTCATATTTTCAAATTTCCAATCCTCAGATTTTTTCCTTTTTGCATTTTTTCGAATCCCCTTATAAAAGAAAACCCTCCTAATAATTTAGGAGCACCATAACTTGTCTTCTATCTTTGTAGTACGCAATGGCAGAAGAAAATAGAGAAGCAACCGAAGCTATGATGGCCATGTTCACCACCCTCCAAATGCAACTCGCATCCATAGGCGAGAGATTGGAGCGCGTGGAGAGGCCTGTGAGATTCCAGGCCATAAGGCGTGTGAGAGCTGAGCCAGACCGTGCTGAGGATCCTGAGCACCTTATGACACGGCGCGAACAGTAGGAGCCCCAGCCTGATGGAGATGAGGACACACAACCTCATAACTATTACCAAAGGCCGAGAGGACCTCCACGACAACCAGAGGCAGAGGATGATGGCTTCGAACCATATGGTCTTCATCAGAGACCAAGGATACCTCCTAGACATCATGAGGATGGAGGTGAACACGCCTACAACCGGGTAACTCATCCTGATGTTAAGCTAACTCCTCCAAGTTTTGCAGGAAAAGTAGACCCCGACGCTTACCTAGATTGAGAGAGAAGAATGGATCATATCTTTGATCATTACAACCAACCAGGGCCTAGGAGAGTCTCAATGGCAGTAGCACAACTCACGGACAATGCTCTCATCTGGTTGGATCGTGAGGTATCTGACAGAAGGAGGAAAAGAATGAGGCCAATAGACTCATGGGTCGACATGAAAGATGTCATGCGACAAAGGTTTGTTCCACCTTACTTTCATAGGGACTTGCAACGTCGTTTTCGTACTCTTAAGCAGGGTACCAGATCAGTAAAGGAGTACTATGAAGAGTTCTAGAAACTAAGGAACAGGCTGGAACTCAATGATTATGAAGAAACGTTGATGGCACAATTCTTGGATGGACTCCAAGAAAGAATCAGCCGCAAGGTGGAAAGGCAAATCTACAATGACTTCAAAGACTTGTTCCACCTATCTGTCCAGGCTTAGCAGCACATCAAACGTAAGAGCCAAGGCATCCGCAGCAAGCCTAAGATGCCTTGGGCACCAAGCAACATTCCCAAGCCGTAGACAAAGGCAAGAGCATAGAGATCGAGTCAAGGTTCAAGAGCAAGCCTCCTGAACCCACCCGTGACCAGAGAGAGCCTAGTAAGTCTTCTAACCCTCAAAGATCACGTGACATCACTTGTTTCAAGTGTAGGGGTCGTGGACACATCTCAAGGGAGTGCCCAAACAACCGGGTCATGCTGATTACAGAGGCTGGAGAATATGAGTCCCAAGATGAAGAGGACTATGAACCAAAATAAGAATATGGTGACATTGAGTACCCTGATGTGGGGGAAGTGCTGGTCACTAGATGCATCCTCAGTGCAATGGTGGATCCTTCAGAGACCATCCAAAGGGAGAACATCTTACACAGCCGTTGCACCATGAAGGGCAAGGTATGTAACCTCATCATAGATGGTGGTTCTTGCACTAAAGTTGCTAGTGCATATATGGTTGATAAGCTAGGTCTAGAGAAGACAAGGCATCCTCGACCATATAGACTGAGATGGCTCGATGACAAAGTGGAGCTCAAGATCCATGAGCAAGTCAGTAGCCATTCAGTGTGGGCAAGTACCAAGACCAAGTCGTGTGCGACGTGGTGCCCATGCAAGCTGGCCATCTTCTGCTAGGAAGGCCATGGCAGTTTGACAAGGAGACCAGGCATGATGGCCGCACCAATCTCTACACTTTCATGCATGACAAGAGAAAGGTCAGCCTAGCTCCTCTTACACCTGCCCAGGTACATGAGCTTCAACAGCAAATGAGTAAGGAAAAGAAGCTCATTAAATCTAACTTTCTTATTCAACCGAGTCATGTCCGGAGAGCTTTAGCCTCGAAGGATGTAATGCTACTAATGGTTTTCAAAGAAGTGTTGAATGTAGAAAAAGAACAGGTAGAGCTACCTCCTGAAGTAGTAACTCTCCTCAACAAGTTCCAGGATGTGTTTCCAGAGGAGATACCAGCAGGCTTGTCTCCTTTACGTGGCATAGAACACCAGATCAGCCTAGTGCCCGGAGCAGCCCTGCCCAACCGGCCAGCCTACCGGATGAGTCCAGAGGAGTCCAAGGAGCTTGAGAAGCAAGTCAAGGAGCTCCTGGAGAAAGGCTATGTTCGAGAGAGCCTCAGTCCATGTGCCGTACCAGTGCTACTAGTGCCCAAGAAGGATGGGACTTGGCGAATGTGCGTGGACTGCCGAGCAATCAACAACATCACAGTCAAGTACCGGCATCCGATACCACGGCTGGATGACATGCTAGATGAGCTGAGTGGAGCCACGGTCTTCTCCAAGATAGACCTCAAGAGTGGATACCACCAGGTCAGGATGAAGGAAGGTGATCAGTGGAAGACTGCTTTCAAGACAAAGCAAGGGCTCTACGAGTGGACAGTCATGCCATTCGGGTTGACTAATGCCCCAAGCACCTTCATGCGCCTTATAAACCAAGTTCTTAGGGCGTACATCAGTAAGTTTGTAGTGGTTTACTTTGATGATATATTAGTTTATAGTAAGTGCCTACGGGAACACCTCACACATCTTGAGATGGTACTTAAAACCCTTCGACAAGAAGAGCTTTATGCCAATCTCAAGAAGTGCATCTTTTGTACTGATAAACTTGTCTTTTAGGTTTTGTTGTAAGTTCACAGGACCTACAGGTTGATGAAGAGAAGATTCGAGCCATATAAGAATGGCCAACACCAGGCAACATCAGCCAAGTGAGGAGCTTCCACGGACTGGCCAGCTTCTATAGGAGATTCGTGCCCAACTTCTGCAGCATTGTCTCACCATTGACGGCAGTGGTGAAGAAGAACGTGGGATTCAGCAGGGGAGAAGCTCAGGAGAAGGCATTCCAGGCCTTGAAGGACAGCCTTACACATGCACAAGTGCTAGTCCTGCCCGACTTCAACAAGACGTTTGAAGTGGAGTGTGATGCCTCTGGAATAGGCATAGGAGCATTGCTAACCCAAGGAGGGAGACCAGTGGCATACTTCAGTGAGAAGCTAGGTGGTGCCTCACTGAACTACCCCACTTATGACAAGGAGCTTTATGCCCTTTCCCGAGCCTTGGAGACTTGGCAGCATTACTTGCTGTCCAAGGAGTTTGTGATCCACACTGATCACGAGACACTCAAACACCTCAGAGGGCAAACCAATCTCAAGAGGAGACATGCTAGGTGGATGGAGTTCATAGAGACCTTCCCGTACGTCATCAAGTACAAGAAGGGCAAGGACAATGTGGTAGCCGTTGCACTATCAAGGAGGTTTGCCTTGATATCCACCATGGAGGCAAAGGTCCTAGGATTCGAGCACATCAAGGACCTGTACAAGGATGATCCTGACTTTGCTGAGAGCTACAAGGAGTGTGGCACAGGGAGTCATGGCAAGTTCTACATCCATGAGGGATTCTTGTTCCGAGAAAGAAGGCTGTGCATACAACAAGGATCATTAAGGGAGCTTATCATCCGAGAAGCTCATGGAGGAGGACTCATGGGCCACTTTGGTGTCGACAAGACTCTAGCAGTGGTCAAGGAGCACTTCTACTGGCCACACATCAAGAGGACAGTAGAAGCTCATTGTGCAAGGTGCATCACTTTCAAGAAGGCAAAGTCCCGAGTGCAACCTCACGGGTTGTATCTCCCACTGCCCATACCGACGCATCCACGGGTGGATATATCGATGGACTTTGTTTTAGGTTTGCCCAAGTTCAACCACAAAGATGCAATCTTTGTAGTGGTGGACAGATTCTCCAAGATGGCACACTTCAGTCCGTGTGCCAATGTCAATGATGCCACGCAAATAGCGGAGCTGTTCTTCAGGGAGATAGTACGGCTTCATGGAGTGCCAAGGACCATCGTATCAGACAGGGACACCAAGTTCCTCAGCCATTTCTGGAGGACCCTTTGGAGGAACCTAGGCACGAAGCTACTCTTCTCTACCACCTGCCATTCTAAAACCGATGGCCAAACTGAAGTTGTCAACAGGACACTATCAACTCTTCTCAGGACTACACTGATGAAGAACCTCAAGACTTGGGTGGAGTGCCTGCCATTCATAGAGTTTTCTTACAACCGAACCGTGCACTCAGCAACCAAGAAGACACCATTTGAAGTAGTATACGGCTTCAACCCTCTCACCCCATTGGAGCAAACGCCACTGCCACCAGCAGAGATGACTAACCTCAACGGAGCATCCAAGGCAGAGTTCATAAGGAAGTTACACCAGAAAATAGCAGAAAACCTGGAGAAGAGGACCGGGCAGTACGTGACTCATGCCAACAAGGGAAGAAAGGAGGTGATCTTTCAACCAAGCGATTGGGTGTGGCTACACCTACGGCAGGAGAGGTTCCCCAACCTAAGGAGTTCCACCAAGAGGAGATGGATCATTCAGAGTGCTGGACAGGATCAACAACAACGCCTACCGGATCGAGCTCCCAGGTGAGTTTAATGTGTCCAACACGTTCAACGTAACCGACTTAGCCCCTTTCCATTCAGATGAACTAGTTTTGAGGTCAAAACCTACTGAAGAGGGAGGGGATGATGAGGACATCAGGTCGTATGTCCAGCCAGGAGACCAGACTGGCCACCCAGGAAGCTTGCCCGAGACAGCCGGGCCATTTGGCACGTCTGCCGGCCCAAGCGGTACCGCCGGACCCTCGACCAATAGGAACAAACCGATCAGCATTGCCGGCGCCGAGGCCCAAGCTTCCGGCACACTTGGTGACGACATGGATGACACCGCCGGTCCCCTGGTGATGCCGCCGACTCCGGGATCAACTTGGCCGGTCCCCCTGGTGATGCCGCCGACTCCGGGATCAACTTGGCCGGTGTTGAAGGCATTCCGGCCAGTACCTCGCACAGTCCAGCCGGTACAGTCGATCCAGCCGAGTGCATGAGCCTTTCAACTTCTACACAAGGAAACTCGGATCAGATAAGCTACCAGCTTCAGGACATGCATCTAGAGGAAGTCTCCACACCTGTAGTGCCACCAGGAGCAATGACAAGGAGCAGATCAAGAGCGCTCTTCCACAAGTTCAGCTTATGGGTCGACAAGCTCCTAGAGGAAAATCGACTAAGGACAATGGGCCAGAAGTGCAAAGAAGAGTCCAAAGGCTTCTCAACAATGCAAGGGACTTCAGAGACTTGGGCTTTATTGGCAAGAGAGGTCAGGGCCCAAAGATTCCTAACCCTACTCCATGTCGAAGACTAGGAGCAAGGCGCGTGCATGCCACAAGGACGGCCACCTTCCATTTCTTGGCCATGAGTTAAGTAAGGTAAGTTTCAATTCGAATATATGCCTCTTTCTGTTTTGCAGGGTAGGATCTAGATTGTTTACATTTTTGGGTCAAAAACATTTTAGGAATAGGTCCTTTTTCGGTTATGCACTTTTGTATCTTTTCCATTTGTGCACTTTTGTAAACTTTCCTTTTCTTTATTTGAGTCCACTCTAGAAGGTCAAGCTGTCGAGCATATTAATAAGGCTCCTTCCAGCATTGTAGTTCGACAACCTTTTTGATATTAATAAAGTGCGAATTTTCTCTTTACAAGTTTTTCTCTCAAAGAAGCTTGTGCGCTTAGAACCTAGTTGAGACCAGCCCTCCTAGCTCTAAGTTTGTGATTTATCACAAGGTTCATCACCCCTCGTGTGGTTCACTTTACCCTTCCATTGAATACCAACCCAAAACCCCCTATCCAAGAAGTCTAAGGTCGAGTTTCTCACCTAACCTTCTCCAAACAGCCAACGCGCATATAAGCCTTGACTCGAGGCTTGTATCAGAAGAGCTCAAAGGAGGCAGCTTTTATGGTTGAATAAAACCGTGAGATTTTAGTTTAAAGGCTGAGAGATTTTTGACAGAATTTTAGATTAGAAACTGAGAGTTTTGAGTAGAAAAGATAAAAAATATGATCTTATGCTCTGATACCATGAAAGAATATTGAAATTAGAGAGGAGAAATGTGAAGAATTGAATCCAGAAACTCAAAGAAAAGCATGAGAAGATGAGAAATGTCTTAGACTTCAGGAGAATAATCTCCTAAGAGTTGTATCATACATTCACTCTTTACCGCCCTTTTATAGAGGATTTACAATGTGAACACAAAAGAAAACGAATTCAAACTTGTGGATGAGCTTGAATAGAGAAGGAGCCTGTCAACAACCAATGAGAAGAGAGGGGAAGACCTGCAATTTGTCTCATGAACGTTTGGTGTGGTTACCAAGGCTGTGTGCAGCAGGCATGACTGTTTGGTGTGGTTACCAAGACTGTGTGCAGCATGGACATGTCCTTTTCAACTTGATTCTTCTCCCAAGGCAGCTATTTAACCATTTTAACCATGTGGTTAATAATAATTCCCTCCTTTTTCTTTTCCTTGTTATTCAGACTGAATTTTCGTGCTCAGAATTGCCTTGTTGGTCAAGATAGGTCTTATTTGATTTTCCTATGTCAATATGATCATTGGTGCTCATTGAGAAAAGGTTTACAAATGAAGCATAATGCATGGCATCACTCCGTTTGGGATAGATTAGATTAATTAGAGGCCTTTTCATAGCTATTTCGTTCATTAATTTTGTCACAATATATAAAATTGAGCTAGCTTAGCATAGGCGTTGGATTCGGGTCATTCTGAACTCTAAATCCAAAGTTACAAACGATTTAGTGCGTAATTGTCAATTTTATCGGCCAGTTAAATCTATCTTTCTAACATGATCATTGGTGCTCATTGAGCAAAGGTTTACAAATGAAGCATTATGCATGGCATCACACAGTTTAAGATAGATTGGATTACTTGAAGCCTTTGTGGTAGTTGTTTCAGTCTCAAATGTTGTCACAAAATAGAAATTGAGATTGCTTAACATGGCCGTTGGATTCGTGTCATTATGAACTGTAAATCAAAAGTTATGGACGATTTATTGCAGATATATCAAGTTGATTGGCCAGTTAAAGATATCATTCTTAACAGATCATTAGTGTTCCTTGAGTAAAGGCTTATAAATGAAGCAAAATGCATGACATCACGCAGTTTAGGACAGATTGGATTAGATTGAAGGCTTTGTGGTAGCTGTTTAAGTCTCAAATGATATCACAATATAGAAAATGGAGCTAGGTTAACGTGGACGTTGGAGTTGTGTCATTTTGAACTCAAAATCAAAAGTTACGGATGATTTAGTGCATACATGTCAAGTTGATCAGCCAGTTAAATTGATCTTTCTAAGATGATCATTGGCGCTCATTGAGCAAGGGTTTACGAATGAAGCGTAATACATGGCATCACGCAGTGTGGGATATATTTGATTACTTGGACGCTTTGTCGTATTTATTTTGGGCTTAAATTTTGTCACAATATAGAAAATTTTGCTAGTTTAACGTGGGCGTTGGATTTGTGTCAATCTGAACTCTAAATTAAAAGTAGTGGACTATTTACTGCGGATATAGCAAGTTGATCTGCCATTCTAAATTGATCATTCTAAACTGATCATTGGTGGTCCTTGAGTAAAGGGTTATAACACTACAAGAAAACATCAATTTCCCAACGATAAAATTCATTGGCAATCCATTGGAAAGCGCCATTCCCGTCGACTTTCGGACAAAAGACGTCTGTCAGAACTATTTCGTGGGAAACCAATTTCCAGCGGGAAATATTTGGGAATTACCGACGGGTTTGTGATAAAAGTAGCCATCGGCAAATCCCGACGGATATTCAATGGGTCCCGTCCGTCGGCAATTACCGATGAGCTTGTGATAAAAGTAGCCGTCGGCAAATGCCGACGGATATTTGATGGATCCAATCCGTCGGCAATTACCGACGTATTGCGATGGGTTTAGTCAGTCGGACCGCCTATGACTTCCGATGACAAGTGCCATTGGGAATGACAACCGAGGGTACATCCCAATGGTTTTCAGCCGTCGGGATGTAACCGATGACATCACGATGAAATAAGCTTCTCGACGAAATCGTGTCTGTTTGTAATTCCTGATGGATTATCGAAAATGCTATCCATCGGACCACTATCGATATCCAACGACCCCTTCCGTCGGAAATAACCAAACAATTGAAAAAAAAAATTGAATAACTATTTTTAAAAAACTTTCATTAAATATTTTTAAAAAATATTTTAATTATAAAATTGAATTACTATTTTAAAAAATTTAATAAAAATATTAAAGCAATTAAATAAAAATAATATTTGAAAACATATATATATAATAACAATATTTAAAATTTAATTGTTTTAAAATCTACAAATTAAAGCGGAGGAGGAGAAGAAGGAGGAAAAAGTTCATTCGGATAATCCGGGAAATTGGTTTTCAGAAAAATCTACAAATTATTTTATCTTGGTCATCTCTATCATTGGTGCTCATTGAGCATAGGTTTACAAATGAATCATAATGCACGGCATCATCCAGTTTGGGATACATTGGATTGCATGGAGGTTTTGTCGTAGCTCTTTTTTTCTCAAATGTTATCACAATATAGAAAATTGAGCTAGATTAATGTGCACATTGGATTCATTTCATTTTGAGCTCTGAATCAAATGTTATAGACGATTTAGGGCGGACATGTGAAGTTGATAAGCTTGTTAAAATGATCATTCTAACCTAATCATTCGTGCTCAGTGAGTGAAGACGTATAAATGGAGCATAATGCATGCAATCATGCAATGTGGGATAGATTTGATTACCTACAAGCTCTGGCGTAGCTATTTCGGTCTTAAATTTTATCACAAAATAGAATATTAAGCTAGCTTATCGTGAGCATTAGATTCGTGTCATTATGACCTCTAAATCAACTGTTATGAGCGATTTAGTGCGGACATGTCACGTTGATCAGCAAGTGAAAGTGATCATTCTAAACTGATCATTTGTGCTCCTTGAGTAGAGGATTATAAATGAAGCATATTGCATTGCATCACCCAGTTTAGGATATATTAAATTACTCGAAGGCTTTGTGGTAGGTCTTTCAGCCACAAATGTTGTCACAATATAGAAAACTGAGCTAGCTTAATGTAGGTGTTGGATTCGTACATATCATTATTAACTGATCATTGGTACTGATGATTAACTCTAAATCAAAAGTTACTGATGATTTAGTGCGTACATATCAAGTTGATCGGCTAGGAAAATAGATCATTCTAACTGATCATTGGTACTCATTGAGGAAAGGTTTACAAATGAAGCATAATGCATGGCATAACCCAGTTTGGGATACAATGGATTACTTGGAGGCTTTGTCGTAACTCTTTCGGTCTCAAATGTTGTCACAATATTGAAAATTGAGCTAGATTAACATGAGCTTTGGATTCATGTTATTTTGAGTTCTAAATCAAATTTTAAAGACGATTTAGTGCGGACATGGCAAGTTGCTCAGCTATTTAAAATGATCATTCTAAACTAATTATTTGTACTTATTGAGTAAAGCCTTATAAATGAAGCATAATGCATAGCATCACGCATTTTGGGATAGATTGGATTACTTGAAGGCTTTGTCGTAGCTATTTTGGTCTTAATTTTTGTCATAATATATAATATTTTATTTTAACATGGGCGTTAAATTCGTGTCATTTTGAACTCGAAATCAAAAGTTACGGACGATTTAATGCAGAAATGTCAAGTTGACCGGCCAGTTAAAGTTATCAATCTAAACTGATCATTAGTGCTCCTTGAGTAAAGGCTTATAGATGAAGCATAATGCATGACATCTTGCATTTCAGGATAGATTGGATTACTTGAAGGCTTTTTGTTGGTAGCTCTTTTAGTCTCAAATGTTGTCACAATATAGAAAATTGAGTTAGCTTAACGTGGGTGTTGGATTCGTGTCATTATAAACTCTAAATCCAAAAGTTATGGATGATTTAGTGCATACATTTTAAGTTGATCGGTGAGTTAAAATGAACATTCTAAACTCATCATTGGTGCTCCTTTAGTAAAGGCTTAAAAATGAATCATAATGCATTGCATCATTCAGTTTGGGATACATTGAATAAATTGGAAACTTTGTTGTAGCTATTTCGGTCCTAAATTTTGTCACAATATAGAAACCTGAGCTAGCGTAACGTGGGGTATGTATTCATGCAATTCTGAACTCTAAATCAAAAGTTACGAACGATTTGGTGCGGACATGTCATGTTTATCAGCTTGTTAAATTGGTCATTCTAAACTGATCATTGGTGTTCCTTGATTAAAAGTTTATAACTGAAACATAATGCATGGCATCACACAGTATGGGATAGATTGGATTACTTGGACTCTTTATCGTAGCTATTTGGGTCTTAAATTTTGTCACAATATAGAATATGGCGCTAGCTTAACGTGGGCATTTGATTTGTCTCATTTTGAACTCTGAATAAAAAATACGGATGATTTAGTGGAGAAATGTCAAGTTAATTGACCAGCTAAAATGATATTTCTAAATTGATCATTGGTTCTCCTTGAGTAAAGGTTTACAAATGAAGCATAATGTATGGCATCACGCAGTTTGGGATAGATTGGATTACTTGGAGGTTTTATCGTATCTAATTCGGTCTAAAACTTTGTCACAATATAGAATATCGAGCTTGCTTACCAAGGGCGTAGGATTCATGTCATTCTAAATTCTAAATAAAAAATTATGGACGATTTTGTGTGGACATGTCAAGTTTATTGGTTAGTTAAATAGATCTTTGTAAACTGATCATTGGTGCTCATTGAGCAAAAGTTTACAAATGAAGCATAATGCATGGCATCACGTAGTTTAGGATAGATTAAATTACTTGCAGGCTTTGTCGTAGCTGTTTTAGTCTCAAATGTTGTCACAATATAGAAGATTGAGCTAGCTTATCATGGGCATTGCATTCATGTCATTTTGACTTTTAAATCAAAATGAAAAGTTACAGACGGTTTAGTGCTTACATGTCAAGTTGATCAGCTAGTTAAAATGATAATTCTAAACTAATCATTTGTTCTCCTTGAGTAAAGGATTTTAAATGAAGTATAATGCATGACATCAAGCAGTTTGAGATACATTGGATAACTTGAAGGCTTTGTCGTAACTCTTTGACTCTGAAATGTAGTCACATTATTTATAATTGAGCTAGATTAACATGGGCATTGGGTTCACATCATTTTGAGCTCTAAATCAAATGTTAAAGACAATTTAGTGCAGACATTTCAAGCTGATCAGGTAGTTAAAATGATCATTCTAAACTGATCATTGGTGCTCATTGAGCAATGGTTTACAAGTGGAGAATAATGTATGTCATCATGCAGTTTGGGATAGATTGGATTACTTGGAGGTTTTGTCGTAGCGAATTCGATCTTAAATTTTGTCACAATATAATATTAATCTTGCTTAATGTGGGCGTTAGATTCATGTCATTCTGAACTCTAAATCAAAAGTTACGGATGATTTAGTGCCGACATGTGAAGTTGATTAGCCAGTTAAAATGATCATTATAAACTGATGATTGTTGCTCCTTGAGTAAAGGCTTATAAATGAATCATAATACATGACATCACACAGCTTGGAATACATTGGATTACTTGAATGCTTTATCGTAGCTATTTTGGTTTGAAATTTTTTCACAACGGTGTTGTTCGTTTGGTCGCCGTAGGCTGCTGCGGCCGCGGCTGCGGTCAACCTTGCGCCTGTGGCTGCGGCAAATGTTGTTCGTTTGTCTGTCACAGGCGGTTGCAGTTGCGGTTGATCGCAAATTTTTAGTCGGACCGCTGTTTTAATCAGCGATCAAAAAAATTGTGACGAATGACACAGCGTCTGACCGCTGTGTCTACCGTAGGTGTACCTGCGGCAGCTAAATGAACAACAATCTGCCGCAGCCGCAGCCGCAAGTTCCTACAGCTGGCAAATGAACATGACCAACATAAAAATCTGAGCTAGCTTACCGGGGGCGTTGGATTTGTGTATTCTGAACTGTTACACAAATGTTACCGACGATTTAGTGCAAACATGTTATGTTTATCGACTAGTTCAATTGATCATTCCAAACTGATCATTCTAAACTCATCATTAGTGCTCGTTGAGTAAACGCTTATAAATGAACCATAATACATGGCATCACACAGTTTAGGATATATTGGATTACTTGAAGTCCTTGTGGTAGCTCTTTCAGTCTCAAATGTTTTCACAATATAGAAAATTGAGCTAGTTAAACGTCGACATTGGATTGATGTCATTCTGAATTCTAAATCAAAAGTTATGGACAAGTTAGTGGAGACATATCAGTTGATCGGCCAGTTAAATTTATCATTCCAAAGTGATCACTCAAAACTCATCATTAGTGCTTCTTGAGTAAAAGCTTATAAATGAAGTATGATGCATAGCATCACACAGTATAGGATAGATTGGATTACTTGAAGGTTTTGTGGTTGCTCTTACAGTCATAAATTTTAACGTGTGGACATGTCAAGTTGATCGGCCAGTTAAAGTGATCATTCTAAACTCATCATTCTAAACTGATCATTCAAAATTGATCATTAGTTCCCCTTGAATAAAGGCTTATAAATGAAGCATAATGCATGCCACCCAACAATTAGGATAGATTAGATTGCTTGAAGGCTTTGGGTTAGCTCTTTCACTGTCAAATATTATCACAATATAGAAACTTGAGCTAGTTTAACGTGGGCGTTGAATTCGTGTCATTCTTAACTCTAAATCAAAAGTTACAGACGATTTAGTGCATACATGTCAAGGTGATCGACGAGTTAAAGTGATATTTCTAAACTGAATTTTCTAAACTGATCATTAGTGTCCTTGAGTAAAGTCTTATAAATAAAACATAATGCATGGAATCATGCAGTTTGGGATACTTTGGATTACTAGGAGGCTTTGTCGTAGTTATTTCGGTCTTAAAATTTATCACAATATAGAAACTTGAGCTAGGTTAACGTGGGCGTTGGATTCATGTCATTCTAAACAATAAATAAAAAGCTACATATGATGTAGTGCAACATGCATGTTTATCGGCTAGTTAAAGTGATCGTTCTAAACTGAATTGTCAAAACTGATCAATAGTGCTCCTTGAGTAAAGGCTTATAAATAAAGCATAATGCATGGAATCACGTAGTTTGGGATACTTTGGATTACTTGGAGGCTTTGCCGTAGCTATTTTGTTCTTGAATTTTGTCAAAATTTAACGTGGGCGTTAGATTCGTATCATTCTAAACTATAAATCTCAAGTACCGACGATTTAGGTCGAACATGTCAAGTTGACTCGCCAGTTAAAGTGATCATTCTAAACTGATCATTCTAAACTCATCATTTGTGCTCCTTGAGTAAACACTTATAATGAAGCATACTATATGGCATCACGCAGTTTAGGATCGATTGGATTACTTGAAGGCTTTGTGGTAGCTCTTTCAGTGTCAAATAATGTCACAAAATAGATAATTGAGCTAGTTTAACATGGTCGTTGGATTCATGTTATTCTGAATTATAAATTAAAAGTTTCGGACCATTTAGTGGGGACATGTAAAGTGTATTAGCCAGTGAAAGTGATCATTCTAAAGTGATCATTCTAACCTGATCATTAGTGCTCCTTGAGTAAACGCTTATAAATGAAGCATAATGTATGGCATCACGTATTTTATGATAGATTGGATTACTTGAAGGCTTTGTGGTTCTCTTTCAGTCTCAAATGTTTTCACAATACAGAAAATTGAGCTAGTTTAACGTGGGCGTTGGTTTTGAGTCATTTCAAACTATAAATGAAAAGTTGTGGACGATTTAGTGCGTACATGTCAAGTTGATCGACTAGTTAAAATGATCATTCTAACCTCATCATCAGTGCTCCTTGAGTAAAACCTTATAAATGAAGCATAATGTATGGCATCACACAGTTTAGGATAGGTTGGATTATTTGAAAGCTTTGCGGTAGCTCTTTCAGTCTCAAATGCTGTCATAATATAGAAAATTGAGCTACTTTAACGTGGGCATAGGATTCGTGTCATACTGAACTCTAAATCAAGAGTATTGACGATTTAGTACGGACATCTCAAGTTGATCAGCGAGTTAAAGTGCTCATTCTAAAATGATCATTAGTGTTCCTTGAGTAAAGGCTTATAAATGAAGCATAAAACATTGCATCACGCAATTAAGGTGTTGGATTGGATTCGGGTAGGCTTTGTGGTCGCTCTTTTAGTCTCAAATATTGTCACAATATAGAAAATTAAGCTATTTTAACATGGGCGTTGGATTCGTGTCATTCTGAACTTTAAATCAAAAGTTATGCACCATTTTGTTCGTACATGTCAAGTCGATTGTCCAGTTAAAACGATCATTCTAAACTTATCATTTGGGCTCCTTGAGTAAAGGCTTATAAATGAAGAATAATGCCTGTCATCACGGAGTGTGGGATACATTGGATTACTTGGAGGCTTTGTCGTAGCTATTTTGGTCTTAAATTTTTTCATAATATAAAATATATAGCTAGCTTAGCATGGCGTTGGATTCATGTCATTCGGAACTATCAATCAAAAGTAACGGGGATTTAGTGCGGACATGTCAAGAATGAGCTAGATTAACGTGGGTGTTGTATTCATGTCATTATGAACTGTAAATAAAAAGTACAGACTATTTAGTGCAACATGTCATGTTTATCGGCTAGTTAAAGCTATCATTCCAAACTGATCGTTCTAAACTAATCATTGGTGCTCATTGAGAAAAGGTTAACAAAGGAATCATAATGCATGGGATAACGCAGTTTGGGATAGATTGGATTACTTGGGGTCTTTGTCAACGCTATTTTGATCTTAAATTTTGTCACAATATAAAATACATAGCTAGCTTAGCATGCGCGTTGGATTCGTGTTATTTGGAACTATAAATCAAAAGTAACGCACGATTTAGTGCAGACATTTCAAGTTGAATGGCCAGTTAAAGTGATCATTCTAAACTGATCATTCTAAAATCATCATTAGTACTCCTTCAGTAAACACTTATAAATTGAGCATAATGCATGGCATCACGCAGTTTAGGATAGATTGGATTACTTGAGGACTTTGTGGTAGCTGGTTCAGTCTCAAATGTTGTCACAATTTAGAAAATTTGGCTAGTTTAACGTGGGGTTGGAATCATGACATTCTAAACTCTGAATCAAAAGTTACGGATGATTTAGTGCGGACATGTCAATTTGATTGGCCAGTTAAAGTAATCATTCTAAACTGATCATTCTAACCTGATCATTAGTGCTCCTTGGTAAATGTTTATAAATGAAGAATAATGCATGTCGTCACGCATTTTAGGATAGATTGGATTACTTGAAGGCTTTGTGGTAGCTCTTTCAGTCTCAAATATTGTTACAATATAGAAAATTGAGCTAGTTTAACGTGGGCGTTGGATTCGTATCATCCTAAACTCTAAATTAAGAGTTACGGAGGATTTAGTGGGTATATGCCAAGTTGATCGGCATGTATAATGATCATTCTAAACTGATCATTGGGGCTCCTTGAGTAAAAGCTTATAAATGAAGCATAATGCATGGTATGATGCAGTTTAAGATACATTGGATTACTTGTAGGCGTTGTCGTAGCTATTTCGGTTTTAAATTTTGTCACAATATAAAAAATTGATCCTTAATGTGGGCATTGGATTCATGTCATTATGAATTGTAAATAAAAAGTTACGGAGAATTTAGTGCAACATGTCATGTTTATCGGCTTGTCAAATTGATCATTCCAAAGTGATCGTTCTAGGCCAATCATTGGCGCTCATTGAGAAAAGGTTTATAAATCAAGTATAATGCATGGCATAACACATTTTGGTATAGATTTGATTACTTGGGGTCTTTATCGTACATGTTTCAGTCTTAAATTTTGTTACAATATAAATATATAGCTAGCTTAACATAGGTGTTGGAATCGTGTCATTCTGAATTATAAATCAAAAGTTACGGACAATTTAGTGCGGACATGTCAAGTTGACTGGCCAATTAAAGTGATCAATCTTAACTGGTCATTCTAAAGTCATCATTATTGCTCCTTGACAAAATGCTTATAAATGAAGCATTATGCATGGCATCATGCAGTTTAGGATATATTGGATTATTTGAAGACTTTTGTGGTAGCTCTTTCAGTTTCAAATGTTGTAACAATATAGAAAATTGATATAGTTTAACAAGAGCATTGGATTCATGTCATTCTGAACTCTAAATCAAAAGTTACGCACGATTTAATGGGAACATGTGAAGTTGATTGGCCAGTTAAAGTGATCATCCTAAAGTGATCATTCTAACCTAATCATTAGTGCTCCTTGGTAAACGCTTATAAATGAAGCATAATACATGGCATCATGCAGTTTACGATAGATTTGATTACTTGAAGGCTTTGTGGTGCTTTTTCAGTTTCAAATGTTGTCACAATATAGAAAATTGAGATACCTTAACGTGAGCGTTGGATTCGTGTCATTCTGAACTCTAAATCAAAAATTATGGACGATTTAGTGCATACATGTAAAGTTGACCGCCCAGTTAAAGTGATTATTCTAAACTCATCATTCTAAACTGATCATTAGTTCTCCTTCAGTAAACAATGAAGCTAATGCTTGGCATCACACAGTTTAGGATAGATTGGATTTGTTGAAGACTTTGTGGTAGCTCATTCAGTCTAAAATATTGTCACAATATTGAAAATTGAGCTAGTTTAACGTGGGTGTTGGATTCGTTTCATTCTGAACTCTAAATCAAAAGTTACGGATCATTTAGTGCGTACATGTCAATTTGATTGGCCAGTTAAAATGAGCATTCTAAACTCATCATTGGGGCTCCTTGAGTAAAGGTTTATAAAGAAAGCATAATACATGACATCATGCAATTTGGTATACATTGTATTACTTGGAGGCTTTCTCGTAGCTATTTCGTTCTTAAGTTTTGTCACGAAATAGAAAATTGAGCTAGCTTATCGTGTGCATTGAATTCATGTCATTCTGAAATGTAAAAAAAGTTATGGACGATTTAGTACAACATGTCATGTTTCTCAGCTTGTTAAATTGATCATTCGAAACTTATCATTCTAAACTAATCAATGGTGCTCATTGAGCAAAGGTTTACAAATGAAGCATAATGCATGGCATAACGCAGTTTGGGATAGATTGGATTACTTGAAAGCTTTGTCGTAGCTATTTTGGTCTTAAATTTGAGCACAATATAAAATATATAGCTAGCTTAACATGGGCGTTGGATTCGTGTCATTTTGAACTATAAATCAAAAGTTTTGGAATATTTAGTGCGGACATGTCAAGTTGATTGTCCAGTTAAAGTGATCATTCTAAACTCATCATTCTAAACTCATCATTAGTGCTCATTTGAGTAAACGCTTATAAATGAAGCATAATACATGGCATCACGCAGTTTAGGATAGATTAGATTACTTGAAGGCTTTGTGGTAACTCTTCTAGTGTCAAATGTTCTCACAATATAGAAAATTGATCTAGTTTAACATGGTCGATAGATTAATGTCATTCTGAACTCTAAAATAAAAGTTACGGACCATTTAGTGGGGACATGTAAAGTGGATTGGCCAGTTAAAGTGATCATTCTAAAGTGATAATTCTAAAGTGATCATTCTAAAGTGATAATTCTAAAGTGATCATTCTAAAGTGATCATTCTAACCTGATCATTAGTGCTCCCTGAGTAAACACTTATAAATGAAGCATAATGTATGGCATCACACGGTTTATGATAGATTGGATTACGTGAAGGCTTTGTGGTTCTATTTTAGTCTCAAATGTTGTCACAATACAGAAAATTGAGCTAGTTTAACGTGGGCGTTAGATTCGAGTTATTCTGAACTATAAATCAGAAGTTGCGGACGATTTAGTGCGTACATGTCAAGTTGATTGGCCAGTTAAAGTGATCATTCTATACTCATCATCAGTGCTCCTTGAGTAAAACCTTATAAATGTAGCATAATGCATGCCATCACGCAGTTTAGGATAGATTGGATTACTTGAAGGCTTTGTGGTAGCTCTTTCAGTCTCAAATGCTGTCAGAATATAGAAAATTGAGCTACTTTAACGGGGGCATATGATTCGTGTCATACTGAACTCTAAATCAAAAGTTATGGACAATTTAGTGCGGACATCTCAAGTTGATCAGCCAGTTAAAGTGCTCATTCTAAACTGATCATTAGTGCTCCTTGAGTAAAGGCTTATAAATGAAGCATAACACATGGCATCACGCAATTAAAGATAGATTGGATTCGTGTAGGCTTTGTGGTAGCTCTTTTAGTCTCAAATGTTGTCTCAATATAGAAAATTTAGTTAGTTTTACAAGGGCATTGGACTCGTGTCATCCAGAACTCTAAATCAAAAGTTACGCACCATTTCGTTCGTACATGTCAAGTCGATTGGCGAGTTAAAACGATCATTCTAAACTGATCATAGGGGCTCCTTGAGTAAAGGCTTCTAAATGAAGAATAATGCCTGGCATCACGCAGTGTGGGATACATTGGATTACTTGGAGGCTTTGTCGTAGCTATTTCGGACTTAAAATTCCTCACAATATAAAATATATAGCTAGCTTAGCATAAGCGTTGGATTCGTGTCATTCGGAACTATAAATCAAAAGTGAAGGAGGATTTAGTGCGGATTTGTCAAGATTGAGCTAGCTTAACGTGGGCGTTGGATTCATGTCATTTTGAACTGTAAATAGAAAGTACAGACTATTTAGAGTAACATGTCATGTTTATCGGCTAGTTAAAGTTATCATTCCAAACTGATCATTCTAAACAAATCATTGGTGCTCATTGAGCAAAGGTTGATAAATGAAGCATAATGCATGGCACAACGCAGTTTGGGATAGATTCGATTTCTTGGGGTCTTTGTCGTAGCTATTTTGATCTTAAATTTTGTCACAATATAAAATATATAGCTAGCTAAGCATGGGCGTTGGATTCGTGTCATTCGGAACTATTAATCAAAAGTAACGGATGATTTAGTGCAGACATTTCAAGTTGACTGGCCAGTTAAAGTGATCATTTTAAACTGATCATTCGAAAATCATCATTAGTGCTCCTTGAGTAAACGCTTAAAAATGAAGCACAATGCATGGCATCACGCAGTTTAGGATAGATTGGATTACTTGAAGATTTTGTGGTAGCTCGTTCAATCTCAAATGTTGTCACAATTTAGAAAATTGAGCTAGTTTAACGTGGGGGTTGCATTCATGACATTTTGAACTCTAAATCAAAACTTACGTATGATTTAATGGGGAAATGTCAAATTGATTGGCTAGTTAAAGTGATCATTCTAAACTGATCATTCTAACCTGATCATTAGTGCTCCTTGGTAAACGCTTATAAATCAAGAATAATGCATGCCATCATGCATTTTAGGATAGATTGGATTACTTGAAGGCTTTGTTGCAGCTCTTTCAGTCTCAAATATTGTTACAATATAGAAAATTGAGCTAGTTTAATGTGGGGGTTGGATTCGTATCATCCTGAACTCTAAATTAAAAGTTACAGAGGATTTAGTGGGTATATGCCAAGTTGATCGGCTTGTTATAATGATCATTCTAAACTGATCATTTGGGCTCCTTGAGTAAAGGCTTATAAATGAAGAATAATGCATGGCATCACGCAGTTTAGGATACATTGTTGTAGCTATTTCAGTTTTATATTTTATCACAATATAGAAAATTGATATTTAATTCGGGTGTTGGATTCATGTCATTATGAATTGTAAATAAAATTTTACGGAGGATTTAGTGCAACATGTCATGTTTATCGGTTTGTCAAATTGATCATTCCAAACTGATCATTCTAGGCTAATCACTGGTGCACAATGAGAAAAGGTTTACAAATGAAGCATAATGCATGGCATAACACAGTTTGGGAAAGATTTGATTACATGGGGTCTTTGTCGTACCTATCCCGGTCTTAAATTTTGTCACAATATAAATATATAGCTAGCTTAGCATGGGCGTTGGAATAGTGTCATTCTGAACTATAAATCAAAAGTTACGGACAATTTAGTGCGGAAATGTCAAGTTGACTGGCCAGTTAAAGTGATCATTCTTAACTGATCAATCTAAAGTCATCATTAGTGCTCCTTGAGTAAATGCTTATAAATGAAGCATCATGCATGGCATCACGTAGTTTAGGATATATTGGATTACTTGAAGACTTTGTGGTAGCGCTTTCAGCCTCAAATGTTGTCACAATATAGAAAATTGAGCTAGTTTAATGAGGGCATTCGATACATTTCATTCTGAACTCTAAATCAAAAGTGACGCACGAATTAATGAGGAAATGTGAAGTTGATTAGCCAGTTAAAGTGATCATTCTAAAGTGATCATTCTAAAATGATCATTCTAACCTGATCATTAGTGCTTCTTGGTAAATGCTTATAAATGAAGCATAAAGCATGACATCATGCAGTTTAGGATAGATTTGATTACTTGAAGGATTTGTGGTGCTTTTTCAGTTTCAAATGTTGTCACGATATAGAAAATTGAGATACCTTAACGTGGGCGTTGGATTCGTGTCATTCTGAACGCTAAATAAAAAATTATGGACGATTTAGTGCGGACATGTAAAGTTGACCGCCCAGTTAAGGTGATCATTCTAAACTTATCATTCTAAATTGATCATTAGTTCTCCATGAGTAAACGCTTATAAATGAAGCTAATGTTTTTCATCACACAGTTTAGGATAGATTGGATTTGTTGAAAACTTTGTGGTAGCTCATTCAGTCTCAAATATTGTCACAATATTGAAAATTGAGCTAGTTTAACGTGGGCGTTGGATTCGTTTCATTTTGAACTCTGAATCAAAAGTTACAAACGATTTAGTGCGTACATGTCAATTTTATTGACTAGTTAAAATGATCATTCTAAACTAATCATTGGGACTCCTTGAGTAAAGGTTTATAAACGAACCATAATACATGACATCATGCCATTTGGTATACATTGGATTACTTAGAGGCTTTGTCGTAGCTATTTCGTTCTTAAATTTTGTCACAAAATACAATATTGAGCTAGCTTAACGTGTGTATTGAATTCATGTCATTCTGAACTGTAAAAAAATGTTATGGACGATTTAGTGGAACATGTCATGTTTCTCAGCTAGTTAAATTGATCATTCCAAACTGATCATTCTAAACTAATCATTGGTGCTCATTGAGCAAAGGTTTAGAAATGAAGCATAATGCATGTCATAACATAGTTTGGGATAGATTGGATTACTTGGAGGCTTTGTCGTAGCTATTTCGGCCTTAAATTTTATCACGATTTAGAAAATTGAGCAAGCTTAACGTGGATATTAGGTACGTCATTGAACTCTAAATCAAATGTTACGAACGATTTAGTTCGGACATGTCAAGATGATCGACCAGTTAAAGTGATCATTCTAAACTGATCATTAGTGCTCCGTGAGTTAAAACTTATAAATAAAGTATAATGCATGGCATCACGCAGTTTAGGATAGATTGAATTTCTTAAAGGCTTTGTGTTAGCTCTTTCACTCTCAAATGTCGTTACTATATAGAAAATTGAGCTAGTTTAATGTGGAGATTGGATTCGTGTAATTCTGAACTCTAAATCAAAAGTTACGGATGGTTTAGTGCGTATATGTCAGTTTTATTGGCCAGTTAAAATGATCATTCTAAATTGATCATTGGGGCTCATTGATTAAAGGCTTATAAGTGAAGCATAATGCATGGAATCACGCAGTTTGGGATACATTGGATTACTTGGAGGCTTTGTCGTAGCTATTTTGATCTTAAATTTTGTCACTATATAGAAAATTGAGCTAGATTAACCCGGTCGTTAGATTCATGCCATTCTGAACAGTAAATAAAAAGTTACAGAGGATTTAGTGCAGGCATGTCATGTTTACAAATGATCATTCCAAACGGATCATTCTAATCATTGAGCAAAGGTTTACAAATGAAGCATAGTGCATGGCATCATACAGTTTGGGAATGATTTGATTAGTTGGAGGCTTTGTGGTAGCTATTTTGGTCTTAAAATTTGTCACAATTTAGAATATTGAGCTAGCTTTACGTAGGTGTTGGATTTGTGTCATTTTGAACTATAAATCAAAAGTTTTTGACAATTTAGTGCGTACATGTCAAGTTGATTGTCCAGTTAAAGTGATCATTCTGAAATGATCATTCTAAACTCATCATTAGTGTTCCTTGAGTAAACGCTTATAAATAAAGCATAATGCATGACATCATGCAGTTTAGGATCGATTGATTTACTTGAAGGGTTTGTGTAGCTCTTTCAGTCTTAAATTTTGTCACAATATAGAAATTTGAGCTCGTTTAGCCTGGACGTTCGATTCTTGTCATTCTGAACTATAAATCAAAGGTTACGGACGATTTAGTGTAGACATGTCAAGTTGATCGGCCAGTTAAAATGATAATTCTAAAGTGATCAGTCTAACTTAATGATTAGTGCTCCTTGAGTGCACGCTTATAAATGAAGCATAATGCATGGCATCACACCATTTATGATAGATTGGATTACTCGAACGCTTTGTGGTTGCTCTTTCAGTCTTAAATATTGTCACAACATTGAAAATTGAGCTAGTTTAACGTGGGCGTCGGATCGTGTCATTCTGAACTCTAAATCAAAAGTTACGGACGATTTAGTGCGTACATGTCAAGTTGACTGGCCATTTTAAGAGCTAATTCTAAACTGATCATTAGTGCTCCTTGAGTAAACGCTTAGAAATGAAGGATAATGCATGGAATCAGGCATTTTAGGATAGATTGGATTACTTGAAAGCTTGTTGTAGCTCTTTCAGTCTCAAATGTTGTCACAATATAGAAAATTGAGATAGTTTAAAGTCGGCGTTGGATTCATATCATTATGAACTCTAAATCAAAAATTATGGAAGATTTAGTGCGGACATGCAAAGTTGACCGCCCAGTTAAAGTGATCATTCTAAACTTATCATTCTAAACTGATCATTAGTTCTCTTTTAGTAAACGCTTATAAAAAAAGCTAACGCTTTGCATCACGCAGTTTACGATAGATTGGATTACTTGAAGGCTTTGTTGTAACTCTTTCAGTCTCAAATATTGTCACAATACTAAAAATTGAGGTAGTTTAACGTGGGTGTTGGATTCGTATCACTCTGAACTCTAAATCAAAAGTTACAGACGATTTAGTGCGTACATGTCAATTTGATTGGCTAGTTAAAATGATCATTCCAGACTGATCACTGGGGCTCCTTGAGTAAATGTTTATAAACAAAACATAATGCATTCCATCATGCAATTTGGGATACGTTGGATTACTTGGAGGCTTTTTCGTAGTTATTTCGTTCTTAAATTTTGTCACAATATTGAAAATTGAGCTACCTTAACAAGGGCACTGAAATCATGTCATTCTGAACTATAACAAAAAGTTACGGACGATTTAGTGCAACGTGTCATGTTTACAAATGATCATTCCAAACTGATCATTCTAAACTGATAATTGGTTCTCATTGAGAAAAGGTTTACAAATCAATCATAATGCATAGCATCATGCAGTTTGGGATAGATTGGACTACTTGGAGGCTTTGTCGTAACTATTTCGTTCTCAATTTTGTCAGAATATAGAATATTATAAATATCAAATGTTAAAGACGATTTAGTGCGGACAAGTCATGCAGATATGCTAGTTAAAATGATCATTGTAAACTAATCATTGGTGCTCATTGAGTAATTGTTTACAAACGAAGCATAATGCATGCCATCACGAAATTTGGGATTGATTGTATCACTTAGAGGCTTTGTCGTAGCTACTATGGTCTTAAATATTGTCACAATATATAATATTGAACTAGATTGGGTGTTGGATTCGTGTCATTGTGAACTCTACATCAAAAGTTATGGATGATTTAGTGCGGCCATGTCATGTTGACCGCCCAATTAAAGCGATCATTCTAAACTTATCATTCTAAACTGATTATTAGTTCTCCTTGAGTAAGCGCTTATAAATGAAGCATAATGCATGACATCATGCAGTTTAGGATAGATTGGATTACTTGAAGGTTTTGTGGTAGATCTTTCAAACTCAAATGTTGTCCCAATATAGAAAATTGAACTAGTTTGACGTCAGCGTTGGATTTGTGTCATTTTGAACTCTAAACCAAAAGTTACGGATGATTTAGTATGGACATGTCAAGTTGATCGGCTTGTTAAAGTGATCATTCTAAACTGATCACTAGTGCTCCTTGAGTAAATGCTTATAAATGAAGCATAATGCATTACCGCTCCTTGAGTAAATTATTATAAATGATCATTCTAAACTGATCATTCTAAACTCATCATTAGTGCTCCTTGAGTAAATGCTTATAAATGAAGCATAATGCATGGCATCAAGCAGTTTAGGATCGATTGATTTATTTGAAGGGTTTGTGGTAGCTCTTTCAGTCTCAAATGATGTCACAATATAGAATATTGAGCTTGTTTAATCTGGGCGTTGGATTCGTGTCATTGTGAACTCTAAATCAAAGGTTACAGACGATTTAGTATGGACATGTCAAGTTGATCGGCTATTTAAAGTGCAAGTTCTTTCAGTCTCAAATGTTGTTACAATATAGAAAATTGAGCTAGTTTAACGTGGGCATTGGATTCGTGTCATTCTAAAATCAAAAGTTTTGGACGATATAGTGCATTCATGTCAAGTTGATCAGCCAGTTAAAATGATTATTCTAAACTGATCATTGTTGCTCCTTGAGTAAAGGCTTATAAATGAATTATAATGCATGGCATCGTGCAGTTTGGAATACATTGGATTACTTGGAGGCTTTATCGTAGTTATTTCATTAATAAATTTTGTCACAATATAAAAAGTTGAGCTAGATTAACGTGGGCGTTGGATTCATGTCATATTGAACTATAACTCAAAAGTTACGGATGATTTAGTGCAGACATGTCATGTTTATCGGCTAGTTAAACTTATCATTCCAAACTGATCATTCTAAAATGATCATTAATCCTTCTTGAGTAAACGCTTATAAATGAAGCATAATGCATGGTAATCACACAATTTAGGATAGATTGGATTACTTGAATGCTTTGTGCTTGCTCTTTCAGTCACAAATCTTGTCACAATATAGAAATTTGAGTTAGTTTAACGTTGACGTGAGCATTGGATTCATGTCATTTTGAACTATAAATCAAAAGTTACGGATGTTTAGTGCAGACATGTCAAGTTGACTGGTCAGTTAAAGTGATCATTCTATAGTGATCATTAGTGCTCCTTGAGTAAACTCTTATAAATGAAGCATAATGCATGACATCACGTTAGGGAAGTTAAAATGGGTTTATCATTAATGGGTTTTTAGTGGGTATTTACAAATTTAAAAACCCATTTATACCCATTTATTAGAATTAATATTAATGGGTTTAAATGGGTATTCATTTAAAACCCATTTATTAAAAGGGTTTTTGCTTAAAAAAAATGGGTACTCTATTAAACCCATTTATATTTTATTTTTGTTTAATCAACAATGATTCAAACAAATATTTTATAAGAAGTAATCGATAACTTTTTGTAAAAAATAACGAATAAAAATCACGTTTCAGTAAAAAATATAAAATTATATTTTTAACGTGAAAATACGAAATTTTGTTTTGGCGGGAAAATGCGGAATTATTATTTTCTGGAAAAATAATGAATTATGTTTTTACCAGAAAATACGAAATCACGTTTTCGACAAGAAAATGCAAAATTACATTTTTGGCGGGAAAATATGAAATTAACGAAAAAATACGAAATCACGTTTTTAGATACGTAATCACGTTTTTAGTGGAACAATGTTGAATTACGTTTTGGTGGAAAAATATGGAATTACGTTTTGGACGAAAAAATTTTGAATTACGTTTTTGGTAGAAAATGTTGAATTACGTTTTTGAAGGAAAAATATAGAATCATTTTTTGGATGAAAAATGCTTAATTTTTGACAAAAATGTAGAATAATTTCTTGATTGAAAATGAATTTAAACAGAGTTAATTCTAAATAAAATAATTTTATCCATTATAACATTTAAAAATGTTAGAAAACTCAAATTTCCTATGAATCATATGACAAAAATTCAATATTTATTTTATTAAAATATTTTAATATATTTATTAAAAATAAAATATTAACAAATAAATAAAGTTATTACCTATTTTTAAAATAAAAATTAAAGATTGTTTTATTAAAAATATAATGGTTATAAATAAATATAAACAAAAAGAAAAAAAATATAACCTAAAATGGATTAAATGAGTTAAATAGGTTTGAATGGGTTTAAATGGGTTAGTATAATTATAAATGGGTATAAATGGGTAACCCTATTAGATCTTATAATAAATGGGTTTTATAGTGTTTGGGGTTTAAATGGGATGGGTTTTATATGGGGTGGGTTTAAATGGAGTGGATATACCCATTTTAACATCCCTACATCACGTTGTTTAGGATATATTGGATTACTTGAAAGTTTTGTGGTAGCTCTTTCCCTATCAAATGTTGTCACATAATGAAAATAGTCTGATAGATTCTTGGTGGATCTTATTAATCGGACGAGAATAAAGATAGAGTCCCATTCTACATATCAATACAGACAACAATGAAATTTATAGTAAGATGAAAATCCGTTGACTTTTAAAATCGTGAGGGTTCAAGTCCCTCTATCCCCAACTCTACTTCCCCAAAAGGTCGGTTTGACACTTTACCTTTTATTTAGTTATTCAAGAACAACTATAGTATACCTCCATTTTTGACCTTACCTTTTGGCGAAAGAAAACAAAATATAGGTTGTATTATAGGCAGATCCATAACTGATCCAATTACCATCTTTCTTTTTATAGGAGTTAAAAATACTATGATGGTTCCGTTGCTTTATATATATCATTTTTTTGATTTGTCTCTGATTCAGCAATCCCAAAGTGTCTTTTTTTAATATAATTTTTTGTAAATAAGCTTCCGGTGTGAAAACAAAGTTTGTGACGCTGAGATGTGCCCGAATAGGTAAGATATCATTTGAAATACCTCTTCTTTATCTCATACTAATCTTTCAATATATAATCTAAATTTTTTTAATCTAAAAATTTCATATCGAATTCGAAGTGCCATGCTAGAAACATGTGAAGTGTATGGCTAACCCAATAACGAAAGTTTCGTAAGGGGACTGGAGCAGGCTACAATGAGACAAAAGATCTTCTTTCAAAAGAGATTTTATTCAGAACTCTTATATGTCCAAGGTTCAATATTGAAATAATTTCAGAGGTTTTCCCTGAGTTTGTCCGTGTCAACAAACAATTCAAAATGCCTCAACATTTTTAGAATAGGTCCAGGTCAAATAGCAATGATTCGAAGCACTTATTTTTAAACTATTTCGGAAACTCAAGGACTCAATCGTATGGATATGTAAAATACAGGATTTCCAATCCTAGCAGGAAAAGGAGGGAAACGGATACTCAATTCAAAAGTGAGTAAACAGAATTCCATACTCGATTTCGTAGATACATATAGAATTCTGTGGAAAGCCGTATTCGATGAAAGTCGTATGTACGGTTTGGAGGGAGATCTTTCATATCTTTCGAGATCCACCATACAATATGAGGTCAAAAAGCCAAAATAAAAGATTTGAGCCCTTATAAAAAGAAAACAGATTCATGAACGCTTTTCACGCTCATGTTACGTCGAGGTACTGTAGAAGAAAAAACTGCAAAATCTCGTTTTTAGCACGAGATTTGGGGATAGTAGATCTACCATCAATTGGTGCTAGTTAAAATAAACGAATACGGTTATAACTACAATATATTGTTTAGAGACTATATTTAACATAAGTTGATCTAGACCAAAAGCAAACCTACGTCAAGAGAAACCAACCCTTCTTTGAAACACTTTGGTAGTTCTTCAGTATTGTATTATAATTAAAAAATAATCAATCAGAGTATTTGGAACCATTTCTTATCTTTTTTTAAAAGAAAAAGTATGGTAGACTAACTGATCTTTAATCAGTTAATGAAAGAGCCCAATGCAAAAAAAATGCATGTTGGGTCTTTGAAAGAGTTAGAATCATTTTGATAATAAAAAGTTCGAACTCTTTTACCAAGCAGGTCTACGGTTCGAGTCTGTATAGCCCTAAATTAGAAATTTATTATAATAAATGGACATTCAAATCAAAATAATTGGATAATTTTTTATTTTTTTACTTAGTTATTCTATTCTTTATTTCTAACTGATTACTTTCAATTGCTTGGTTGATAAAAACAATTCCCATACCCTAGTCCTGGGGATCGTTCAGAATAAAACCGAAAACCTAATTTAATTTGTTTTATTTCAAGGGATCCAATCACTATCTATCGATATATCTAGATAGATACTTATAATTTAGAATAAACCTTTTTTCTTCATTAATTTTCATAGTCGTAAGTGGATTTTTATATGAATTTTCTTTTTTATCTATATATTATATTTTTTTCCTCTTCTGTTTCCTATTTATTTTTTTTATATGTATTCTAAAAAAATTTGTTTTACGTTAGACTAATTCTAAATTATTCTAGGGTTTTTTTGTTGTACAAAAAAACTTTTTGAATTACCTGTAGAAAGTGATTTCCCTAACGAAAAAGGTTTCAACGATGTCCAATATCCCTTCCTTTTCCAAATTTATTTACGAATACGCTTTTTCGAGATAGAAGTACGTTTTTTGGAACTGCCATTCAAAAATGAAAAAAAGTTTTTCAGTGGTATAATTGGATGTCAAAGACATTTATTATTCTATTCTTTTGTACTCCATATCGAGTGATTTTTTTCTTTCAAGATGATTCGCGGCATGTCAAGCCCTGGTAAGGTTCTTCGCTTTGCATCAAATTAAACCACATGCTCCACCGCTTGTGCGGGCCCCCGTCAATTCCTTTGAGTTTCATTCTTGTGAACGTACTCCCCAGGTGGGATACTTAACACGTTAGCTACAGCACTGCACGGGTCGATACGCACAATGCCTAGTATCCCCAAAATATTCAGCATTTAAAAATATATTATAGGTATTTGGAGATTTGGAGATGACGCTTTTTCTAGATAAAGGCATCAGATCCTAAAGACAGTAAGTATTTTTCTTTTTTTATGAAGTATGAAAAAAGTCTTTTTCAAAGATTCTATATAAATTTTTATATGAAAGCGGGATATTTACCTTTCAGAAAATTCTAATATCTAATAACAATGGACATGCCTTGGTTTTTCTGAAGGTAGGAGAAAAGATAAAACTTATTATATTAATATATTAATTAAATCAAAATGAAAGTTTGAAACTCATGTAATTACTCTCTTTTGTTTAATCCAAGAAAAACCGAATATCTATAAGAAATCTCATTCAATTAGATATAAAGTTAAAATAGGTTAAAGTTAAAAAGTGGTACACCAAAATAAAAGAGTTGGTTGTCGAGCTGTATGAGGTAGGAAACTCTCAAGTACGGTTCTCAAGGAGGGAATTGACCAGCCTATTCCGACCGTGGAGAACAGGCCATTCAACAAGGAGATTCTGAAATGGCAGAGGCTTGTTTCGCTCAAGCCGCTGAATATTGAAAAATCTCCTAAGAGTTCTCTCATACATCGAGTCTTTACAGCCCTTTTATAGAGGATTTACAATGTGAACGCAAAAGAAAATGAATTCAGACTTGTGGATGAGCTGGAATAGAGGAGGAGCTTGTCAACAACCAATGAGAAGAGAGGGGAAGACCTCCAAGCTCTCTCATGAACATTTGGTGTGGTTACCAAGGCTGTGTGCAGCAGGCATGACTGTTTGGTGTGGTTACCAAGACTGTGTGCAGCATGGACATGTCCTTTTCACCTTGATTATTCTCCCAAGGTAGCTATTTAACCATTTTAACCATGTGGTTAATAATAACTCCCTCCTTTTTTCTTTTCCCTTATTATTCAAACTGAATATTTCGTGCTCACATTTGCCTTGTAGGTTAAGATAGATCTTCTTTGATTTTCCTATGTCAATACTACCCCTCAAGCTAAAGACTTTGGAATCACCTTAAAGTCTTAAGCTTGGGAACTCAAGGCAACACCTCATTAAAAACGTTATTAAGGAAAACCACTTGGGACAAAACCTTAATAAGGGAAAAAGAGTGTGTTGCTCTTTGATTAGGAGACCTTTGATCATGGATGTGATAAATCAACAACCCAAAGTTTGCTAATGATGTTCTTGGAAACTTTGAGACTTGCTGCCTTTGTGAAGATGTCAGCTAGTTGGTCTTCACTCCTTGTATAACATGGCAGAATGGTTCCATCTTGAACTTTCTCCCTAACCTTATGGCAATCGATCTCTATGTGCTTGGTCTTCTCATGAAACACTGAATTTGAAGCTATGTGAATAGCTGCCTGATTATCACAATGGAAGGTGATTGGCCCTGGTTGTTCAATACCGAAGTCATTCAAGAGCTCTTTGATCCAAGTTACTTCACTTGTCAGCTTCCTCATAGCTCTATATTCTACTTCAGCACTAGAACATGATACCACCTTCTGCTTCTTAGTCTTCCAAGTGACTAAGTTCCAACAATTGAAGGTGCAATACCCAGTGGTTGATTTCCTATCCACCCTATCACCAGCCCAATCCGTATCACAATACCCGACAATCTCAGTGTTCCCATTCTTGTCCATCCATATGCCTTGACCAGGAGATCTTTTGATGTATCTAAGGATCCTTTCTACCATGCTCCAATGATATACAGTAGGTTTTTCCATATGTTGACTCACTTGATTCACAGCAAAACACAAGTCTGGTCATGTGAGGGTGAGGTAGATCAGCTTCCCAACTAGTCTCCTATACTGAGAAACATCATTAAAAAACTCATCAGCTTTCTCCCCCTTCCATTGACCTTGTAGCCATCTTCAAGAGGAGTTTTGGCCGGTTTAGCCCCAAGCTTTCCTGTGTCTGTCAGCAGATCAAGAGCATACTTTCTTTGGGATAGAAAGAGTCCTTCCTGAGACTGACACACTTCAATACCCAAGAAGTACTTCAACTCTCCAAGATCTTTGATGTCAAATTATCTGTTTAAGAAGGCCTTTGTGGACTGAATTTCTTCCTTATCATCTCCTGTGATGATAAGGTCATCCACATAAACCAAGACCTCCACGATTCCTTTGGCGTTTTGACGAGTGAACAAAGTATGATCTGAATGGGATTTCTTAAACCCATTATCAGTAAGTGTGGAGCTTAATTTGTGATACCAGGCCCTTGGTGACTGCTTCAACCCATATACTGCCTTCCTAAGTATTAGAACCTTTCCCTCTTTGCAAAGATCTTCAAGGCCTGGTGGTGGAGTCATATACACTTCCTCTTCAAGGCCTGGTGGTGGAGTCATATACACTTCCTCTTCAAGTTCTCCTTGTAGGAATGCGTTCTTGACATCCATTTGCCATAAGTCCCAAGTCAGATTCGTAGCTAGTGAAAGAACAACCCTAACAGTGTGTAGCTTAGCCACCGGTGCAAATGTATCAGTATAGTCCTCTCCATATGTCTGAGTGAAACCTCTTGCAACTAGACGTGCCTTATACCTTTCTATGCCCCCATTGCTCTTATACTTGATGGTGAACACCCACTTGGAACTCACAACCTTCTTGCCTTTGGGAAGTTCTTGTATATCCCATGTATGATTCCTTTCCATAGCCCCTTCTCATCTTTTACTTCATCTAACCATTCTTTCTTGCGCTTAGCTTCTTCATAAGTCCTTGGAATCTGACTTTTTTCAATCTTTCCAAGGAATGCTTGATGACTAGATGGCAAGAGGTCAAGGGAACAAACAGCTTGTATGGGATGAGCCATGGCCTGGTTGTTGTAGAAGACCCTAGTGTTTACCCAATTGGATGGATCTTTCCTAAGTCTAGTACTTCTCATTAGTTGCTGAACAGGAGGTGCAGCCTCCTATACAACCGTTTCCTCTTCCATTTGGTGAATAGGTTCCTCTATACCCACTTCCAAGTTGTCTTGTTCTTGGTTTTGGGCCGCAGCTTCTTCTTGGATTGGAGTTGGTTCTTGAGTTACCGCCCCTTGTTCATTCTCTTGGGTATCTTGTGAACTACTTGGAGTTCTTGCTTATTCTTGTCTTGAATCCTTTGGCATATCATTTCCCAAATGTTTCAAGAGAAACCTCAAACTCGTAGCCAAATCAGAAGATGACCTTGAGAGATCATTCAATCCTTCCCAATCTTTCTGATCATAATAGCTTCGTTCTTCTATGAACTTGACATCTCTAGACACATATGTCCTATTGTTGCTCGGATCATAACACTTATAACCCTTTTTGTTGTTGAATATCCAAGGAACATACACTTGATGCTTTTTGCCTCCAACTTGTTTCTTAGATCACCTGGAACATACACAAAGCACACACACCTAAATACACGTAAATGATCGATGGAAGGTTTAGTTTTATTGAGTACCTCAAATGGGGATATGTCTTGCAAGACTTTGGTTGGAACCCGATTGATGAGGTAGCAAGCAACCAAGACTGCATCTCCCCAAAAACTTTTAGGAACATTGGTATGAAACATCATGGAGCTTGCTACTTCCATTAAGTGTCTATTCTTCCTTTCAGCAACTCCATTTTGTTGTGGTGTGTGTGGACAGATAGTTTGATGCAGTATTCCATGTTTGTTTAAGTGAGCTTTGAATCTTTGACTTGTGTATTCTCTTCCATTATCTGATCTTAACACTTTGATCTTGGCATTGAATTGATAAGTAACATAATTATGAAAATTTATAAATGCCTCATAAACCCTATCTTTAGATGGAAGTAATGTAACCCACGTATATTTCGATTTCTCATCCATAAAGGTCACAAAGTATTTATTCCTATCTCTAGACATGCAAGGTGAGGTCCAAACATCGGAATGTACTAAATTAAAGCAATGCTCATAAATTGTAGACAATTTAGGGAAAACAACACGACAATGTTTGCCAAGGATACAAGTCTCACAAACTGAGTGATCATAAGCAACATTAGGCATTATTAAGCTTAAAGCACGAGCATGAGGATGTACTAATCTGGCATGACATTAGACATCTTTATTAGCAAAAAAACAGGATTTGAAAGCTAAGGAATCCAAATTGCTTGGAGGAGTGTCCTCAAGAACATAGAGCTCATCTTGAGTCCCACCACTTCCAAGTATCTTACCACTCGTAATATCTTGAAAGTAAACATTGTTTTGCCCAAAAGTAACATTGCAATTCAGGTCTTTAGTAGCCCTTTTAACCGAAACTAGATTATTCTTAAACTTATGTACAAAGAAAGCATTAGTTTCTTTGTGAAATAGTCTTAATTTTCCGGTTCCTTCAATTGGAATACCCTTACCATCAGCTATAGTTACTTGTCCTAGACATGGTTCAATGTTCGTTAACAACCTAGCATTACTAATCATATGGTGAGAAGCACCCGAATCCACTACCAACTTATGATCTGGTTTATCAAGCAATTTATGGGAGTAGAGTGTGATAGCGGAGAGTTTTGAGGCATAGGCCTTGATGAGATCCTCCAAGTCACTCTTCTTAACATACTCCATGGATACATTCTTAGCTAGCTCCCCTACTTGGTTGGATGAACTTGCCGGTTCAGTCACGACCTTTTGAGAGATGTTAGCCTTTGAATCCATGAACCGGTTTGGCTTGAGGTGAGGATGAAGTATCCAGCACTTGTCCTTGATGTGGCTATTCCTTTTAAAATTCTCACACATCACACTCTTCCTATCCTCTTGCTTAAACACGCTTTTGTTGGCCATGACTAGTTCTCCTTTACCACCAAACAAACCAATGTTGCCTTGCTCCTTTTGAATCCGTGAGCACACCTCTTGGAAATCAGGGAGTTTTGGCTCACTCAGGATGAACCTAATCACATCATTAAAGGCTGAATTTAGGTTGAGAAGGAGCCCAAATATCTTGTCTTGTTCCTTCATTTCATTAAGCACCTTTGGATCCATAGAACTTGGTCTCAACATGTCAAGCTCGGACCATGTTGACTGGAACTTGCCTAGGAATTTTGTGAACTCCATATCCTCTTGGTGTAGATGATTGAGAGTCTTCTTAACCTCATACACACGGCTGAGGTTTGAAACATCCCCATACACCCTCTTGAGAGTCTCCCAAAGAGACTTAGAGGTTTCACAATGTGAACAAGCTTCAAGAATGGATGGGTCCAATGAATTTTGGAGGAATCCAAGGACTGATTGATCTTCTTGGAACCACCTAGCTTCTTCTTTTCTTGTGGCCTCATCCTTCTTCTCCTTTGGATAATCTATAGATGGAGTATTATCCTCCAAGATGTAATTCCAAAGTCCTTTGCTATAAATGGCTGTCTTGATGGTTCTTGACCATAATGTGTAGTTCAAGCCTTTGAGAACTACTGGTATCACCGTAGGTTTCAGGCTAGAATTGATTTGAACTGTATCCTCCATTGTTAAACTTTGAAGAGCTCAAAGGAAGGAGCTTTTATGGTTCAATAAGACTATGAGTTTTTAGTTTAAAGACTGAGAGATTTTTGATAGAATTTTAGATTTGAAGCTGAGAGATGTGAGTAGAAAAGATGAGAGAATGATATTATGCTCTGATACCATGAAAGCATATTGAGATTAGAGAGGAGAAATGTGAAGAATTGAATCTGGAAACTCAAAGAGAAGTATGAGAAAATGAGAAATGTCTTGTGAAAGTGTGAAATACTCGCAAATCTAAATCACCAAAAGATATTTCTTATTCACTAGAATCTCCTTGAGTTAATTGTTACAAATTACACTCAATGTTGGGTCTTATGCAATTCTATCCCAATAGATTGTGCCTAAATGATTCCTAGTCTACCCAAAGAAATCTTAAACTCTCGTGTTTTGATCACTTCAGCCCAGAAACGTTCTGTCTAAGTGATTCAAAACTTGTGTCTCTCTAAGACCCCTCTCTAGACAAAAGTTTAAGAAGTTCTCTAACACTCTTGACACCTTTTTCTCGGATGATTAGGTTGAATTGCTCCAAGTCTTCTTTTATAAAAGAATCCAAGATTCTTGATTGGAAACTTCACTTTTTAATGTTAAGAGGAAGATTCCTCATCATGCTTGATCCTGTTTCCATTTTGCTTGATTCTCCTGATGCTGTTTCCATTTTGTAGATTCCTTTGATGTTGTTTCCTTTTTGCCACCGTCTACTCAGCTGTTTCAATTTTTTTAGCATCTTCAATCTCCCCCTTTTTAACTTAGCGTGTGACTCAAGCATTCATCTGTGACTGGTCCTTCGTGTTTGATACATACAAAATCACATACACACAACTACAGGCAGGGATATATATGACTTATCTCAATTTGATCAGTTGAAATGCAATAGACAAGCATTGCACATCAAATATATCAAGAGCATAACAAAAACAAACAGATGTTCACAAAACGTTATCTTGACTAAACAAAAAAATCAAGTGCCCGAAACACACAAAAAACGTCCCCCATAATCACTGAACTAGACTAACTTATCCCCCCAAAAAGAGCTTGTAGCTATACTTGCAATACTTGTTCTCTGAGTTAGTCTTGAACATCATCATCTCCCCCTGCTTGAGTGCACATCTGAGTTAAAAATAACATAAGACATAGAGTATGAGACAAAGGCAAAAACACAATTACATGACAGAAGGAGTCGCTGAAAAATCTGAATCGCATTCCGAATCGTTTCACAATCAGCAGGCGATAGCGTTGTACTGGAAGTAGAGGCGATAGACGGTGGTCCTTTGGCAAATGAGCCCAGGTTGGTGTAGCAGAATTTCCGAACACGCGGAACCTTCCCAGAGAAGGGAGTGGGGTTTTGGCTGTCAAGCAGTTGAAAGAGCAATCTTGGAAATGGCAGAAAGAACTTCGATGCCAGGTTCAAATCAAGGTGGAGAACGTGCTGATAGATGCTTGCTTTGAGGTCAAACGGAATGCGGTGAACAATTTTGTGCACCAGCCAAGCGCGATGAGGATTGGGATATCCACTGTTCTGAGTGGAAGACCAATTATGGCAGCACATTTTGAACAAAATCCCATAGTCAGGTAGAAAATGAGAGACGAGCAAAGAACTCCATTTGTCCAAATAACCACCACTGATAAAGAGAGCAGGCTCATCATCGGATGGCTCCTGGAAGGATAGTGGTGGATCAGTAGCAGCCATGGTCCACAGTCCCAGCAAGTCGTTGATGAGATCTGCAGAAAAGGATTAACGAATTCCCTTGACTTCCAGCGAGGTATCAGCTGCGTCTGTTTTGACAGCCAACAGATTTGCCCATAATTCCCACAGGGCTTCTTTGTCAAATGGGAGAATCGGAGTGACCGTGCGTACCAGGCCTGCCGCGGTGATGTAATTCTCCACTTCAGGAGGAATAGTGCCAAAGCAAACCTCTCATTCTTTGAGGAATTGATGCTGAGAAAAAAGGGTGAATCGCGAGGTCTCAAGAGGACGACGAGGTGGTGCCGGTGGTGAATCAGGCTGAAACTGGTGTTGGTGAGAGCGAGTGCGCTTGCGTGGGACAGGAACAGCTTGAGCCTGGAAGCACTCTCAAGTGCGAGGCACCGGAGAGGGCTGTTGGGGGGGGGGAATCAGATAAGATCTCGACTGAGTGTGCTTGCGAGACTGTTTGGAGCAGCGGTCGAGAGTGGTTGAGAGGCTTCAGCTGCAAGAGCAAGGCTGTGCGGAGGGTAATCTGGAACCTGTGAAGGAGGCGGTGGAGAAGGCGAGACCTGAGAAACAGCAAGTGCAAGGTGTTTTGGCACAGGGGTCTCCTCAGCCGGAGTTGGTGACCTGACAGGGGTACCAACAGTGGTACCAACAGGCAAATCTTCAGGGGGAAGGGGTGAGCCCACCGAGTTCGTACCGGAGGGAATAGAGGAAGACAGGGACGACTTCTAAGTGCTCATCATGCGCGAGAGGCCAGAGAAGATAGCTTTCATGGTGAGAAGAGGCAAATGAGGTCCAATGTGATGAAAGCATTCCAACCAAGGCTTACAAAGGAGTGAGCGACATGATGGTGAAAAGACATAACTGTTGGCTGACAGACATAAAGACTTAGCAGTTGAGGGAATTTCACAAGGCTATTCATAAAACATAGTCAGCTGCCATTTGTTTCAACCACATGAGTTGAGTACAGCAACTACCAAGAGCAATGCATTCAGCTTCAGCAGTTGGGAGTGACACGCTGTTCTGTTTCTTACTGTCCCAGGAAATGGGATTATTTCCGAGAAAGAAACATCTTGTACTTGTGCTCCTGCGATCATCTAAACAACCTGTTCAATCAGCTTCACAATACCGAGCCAAATGTTGATTGGTATCCTTGCTGTACAGCAGGCCAAGATCAGCTGTTCCCTTCACATACTTAATGATTCTTTTGACAGCCTGAAGATTTGATAGCTTTAGTTTGGCTTGGTAACGTGCACAGATGCCCACACTTAAACAAATGTCTAGCCGACTAGCTGTGAGATACAGAAGGCTCCCTATCATTCCCATGTACAGCTTGGGATCAACATCTTCACCTTGCTCATCATGACTAAGTTTACAGTTTACAGTCATAGGTCTTTTGGCAGATTTGCTCTGCTCTAACCCGAACTGCTCACCATGTTTTTGGCATATGAACTCTGATAAACAAAGACATAGTCAGTAGTCTGTTGGATGTGGAGTCCAAGAAAGTAGTTGAGCTCTCCAACCATACTCATTTCAAACTCATTTGTCATTCATTGGACAAATGCATCAACAAGTCCTTGATGAGTTGCACCGAACACAATATCATTAACATATATATGTACTACAATGAATCCATTTGAGTTGTCGTGGATAAACAAGGTCTTGTAAACAGAGCCTTGCTGATATCTTTGACTGACGAAAAATGAAGTTAGTCGTTCGTACCATGCTCGCAGTGCCTGTTTTAAACAATACAGAGTTTTCTTCAACTTCAACACATAATCAGGGTGGTTTTTGTCTTCAGAGCCCTTGGGCTGTTCGAGATAGACTTCTTCCTGCAATAATCCGTTCAGAAATGCACTCCTATCATCCATTTGATGTAAGGTGAATCCCTTCAGACAGGCCATGCCTATTAGAAACCTGATAGACTCTAATCGAGCAACTGGTGCAAATGTTTCGTCAAAATCAATACCTTTCACTTAAGAATAACCTTGAGCGACCAATCGAGCCTTTTTTCAAACAACATTTCCGTGCTCATCTCACTTATTCTTGAAGATCCACTTGGTTCCAACAACATTGACATTTTCTGGATGTGGAGTCAGATCCCACACTTGACTGCGATCAAACTGCTCAAGCTCTTCTTGCATGGATTGAATCTTGTATTCATCCATTAGAGTTTCTCTGTGTTTCTTTGGCTCCAATGTTGACACAAAGCAAGCAAATCGAACCATTTCTTTGAAATCTATGTGTTTTTTCCGAGTGACTCTTTCTCCAGTTATTTTCCCTATCACATCCTTTTCTGAGTGATTTTTGTGTACTTGAGGAACATGCTCTTCTCTTGATTCAGAATCTGACGAATTCTTGACTTCTTCATAATTTTCTTTGTTCTTTGTTTACTCTGATGTGACTGGTATCTTGTCAACCAGTTTAAATATCAGACCTTGTGAAGTTGTATCATTAAACACCACATTTCCAGTTTCCAAAACAAACATACCTCAACCTCTTGTTGCAAACTCTATAGGCTGTGTTTGTTCTTGAGTATCCTAAGAAAATTCCGTTGTCACTTCCATAATCAAACTTTTCCAATTGATCCTTTTCATTTAGGATATAGCACTCACACCCAAACACATGGAAGTAGTCCACAGTAGGAGTCTTTCCTTTCCATAGTTCATAGGGTGTTACTCCCGTGCCTTTTTTTTGATATACACTCTGCTGATCACATGGTAAGCTATGCTAATAGCATCTGCTGAGGTGTTCTTGGGGCTGAGTACTGATGGAAGATACCTTTTCTCCACAAAAAATGCATCAAACATATCATTTTGGAACTCTCTTTCGTGGCCACTCATTATTTTCTTAATTGCATAATTCTTTTCATTCATTAGCTGGATAGCAAGAACCTTGAAATTGTTGAAAATCTCTGTCTTTTCCCTGAGAAATCTAACCCAGGTATATCTTGTGCAATCGTCCACAATAACAAAGATATATTTCTTACCTCCGAAACTTTCAACCTAAATTGGCCCCATCAGATCCATGTGTAGCAGATCCAATGCTTTCTTTGTTTGGATATCCTGAATAGCTTTGTGATAAATTTTGACTTGCTTTCCTTTAGCACATGGTCCACAAACAAAACTCAGTGTCCAATTTTAACTTGCGAATCCCTCGAATTACTTCCTGATCTGATAGTTTCACCAAAGTTTGGAAATTCATGTGACCGAGTTTTTGATGTCAGAACTGAAGACCTCCATCATTGCTAGCCGTAAGGCACTTTTTTGTAGGTCTCGAGACAAAACAGTTATTTCCAGATCTTGTCCACTGAAGAACTATGGAGTGAGTTTTGTCAATAACTTGACACTCTAAGCTGGTGAAGCTTACTGAGTAACCTTCATCACACAATTGACTAATGCTTATCAAGTTCGCTTTGAGACCTTCAAGAAGGTACACATCTTCTAACTTTGACAGATAGTCATTCACTGTATTTCCCTCTCCTTTGATCCTCCCTTTGGCTCTATCACCAAAGGTGACCTTCCCTGATGACACTGATTTGAACTTAACAAGATTATCCTGATTTCCGGTCATGTGTCGAGAACATCCATTGTCAAAGTACCCGATGGCATCTACTATCCTTTTGGCATCCTTCTGTCGTGTATGCAACATAAGTGTAAAGGTCCTCCTTCTCAACCCACGCTCTGTTTTTCTGGTCTGGCAAAATTCTGTTCACATTCATCAAGCTTCGAATCATGGTCTTGTATTGATAACAGTAGGCTTTAATGTCACCAGTCTTCCCACAGAAGAAACATCCTGTTCATTTGCAGTACTTGAACTGAGGAGAATAGCCCGAAGAAGTTTTGTGCCCCTGAAGTCTGTTTCGTGACTTACCGAATGAAGAAGAATTACTTTGCTGGTTTGGGTTTCTCCTATTTTCGAGTGCATTTCTATGAGATGAATCCTTAGTCTTTCTGCTCACTTCATTGGTCCTTCTCATTTGATCATTCAATTGTCCTTCCAGATGGCTAGATTTATGGCGTTCCATTGTTAGTTTCCTCCTCAAGTCTTGAACTGTCTGCTTCAGCTCTTCCTTTTCTTTCTGTAGGGCTTCCATTTCGAGAATCAAATCCTTGTTTTCTTGACACGTCTGAACATACGATTTACACAGATTGTCTGAATTTGTCATCCTGATCACTGTCATCATCACTTTCATGAATCAGTCCAAGATACGCACTGAAGTTCAACATATCCCCTTCATCATCACTGTCATCCTCATCAGAATCAGAATTATCATAGCTCATGAATGAATTTTCCTTTCTACTCGTCATTCTTACACATTGTGTCTTGTCATTACCAAAACATTTACATTCACTACATTTCATGCTTTCTCGCTTCTTGGAAGTTGGGCAGTCAGCTTTATAGTGACCAATACCTTCGCACTCGTAACACTTCACCTCACACTTTCTGAAGTTCTTGTCTTGTTTGAAATCGTGTTCTCCTTGACAAAATTTCCCTTCCATTGGCCTCTTTCCAGATTTTTTAAGTATCTCCTGACAATTAACTTAACTTTTTCTTCAAGACTTTCTGCCTGATCTTTGTCTTGATTCGCTGCCAACGCTATTCCTTTCCCTTTTGAGTAACTTTTCTTGTTCTGCTCCAACTCATAAGCCTGCATCATACCAACAACATGATCGAATTTTATTTCATCAAAGTTTAGAGATACCTATGTTGTAGACCGATGGGTTGAAACTTATAAGAAGGCACCTTATAAATTTCGAGACCAATTTCTTATCCTGATACTTCTTACCAAGAACCATGGCCTCATTAGCAATCACGGTGATTTTCTCACTGAATACTTCAATCGGCTCGTCATCATCCATTGTGAGAGTTTCAAACTGTGTGGCTAACATGTCAATACGAGTTCTCCAAGCATTGCTTGTCCCTTCATACGATGTCTGAAGAGAATCCCATGCTTCTTTTGCCATGGAGCAGCCTTGAACTCGTTTGAACTGGTCTTTTGTCACTACAAGAAAACTGCCAATTTGCGACTGCAATTTGCGACTACATACGTGGTCGCAATTTTTGCGACCACATTTGCCATGTTTTAGCGACTAATTTGCGACTACGGAAAAGTAGTCGCAAATTGGTCGCAAAAATGTGACCAATAAGTGTGGTCGCAAATCAGTCGCAATATGAAACCAATTAGCGACTGAGATGCGACTGCCTTGAGACTGACCCTGGTAGTCGCTAATCAGTCGCTAAAAATAGCGACTGATTAGCGACTACATATGGAAAATCAGGTGGTAGTCACATATTGGTCGCTAAAAATGCGACCAATTTGCGACTACGGTATGTAGTGGCTCTGCAGTCACAAAGTGGTGGCAAAGTGCCAACATAAAAAACATGTGCGTGTTAGGTATAACGACATTTAAGCGACTACATAGCTGTAGTCGCAAAGTAGTGGCAAATCAGTGGCAAAGTAGTCGCAAAATGTTGTATATATATGCACCATCCCATTCTCTCATTTGTGAAATCAAAAGTAAAAAGTTTTGTAAAACATGTGGGGAAATTATAACAATTCGAGAGATTGGATGTACAGAAGAATCGATAATGAAACAAGAAATATCTCGGCAGAAGTTGCACAAGGCATGGAGCAGTTCATGAATTTTGCAAGTAGTCAACCTATAGCTCAAAGTAGTGGAGGTAAGTTTTTCTGTCCTTGTATTAATTGCAAAATGATAAATTTATTCCGGGACGAAAAATATGGAGTCATCTATATACTCGAGGGTTTATGCCAAATTATTATATTTGGTATAAACATGGAGAAGAGCTGAATGTTCAGTTAGGGACTAGTAGTACTAGTCGGGGTGATGTAAAAAGAAATCAGGGACGTGATTGTAGTAGTGATGAAACAGTTGGTATATCCGGTAATAGATATGTTGAAATGGTGACGGATGCATTTCGTGAGACAACGACTGATGATCATCATCAGTACTATAATCAGAACGAAGAAAATTATAATTATAATTATGAAGAAGAACGGCCTAATGAAGAAGCAGAAAAGTTTTACAACATGTTAGAAGCTGCAAAAAATCCATTGTATGATGGTTGTCATGAAGGACACTCACAATTATCTTTAGCTGCTCGGTTTATGAACATCAAATCTGATTTTAATTTACTAGAAAAATGTATGGATTTTTGGGCGGAGCTATTTACAGAATATTTACCCGACAAGAATCAGGCGACGGGTTCATATTATGAAACCAAAAAATTGATGCGAAATTTAGGCCTCCCGTTTTATACAATTGACGTGTGTGTTAAAAATTGTATGATATTTTGGAAAGAAGATGAGAAATGGGAAAAATGCAAATTTTGCGATTCCCCCCGGTATAAGCCAAGCGAGGGCAGGACGAGAATACCTTTCAGTCGTATGTGGTATTTACCTATAGGTGATAGACTTAAAAGAATGTATCAAAGCGAGAAAACCGTAGAGGCAATGAGGTGGCACGCAGAGCATGAAGCAGAAGACGGAGAAATGAGTCATCCATCTGATGCTGTAGAGTAGAAAATTTTTCAATATTTACATCCTAGATTTGCTGCTGAATCTCGAAATGTTTATCTTGGCTTATGTACTTATGGATTCAACCCATTTGGGATGTCTCATAATCATTCATTATGGCCGGTGATTATCACTCCATATAATTTGCCACCGGAGATGTGTATGAAGAAAGAGTATTTATTTCTAACTATTTTGAATTCGGGGCCAAATCATCCGCGTGCTAGTCTGGACATATTCCTACGACCTTTGATTGATGAGTTGAAAGAATTATGGTCTATCGGAGTTGATGCATACGATGTATCGCTGAACCAAAATTTCAATCTAAAAGCTGTGTTACTTTGGACGATAAGCGACTTTCCCGCTTATGGAATGTTATCAGGATGGACAACGCATGGAAGGCTGGCCTGTCCAATTTGTATGGATGATACGAAGGCATTTCAATTACCAAATGGGAGAAAGACGTGTTGGTTTGATTGTCATCGAAGGTTTCTTCCTAATGGCCACCCGTTACGGAAAAACAAAACAAATTTTTTAAAAGGGAAGCACGCTTTGAATGACTGTCCTCCACAATCATTGACAGGTCAACAAGTTTTGTACGAGTGAATAAAAACTGTCAATCCTTTAAGAACATCTGAGTGCGGCAGAAACGGTCATGAAAGTAAAGAAGAAGGTTACGGCAGCTGGCATAATTGGCACAAAGAAAGTATATTTTGGGAGTTGTTGTACTGGACGGATCTTAACCTTCGAAATAATCTTGATGTGATGCATATAGAGAAGAATTTCTTCGATAACATCATTAATACTATTATGAATGTGAAAGAGAAATCAAAAGATACAGTGAAGTCAAGGTTGGATATTGCGAAGTTTTGCTCTCGAAAAGAGTTGCATGTGGATGGTCGGGGTAATGCTCCATTCCCTATATTTCGATTGACCCAAAAAGCGAAAGAACGGTTATTGGAATGTATAAAAAATGATGTCAAATTTCCGGATGGCTATGCGGCAGATTTAGCAAATTGTGTGGATATGGATGGACTAAAGTTCTCGGGCATGAAAAGCCATGACTGCCATGTTTTTATGGAAAGACTTTTCCCTTTCATATTTGCAGAACTTTTACCACGGAACGTTCATCTAGCATTATCAGGTAAATATAGTAATAACTATATTTTTAATTGGAAATACGTAAATTAATAATAATTGCCTGAACTAATTAATTGTCGATGGTAATTAATATATATATATATATAGGGATTGGAGGATTTTCCGTGATTTATGCTCCAGATCATTACAACAAAACCGTGTCCAAATTCTGAAGGAAAATATAGTCATAATTTTGTGCAATTTGGAAAAGATCTTTCCGCCTTCATTTTTCGACATCATGGAGCATCTTCGTGTACATCTACCATACGAAGCTGAACTTGGTGGACCTGTGCAATATAGGTGGATGTATCCATTTGAAAGGTTTTTTTAAAAAACATAAAAGCAAGGCGAAGAACAAACGATATGTTGCAGGGTCGATTGTTGAATCATATGTGAATGATGAGATATCTTACTTCTCAGAACAATACTTTGCTGAACACATACGCACGAAAAACAGGTAACCATGTTATGTTTATGAATTAATTATTTTATTATATAATATATGAATGTAAGTAATATATATAATATATACATAAACCATATATGTACAAGTCTACAAGATTCGATGAAGGTGAAGTACCTGTATATCCAGATCCCGGAGTATCGGATATATTTACGCACATGGGTCGTCCAAGTGGTAAATGTAAAGAAATATGGCTCTCCGAAAAAGAATATAAATATGCACATGCATATGTATTACGGAATTGTGAATATTTTCAGCCACTAGAGAGGTATATGAAAACAATTAATTACATTTATTACATTTCATTTCATTGTATTAAGAAATATATAATAATTTGCAATATTTACTGTTGTAGCATGTTGGACGATCATATTCGATGTACGTATCCATATCTTTCGGAAGATGACATTTCATCTAAAAGAGAGGAAGAGTTCCACATATGGGTTAGGGATTATGTATGTTTAATTAATTATTTGACATATATATTATATTTTATTTATTAATTTAGAAATAGTAATTAAGTTTAATTTTTGATATATGATCAAATTAAGGTCAATTCATGTAGTTCCACAGATTCACGTGTCTTTCCTATATGGGCTCAAGAATTAGTTCAAGGTCCGATGAATAAAGCATCCACTTGGCCAATGTATTTTACAAGAGGTTATATGTTCCACACGAAGAAACATGGACATAGAAGAAAGACATATAACTACGGTATTTGTGTGAAGGGAGACAATTACTCAGATGCATCTGATGAAGCTGATTTCTACGGTATTTTAACAGATATCATTCAACTTGAGTATGTCGGACTCCTAAATTTGAAGATCACGCTTTTTAAATGTGAATGGTACGATCCTACACCCTCGAGAGGTACTCGGAAGTCGGAAAATGGTGTCTTGATGTCTTATCATCGGGGAAATACTACAAATACAAACCATTTATTCTCAGTACGTACGTATTCGGTAATAATTTACTACATATTTTTTCTTACAAATTTATAACTAATTTATATTTCAAAACGTACGATGTATCAGCATCTCAAGCAGATCAAGTTTGTTATATTCCCTATCCACACACGAAATCATCATCAAAACAAACATGGCTCAATGTTTTGAAAGTTAATCCAAGATCTAACATTTTGGGGAAATACAAAAACAAAGACGAGATTGGCCTTTTGCAACAAGAAAATGATGAAGACGTAATGCATGTTCAAGAGATAGAGGTAGATCGGTTGGTTGATACAGTTAACCATACTGAAGAAATTGATTTCAATGTCGGAGATGCGGAACTAGAAGATGAATTTCAATGTAATATTTCATCTTCAGATGATGACGAGAACGACGAAATGTAATAAATATAGTTATGCTATGTATTTTGTACATATGATTTTCATATAATTTAATGTATTACCAATATCCATATAAATATAGATTTTTTAAGTAATTGAGACTGATTTGCCACCACTTTGCAACTGCATTGGCAATGTGGTCGCATTTCAGTCACAAAAATTTGATGTAGTCGTAAATTAGTTGCAAATTCGCGACTGATTTGCGACCACATTCTAAAAATTTGATGTGCAGTCGCAAATCAGTCGCAAATTTGCGACCACAGATGGTAAATTTACATTTCCCCTAAGTATTTTCCACATTTAAAACTTGTATTTCTATTCTATAAGACTACTAACCATTAGAAGTGATAACATATATTGAAAACAATATTTGTAATGATTTCATATTTAGATAACATTTGGAATGTATATAAGAAGTATAAGGTTAAGTAAATATGTTAAGTATTTTAGGTAAGTTATTTGAAAATTTGGGAAATGTTATTGTTTTCATAGTAATTGAAATTTTTATAACTTATAATCAATTAATCAATCTTATATAATTATATGCATTCCTCAAAATCTCAAAATTTAGGGTTTAGGGTATTATTTGTGACTGATTTGCCACCACTTTGCAACTGCATTGGCAATGTGGTCGCATTTCAGTCATAAAAATTTACTGTGGTCGCACCACAGATGGTAAATTTACATTTCCCCTAAGTATTTTCCACATTTAAAACTTGTATTTCTATTCTATAAGACTACTAACCATTAGAAGTGATAACATATATTGAAAACCATATTTGTAATGATTTCATATTTAGATAACATTTGGAATGTATATAAGAAGTATAAGGTTAAGTAAATTTGTTAAGTATTTTAGGTAAGTTATTTGAAAATTTGGGAAATGTTATTGTTTTCATACTAATTGAAATTTTTATAACTTATAATCAATTAATCAATCTTATATAATTATATGCATTCCTCAAAATCTCAAAATTTAGGGTTTAGGGTATTATTTGTGACTGATTTGCCACCACTTTGCAATTGCATTGGAAATGTGGTCGCATTTCAGTCACAAAAATTTGCTGTGGTCGCAAATCAGTCGCAAATTTGCAACTGATTTGCGACCACCTTCTACAAATTTGATGTGAAGTCGCAAATCAGTCGGAAATTTGCGACTGATTTGCGACCACATGTAATAAATATAATATATGTGCATGTGGTCGCAAATCAGTCGCAAATTTGCGACTGATTTGCAACTGATTTGCGACTACAAGCAATAAATTAAATTTGGTCGCAAATCAGTCGCAGATTTGCGACTACCAATTAATTTGGTGGGAGTTTGAAAAAAACGAAAACGTTCAAACTCCCACCAAATTAACTGGTAGTCACAAATCAGTCGCAAATTTGCGACTGCTTTGCGACTACATTTACAGTTTCGAGAAATGTAACCAGTTAATTTGGAGGGAGTTTGAACTTTTTCGTTTCCCACCAAATTAATTGGTAGTCGCAAATCAGTCGCAAATTTGCGACTGATTTGCGACCACATGTTTTTTGCCACTGATTTGCGACCACATCCGTGGTCGCAAAAAAACCTATAAATACCCGAAGGTTTTCCCTCATTTTTCACAAATCTCTCAAAACTTCTTTATCAAAATCCCTCAAAAACATTTTCTACACACTTCATAAAAACACAATCTCTAAAAATGGCAAGTAGTGGTAGGTCGTTGAGAGGTCGTGGAAGACGATCTTTCGGATCGTCTTCCGGCCGAGGAACCTCTTCGGCCTCCTCGAACCCTTCACCATCCGCTAATAGAGCGGCATCGCGGCTCCCTCCCCAATACAATTTTGTTCCTCACTCCGTTCCTGAAACTCAAACACCTCCTCGGTTTAAGGAATCGGATGAACATGAGGAGGAACAAATTCCCGATTGCGAAACGGGAACGGATGAACAAACTATCACTCTTGATAGTTTGTTACAAACTCCGGGCCGTGAGCAGTATTTGACTGTGCTTTCTCCAGAAGCGGCTCCTAATACAATGTGGTAAGCATTTTTTATAAATAATAAATTTTTTTAATAAATATTTATTAAAATTGAAATTATATTAATATAAATTTAAATTTTTAATAAATATTAGGTTTGACCGCGATAACGGGGCTATCACTCGTCAAATCGCAAAAATTTTGAAAAATAAATTTGACTGTCCATACTACAGTTGGACCGTCGTACCTCCTGAGAGGCAGGAGAAATATTTCATAGAATTTGCGGTAAGTTTTGTTTTTTAAATTGTGTAAATATTTTATAAAATATAAATAATATATATTAATATTTTTTAATTTAATTTCAAGCAATCGTACACCTGGGATCCTCTGATCACCCCGGTGGTACGAAGAGGGTTCGAGGCCGTCTGTGTAAGGCGGATGAAAGGGATGGTGAGCACGGTTCATACAACCGGAAAACATCCCAGATGGATTTCCCCAAGTTTGTACAAAATTATGATAGACTATTGGGCAACAGAAACATCTACCGAGAGGAGTACGAAATCCTCTCATAACCGAAACTCTGCTCGGGATGGTCTTGGCCCGCATAAACATTTATCGGGCCAAAAATCCTACATTCAGGTCTAGCAGGAAATGGTAAGTAAAAATTTTTTTTTTAATTAATATTTTTTCTCGTAATTAAATAATATTTTAATATCTGTGAAGGAACATAATTTGGGACAACTAGTCTCAATAGGTGAGGTCTTTATAAAGACTCACACAAGACCGGATGGTTCGTATGTAGATTTGAAAGCAAAACAAATCTGTGAAGCATACGAACGAAACATCCAAGAGAAGATGGCGATCGTGGAGGTCGATCCAACAGAAACATCCGATGGAACCTCCCGTCCAATTGAGCTGACTCAAGCACAGAAGAATGAGATCTTCTTACAGGTAAAAAAAATTTTTAAAACTTTTTTCTTTTAACATATTTTTCTAATTAATTAAATAATTAAATTTATTATTTAATTTACATTTTTGTAATTTTCTAGTCATCTGTTCCTGATGAACGAGGCCATTTTTTAATTGTTTTTAAAAAATTTAATTAAATATCGTAAAACCCTAAGACCAAATTATAACATTATATACAGTAAACGGATTGGACATTCGCATTCATTTTACACTTGTATCTCTCATAAAAATAAAAATAACATGTTTTTTCTGTCATATCTAAACTTACAAAATTTCACATAAAATTTCTCTGAATTCGAGAAATCAGTTTTCTCTTCTCAAGGTAAATATCAATCTTGTATTTTCTCCTCATATGGATACAACTGGTAATTGAATATTCATTTACTATCACAAATTTCAAAGAAGTGTATTTTCCTCATCATTAATCATTAAAATGATCAATGTTTTCATGTCTTTATATACTGAAAAATGATGTCTCATCTCAGCCACGTACAGTCTACGGGTAGAAGTAGTGGGGTACAAACCCATTCACCCGAGTACGTTATGCTTCAAGAACAAAACGCGTTGATTAAACCACAAAACGCGCAGATTATGGAAAAATATGAGAAGATTGAAGAGCTGAATAGAGAAAACCAGAAGAAGATCTCGAACTTGGAGATGCTCCTCGGATATATCCAACGGGCGGATCCCGCATTAGCCTCCTTTATGCGGGATAACGATTGCACATGGGAACCATCGACGGCTCCGCCCACCACCCCATTTTCGCCATCAGATTTCCAATTTCCGCCACCGGACAATTAGATTTTTTTTTTCATGTATTAAATAATTTTCAATAATAAATGTTATAATTTTAAATTTGTATATCTTTTTATTCAATATTTAGTTTACATATTTTTCATTTAATATTATAATATTTTTAATTCATTAATAAAAATTAATAAATATTATAATAAATATTATAATAATATTTTAAACCAATTATATTAATAATTAATATAAATTATTTTATTAATATTTCGAATTTCAAATAATTAATTTTATTATTGAAATTAATTTCCAAAATTATTATTGAAATTTAAATTTATAAATATTATTTTACATTTCTAAAAATAATTTAAATATTTCTAAATTAAAAATTTAAATAATTAATATTATATTTTTTCCAAATATACGAAATTATTTCAATAATAATAAAAAATATAATATTTTTTTTAATCTAATTACGGTGTAGTCGCAAATCAGTCCTAAATAAGTTGCAATTTTTGCCACTGATTTACGACTCCTTCATACATGTGGTCGCAAATCAGTAACAAAATATTCCGACTGATTTGCGATTGCTGTTCTCCTTTAGTCGCAAAACAGTCACAAAATTTTGTGACTGATTTGCGACTGCGGTTCTCCTGTAGTCGCAAAACAGTCACAAATTTTTGTGACTGAATTGCGACTACGGTTCTCCTACAGTCGCAAAACAGTCACAAAAAACTGTGACTGATTTGCAACTACGGTTCAACCGTAGTCGTAAATCAGTCACAAAAAATTGCGACTGTTTTGCGACTACATATTTAGCAACCACAAACGTAGTCGGAAAACAGTAGCAAAATTTGTTACGGAAATTCAGTGGCAAATTAGTCGCAAAAATAGTCACTATCTTGTGGTCGCAAATTAGTCGCAAAATAACCACTATGCCCGTGTTCGCAAATCAGTCGCAAATATGCGACTGATTTGCGACTAATTTTTTTTGCGACTAGTATTTTGCGACCACAACCGTGGTCTTTATAAACCTTTGCTCAATGAGCACCAATAATCAGTTTAGAATGATTATTTTAACTAGCTGATCATCTTGAAATCTCTGCACGAAATCGTCTTTAACATTTGATATAGAATTTAGAATGACACGAATTCAATGCCCACATCAAGATAGGTCAATTTTCTATATTGTTACAACATTTGAGACTAAAAGAGCTACCAAAAAGCTTTCAAGTAATCCAATATTTCCTAAATTTCATGATGCCATGCATTATGCTTTATTTATAAGCCTTTACTCAATGAACACTAATGATCAGTTTAGAATGATCATTTTAACTGGCCGATCAACTTGACATGTCTGTACTAAATCGTCGGTAACTATTGATTTAGAAGTTAGAATGACATAAACCAAATGCCCACGTTAAGCTAGCTCAATTTTCTATATTGTGAAAACTAAAATAACTAGGACAAAGCCTCCAAATAATCCAATCTAGCCAAAACTGCGTGATACCATTCTTTATGCTTCATTTGTAAACCTTTGCTCAATGAGCACGAAGGGTCAATTTAGAATGATCAATTTAACTAGTTGATAAACTTGACATTTATGCACTAAATCGTTAGTCACTTTTGATTTAAAGTTCAGAATGGCACGAATCCAATGCCCACCTTAAACTAGCTCAATATTCTATATTGTGATAAAATTTAAGACCAAAATAGCTAAGAAAAAGCTTCCAAGTAATCCAATATATCCCGAACTGCTTGATGCCATGCAATATGCTTCATTTGTAAACCTTTGTTCAATGAGCACCAATGATCAGTTTAGAATGATCATTTTAACTAGCTGATCAACTTGACATCTCTGCACTAAATTGTCTTTAACATTTGCTTTAGAGTTCAGAATGACACGAATCCAACGCCAACGTTAATGTAGCTCAATTTTCTATATTGTGATAAAATTTAAGACCAAAATAGCTACGACAAACCCTCCAAGTAATCTAATGTATCCCAAACTGCGTGATGCCATGCATTATCCTTCGTTTGTAAACCTTTGCTAAATGAGCACCAATGGTCAGTTTCGAATGATCAATTTAACTAGCCGATAAACTTGTCATGTCCGTACTAAATCGACAGTAACTTTTGATGTAGAGTTCATAAATACATGAATCTAACGACCATGTTAAGCTAGCTCAATTGTTTTTAATGTTACAAAAATTTTGACAAAAATAGCTACGACAAAGCCTCCCACTAATCCAGTGTATCCCAAACTGGGTGATACCATGCATTATCCTGCATTTGAAAACATTTACTCAAGGGGCACCAATTATCACTTTAGAATGATGATTTGAATTGGCCGATCAACTTAACATGTACGCACTATATCATCTGTAACTTTTGATTTAGCGTTCAGAATGACACGAATCAAACACCCACGTTAAACTACCTCAATTTTCTATTTTGTGATAACATTTGAGACAGAAAGAACTACCGCAAAGCCTTCTAATTAATTCATTAAGGAAATTCTCATATTGTCCCAGCCTACTAAAGAAAGAGATCCATGTAGGGAGATATGACATCAACTCAAATTGTATTGAGCGACTGGCCCTTATAATAAGATGTTTTCCTTTTTTTCTTCACTAATCAAACTCCAACAAGTAATCAAGTAATCCAATATATCCTAAACTGCATGATGCCATACATTATGCTTAATTTATAAGCCTTTACTCAAGGAGCACTAATGATTAGTTTAGATTGATCAGCTTAAAATGATCACTTTAACTGGTCGATCAACTTGACATGCCCGCACTAAATTTTTAGTAACTTTTAATTTAGAGTTCATAATGACACGAATCCAATCATGTTAAAGTAGCTCAAATTTATATATTGTTACAACATTTGAGACTAAAAAAGCTACCATAAATCCTTCAAGTAATCCAATCTATCCTAAATTGCGTGATGCCATGCATTGTTCTTCATTTTTAAGCCTTTACTCAAGGAGCACTAATGATCAGTTTTACATGATCAGTTTAGAATGATCACTTTATCTGGCGGATCAACTGGACATGTCTGCACTAAATCGTCCTTAACTTTTGATTTAGAATCCAGAACGACATGAATCCAATGCCTAGGATAAACTAGCTCAATTTTCCATATTGTGACAGCGTTTGAGACTGAAACATCTACCACAAAGCCTTCAAATAATCCAATCTATCCCAAGCTGCGTGATGTCATGCATTATGATTCGTTTATAAGCCTTTACTCATGAATCGCTAATAATCAGTTTAGAATGATCAGTTTAGAATGATCACTTTAACTGGTGGATCAATATGACATGTGGCACTAAATTATCCGTAACTTTTGATTTAAAGTTCAAAATGACATGAATCCAACGCCTACGTTAAACTAGTTCAATATTCTATATTGTGAGAAAATTTAAGACCAAAATAACGATGAAAAACCCTTGAAGTAATCAAATCTATTTTAAATTGCGTGATGCCATGCATTATGCTTCATTTGTAAATCTTTGCTCAATGAGTACCAATGATCAGTTTAGAATGATCAGTTTGGAATGATCAATTTAACTCTCCGATAAACATGACATGTCGCACTAAATCTTCCATAACTTTTGATTTACAGTTCAGAATGACATGAATCCAATGCCCACGTTAAGCTAGCAAAATTTCTATATTGTGAACAAAATTATGTCCTAAATAGCTACAACAAAGCTTCCAAATAATCCAATGTATCCCAATCTGCGTGATGCCATGCATTACGCTTCATTTATAAGCCTTTACATAAGAAGCACCGATGATAAGTTTAGAATGATCATTTTACCTAACCGATCAACTTGACATGTATGCACTAAATCGTCTTTAGCTTTTGATTTATAGTTCAGAATGACATGAATCCAACGCCCACTTAAAGCTAGCTCAATTTTCTATATTGTGAGAATGTTGAAGACCGAAAGAGCTACCAAAAAGCCTTCAAAGAGTCCAATATATCATAAATTGCGTGATGCCATGCATTATGCATCATTTATGAGCTTTTACTCACGGAGCACTAGTGATAAGTTTAAAATGATCAGTGTAGAATTATAACTCTAACTACTCGATCAATTTGACATATCCGCACTAAAGGATGAGTGATACTTCTAAAGGATGGTGGAATATCATTGGACTATCAGCTTGCTCTGTGTGAATGATGGAGACCCGACACGTTGGGCAAGAGGTAGAATGAAGTGAACCTTCCAAGGGATATGAACAGCCCATCAACAACTAAGCTACCAACCTTATCCTTAACTAGACAGTGAGTGTGTAATATTTTCTCTCTTTGCTCATTCTTTTCTGCCTTAGTTTCTACGTTTAAGTTTCTCCCAGTGACTAATGTGGCAGGGCTACATTCTCCTCTAAAGACTTAGCACTCGATGGGTCCTCTTCCGATTCTACCTCACCATTAGCCCTAATAACTATGGTTATCTTATTGGTACATTCTCTAGAGTAGTGACCAAAACCTCAATTTTCAATATCGTGACAACATTTAAGACTGAAAGAGCTATGACAAAGCCTCCAAGTAATCCAATGTATCCTAAACTATGTGATGCCATGCATTATGCTTCATTTATAAGCCTTTAATCAAGGAGCACCAATGATCAGTTTAGAATGATCATTTTAACTTGACGATCAACTTGACATGTCTGCACTAAATCGTTCGTAACTTTTGATTTAGTGTTCAAATTTACACGAATCCAACACCCAAGCTAAGCTCCCTCAATTTTTTTGTGACAAAATTTAAGATCGAAATAGCTATGACAAAGCCTTCAAGCCATCCAATCAATCCCACAATGTGTGATGCAATGCATTATGCTTCATTTATACGCCTTTTCTCAATGAGCACCAATGATCGGTTTAGAATGACCATTTTAACTAGTTGATCATCTTGGCATGTCCGCTCTAAATTGTCTTGAAGTTTTGATTTAGAGCTCAAAATGACATGAATCCAACGCCTACGTTAAGCAAGCTCAGGTTTCCATATTGTGGAAAAATTTGAGGCTGAAAGAGCTACGATAAGACCTCTAAGTAATCCATTGTATCTCAAACTGTGTGATACCATGCATTATACTTTATTTATAAGCCTTTAACCAATGAGCACCAATGATAAGTTTTGAATGATCATTTTAACTGGTTGACCAACTTGACATGTACACACTAAATCACCTGTACCTTTTTATTAAGAGTTCAAAATGACACGAGTCTAACATCCACGTTAAGCTAGCTCAATTTTATATATTGTGACAAACTTTAAGATCAAAACAGCTACGTTAAAGCATCCAAGTAATCAATCTATCCCAATATGTGTGATACCATGCATTATGCTTCATTTATAAGCCTTTACTCAAGGAGCAATAATGAGCAGTTTTGATTGATCATTTTTAACTAGCTGATCAACTGGCCATGTCCGCACTAAATAGTATTTAACTTTTGATTTAGAGCTCAAAATGACATGAATCTAACGCGCATGTTAAACTACCTCAATTTTCCATATTATGACAACATTTGCGACTGAAAGAGCTACGACAAAGCCTCCAAGTAATCTAATGTATCCCAAACTATGTGATTAAATGCATTATGCTTCATCTAGAAGCCTTTAATCAAGGAGCACCAATGATCACTTTAGAATGATCATCTTAACTTGGCGATCAACTTGACATGTCTGTACTAAATCGTTCGTAACTTTTCATTTAGATTTCAAATTGACATGAATCCAACACCCATGTTATGCTCCCTCAATTTTTTGTGACAAAATTTAAGATCGAAATAGCTACGACAAAGCCTTCACGCCATCCAATCAATCCCAAACTGTGTGATGCTATGCATTATGCTTCATTTATACGCCTTTACTCTATGGGCACCAATGATCAGTTTAGAATGATCATTTGAACTAGCTGATCATCTTGACATGTCCACTCTAACTTGTCTTTAAGTTTTGATTTAGAGCTCAAAATGACATGAATCCAACACATACGTTAAGCAAGATCTGATTTCGATATTGTGGAAAAATTTGAGACTGAAAGAGCTACGATAAGACCTCTAAGTAATCCAATGTATCCCAAACTGTGTGATACCATGCATTATGCTTTGTTTATAAGCCTTTAATCCAGGAGCACCAATGATAAGTTTGGAATGATCTTTTTAAATGGCCGATCAACTTGACAGGTCCGCACTAAATCATTAGTAACTTTTTACTAAGAGTTCAAAATGACATGAGTCAACCACCCACATTAAGCTAGCTCATTTCTCAAAATTGACAAAATTTAAGATCGAAATAACTACAATACGGCCTCCATATAATCCAGTCTATCCCAATCTGTGTGATACCACATACTATGCCTCATTTATAAGCCTTTACTCAAGGAACAATACTGATCAGTTTCGAATGATCATTTGAACTAGCTGATGAACTGGCCATGTCCGCACTAAATAGTCTTTCACTTTTGATTTAGAGCTCTAAATGACATGAATCTAACACCCACATTAAGCTAGTTAAATTTTCCATATTCTAATAAGATTTAAGACTGAAAGAGCTACGAAAAAGCCTCCAAGTAATCCAATGTATCCCAAACTACGTGATGCCATGCATTATGCTTCATTTATAAGCTTTTAATCAAGGAGCACCAATGATCAGTTTAGAATGATCATTTTAACTTGGTGTTCAACTTGACATGTCTGCACTAAATCGTTCGTAACTTTTTATTTAGATTTCAAATTGACATGAATCCAACATCCATGTTAAGCTCCCTCAATTATTTTGTGACCAAATTTAAGATCAAAATAGCTACGACAAAGCCTTCAATCCATCCAATCAATCCCAAACTGTGTGATTCTATGCATTTTTTCATTTATACGCCTTTACTCAATGAGCACCAATGATCGGTTTAGAATGATCATTTTAACTAGCTGATCATCCTGACATGTCCACTCTAAATTGTGTTTAAGTTTTGATTTAGAGCTCAAAATGACATGAATCATATGCCTACGTTAAGCAAGATCATATTTCCATATTGTGGAAAATTTGAGACTGAAAGAGATACGATAAGACCTCTAAGTAATCCAATGTATTCCAAACTGTGTGATACCTTGCATTATGCTTTGTTTATAAGCCTTTAATCAAGGAGCACCAATGATAAGTTATGAATGATCATCTTAACAGGCCGATCAACTTGACATATCCGCACTATATCGTCAGTAACTTTTTATTAAGAGTTTAAAATGTCAGGAGTCCAACACCAACGTTAAGCTATCTCAATTTCTATATTCTGATAAACTTTAAAATCCAAACAGCTACGAAAAAGCCTCCAAGTAATCCAATCTATCCCAATCATTTTAACTTGGCAATCAACTTGACATCTCTGCACTAAATCGTTTGTAACATTTGATTTACAGTTCAAAATGACAGGAATCCAACACCTATGTTAAGCTCTCTCAATTTTTTGTGACAAAATTTAAGATCGAAACAGTTGCGACAAAGCCTTCAAGCAATCAGAGCTATCCCATACTATGTTATGCTATGCATTTTGATTCATATATATGCCTTTACTCAATGAGCACCAATGATCACTTTAAAATGATCATTTTAACTAGCTGATCATCTTGACATGTCTGCAATAAATTGTATTTAACTTTTGATTAGAGCTCAAAATTACATGAACCCAATGCCCACGTTATCCTAACTCAATTTTCCATATTGCAAAAATATTTGAGATGGAAAGAGCTACGTCAAAGCCTCCAACTACGTGATGCCATGCTTTATGCCCCAGTTATAAGCCTTCAATCAAGGAGCACCAATGATCAGTTTAGAATGATTATTTGAACTTGGCGACCAACTTGACATGTTTGCACTAAATCGTTCCTAAGTTTAAATTTAGAGTTCAAAATTACTCGAATCCAACACCCACGTTAAGCTCGCTCAAACTTCTTTTGACAAAATTTAAGATCAAAATAGCTACGATAAATCCTTCAAGCAATCCAATCTATCCCAAATGGTCTTATGTTATATATTATGCTTCATTTATACGCCTTTACTCAAAAAGCACCGATGATCAGTTTGGAATGATCATTTTAACTAGCGGATTATCTTGACATGTATGCAATAAATCATCATTAACTTTTGATTTAGAGCTCAAAATGACACGAACCCAACACCCATGTTAAACTAGCTAAAGTTTCCATATTGTGACAACTTTTACGACCGAAATAGCTACGACAAAGCATCTAAGTAATCCAGTCTATCCCAAAATGTGTTATGCCATGCATTATGCTTCATTAATAAGCCTTTTACTCAAGGAGCACGTTATGTCCCAAAATGAGTTCAGAAGACACAAATCCATTGCCCACGTTAAGCAAGCTCAATTTTCTGTATTGTGACAAGATTTGAGATTGAAACAGCTACAACAAAGCCTCATAGTAATCCAATGTGTAAACTGCGTGATGCCACGCATTATGCTTGGTTTATAAGTCTTCACTCAAGAGCACCTATGATCAGTTTTGAATAATCATTTTAAATGGCCAATCAAATTGATATGTCCGCACTAAATCATCTTAACTTTTGATTTAGAGCTAAAAAATGACATGAACCCAACGCCCACGTTAATCTAGCTCAATTTTCCATATTCTAAGAACTTTTGAGACTGAAAGAGTTACAACAAAGCATCCAAGTAATCCAATGTATCCGAGACTACGTGATGACATGCATTGTGCTTAATTTATAGACCTTTACTCAAGCATCACCAATAGCTACGACAAAACCTCTAAGTAATAGCTACAACATAGCCACCAAGTAACCCAATCTATCCCAAACTGCATGGTGCCATGCATTATGCTTCATTTGTAAACTTTTGGTTAATGTGCTTTAGTGATCAGTTTAGAGTGATCAATTTAACTAGCTGATAAACTTGACTTGTCTGCACTAAATCGCCTAAAACTTTTGATTTAGAGTTCAGAATGACATGAATCAAACGCCCATGTTACGCTAGCACAATTTTCTATATTGTGACAAAATTTAAGGCTGAAATAGAAATGACAAAGGTTCTGATTAATCCAATGCATCCCAAACTGCATGATGCCATGTGTTATGCTTCAATTATAATTATAAGCCTTTAAACAAGGAGCACCAATGATTAGTTTAGAATGGTCAATTTAACTGGCCGATCAGCTTGACATGTTGGCACTGAATTTTCCATAACTTTTGATTCAGAGTTCAAAATGATAAGAATCCAATACCCACGTTAAGCTAGCTCAATTTTCTCTATTGTGACAAAATTTAATACCGAAATACCTGCGACAAAGCCACCAAGTAATCAAATCTATCCCAAAATGCGTGATGCCATTCATTATGCTCATTTGTAAACCATTCTTCAATGAGCACCACTGATCAGTTTAGAAGGATCATTTTAACTAGCTGATCAATTAGACATGTCCGCACTAATTCATCTTTAACTTTTGATTCAGAGTTTAGAATAATGACACGAATCAAACGTCCACATTATTCTAGCTTAATTTTCTATATTGTGACAAAATTTAAGGACGAAATAGCTACGACAAAGCCTTCATCTAATCCAATCTATCTTAAACTGCATGATGCCATGCATTATGCTTCATTTGCAAACCTTTGCTCAATGAGCTCCAATGATCAGTTTAGAATGATCAATTTAAGTAGTCGATAAACATGACCTGTCTGGACTAAATCCTCGGTAACTTTTGATTTAGAGTTAAGAAAGACATGAATTCTACGCCAACGTTAAGGTAGCTTTATTTTCTATATTATGACAAAATTTAAGATAGAAATAGCTACAACAAAGCCTCTAAGTAATCCAATGTATCCCAAATTGTCTGATGCCATGCATTATACGGCATTTATAACCCTTTACTCAAGGAGCACCAATGATCCGTTAAGAATGATCATTTTAACTGGTCGATCAACTTGACATGACCGCACTAGATTGTACGAATCTTTTGATTTAGAGTTAAGAATGACACGAATCAAACGCCCACGTTAAGCTAGCTCAATTTTCTATATTGTGACAAAAGTTAAAAACGAAATGGCTACAACAAAACTTCCAAGTAATCCAATCTATCCCAAACTTTGTGATGCCATGCATTATGATTCATTTGTATACTTTTGGTCAATGAGCTCCAGTGATCAGTTTAGAATGATCAATTTAACTAGCCTATAAACATGACATGTCCGCACTAAATAGTCTGTAACTTTTGATTTAGAGTTCAGACTGACATGAATCCAACGCCCCTGTTAAGCGAGCTCAATTTTCTACATTGTGACAAAATTTAAGACACAAATAGATACGACAAAGCCTCCAAATAATCCAATGTATCCCAAAATGCATGATGCCATGCATTATGCTTCATTTATAAGCCTTTATTGAAGGAGCACCGGTGATCATCATGGAATGATCATTTTAACTTGCCGATCAACTTGACATGTCTGCACTAAATCGTCGGTAACTTTTGATTTAGAGTAAAGAAGGACCTGAATCCAACGCCATGTTAAGCTAGCTCAATTTTCTATGTTACAGAATTAAGACAGAAATAGCTACGACAAAACCTCCAAGTAATCCAATGTATCCCAAACTGTGTGATGCCTTGCATTATGCATCATTTATAAGGCTTTACTCAAGGAGTGTTAAATTACAATCAAATCTCATATAATATAAAGTCACATTTATATAAGTTAGTTAATAATTAAGAGTCACGAATTATCAATTCGTAAAGTTGTGTCTTTTCACTTATACAGTCGTGTTGGTTCAACACAAATAGTTGTGACCTTTCAAGTAAAGAGTCGTGTCCTTTCAAGTAAAGAGTCATGTCCTTTCAAGTAAAGAGTCGTGTCCTTTCAAGTTTAGAGTCGCATCTTTTCAAGTAAAAAGTCGCGTTGTTTCAAATTGTGTCTTTTCGTTATGTATAAATAGAGATCGAGTCTAGTCTTCACAATCATCAAGTTTTTGAGTGTAATACAATCAAGTTAATAAAAGTTTATTACTTTCAATATATATTCTCTTTTTCATAACCGTAAAAATCTTCCAAACACCAACATGGTATCGGAGCTTTACGATTGAAGAGGACAAAACAGAAAGCACTAGTTTACAACTCATCGCAAGAACAAAAGCAACAAGAAGATATCGCATAAGTTAATCGCAAAATAAGCCGAGACTATGCAAGGCTCTTCACATCAAGTGATCCCTATATTCGATGGGGAGAAGTACGACTTCTGGAGCATTAAGATGGCAACCATTCTAAGGACTAGAAAATTATGGTCCGTGGTTGAAGAAGGCGTGCCGGTCGAACCGGTACAAGAACAAGAAACCCCTGAAACAGCATGGGCAAAATCGCTTAGAGAAGAAGCGATGTCAAATGATACGATGGCATTGCAAATTTTGCAAACTGCCGTGACTGATCAAATATTCTCACGCATTGCGGCATCATCAACATCAAAAGAGGCATGGGACGTATTGAAGGATGAGTATCAAGGTTCTCCTCAAGTCCGATTGGTTAAACTTCAATCGTTGCGTAGGGAGTACGAAAATCTAAAGATGTATTATAACGAAGATATTAAGACATTCACCGATAAGTTAATGGTTTTGGAGAATCAATTAACTTATCATGGCGAGAAGAAAACCAACTATCAACTCATACAGAAGATACTCATCTCTCTCCCAGCCAAGTTCGATAGCATTGTTAGTGTTTTTGGAGCAAACTCGTGATTTAACTTCACTAACAATGACAGAGCTAATCGGTATTTGAAAGCACATGAAGCAAGAATGGCTGCAAGAGAAGAAAACACTAATGAAGGAGCATTTAATGCTCGTTCAAAAGGAACCAAATCCGGTTTCAAACGAGATAACACCAAGAGACGTGTTATTCAAGGCAAGAAGTGGTGTGAGTTTTGCCAGAAAAGCAATCACACCGAAAACGAGTGTTGGAAGAAACCGAAAGAAAACAATCATGAAAAAAATAAAAGAAGTAACAAGGAGTGTTACAATTGTGGTAAAATTGGCCACTACTCAAATGTGTGTCGCTCAATGAAAAAGGAAAGAGCGCATGTAAGTCTCGAAGAGGAAGATTTGGGTGAAGACCACATGTTGTTTAATGCAAGTGAAGAAGCAATAACAACATTAAGAGAAGACATTTGGTTAGTAGACAGTGGATGCACTAATCATATGACGAAAGACGAGAGATACTTTTCTAAGATCGATAAAAGTATCAAGGTTCCGATCAAAGTCGGAAACGGAGAAATAGTAATGACAGCCGGTAAAGGAGATATTACCGTCATGACAAGTTACGGCAAGAAAGTCATCAAAAATGTTTTCTTGGTGCCTAGTTTGGAGAAAAATTTGTTGAGCGTTCCTCAAATTATTTCAAACGGCTATCAAGTATGTTTTAAAGACAAGAAATGCATCATTGTAGATGCAAATGGCAAGAAGATTATGGATATTCCAATGACTCAAAAGAGCTTCAGAATCAAGTTAAGTTCAGTTCAAGAAGAAGCTATGAATACAAGTGAACAAGAGGAAATAGAAACATGGCACAAGAGACTTGGTCATGTAGGCAACACACGGTTGCAACAAATGCAAGACAAAAATTTGGTAAATGGATTACCAAAGTTTAAAGTCAACAAAGAAGTATGTGAGACATGTAATCTTGGAAAGCAATCACGCAAAAGTTTTCCAAAAGAATCTCAAACTAAGACAAGAGAAAAGCTTGAGATTGTGCATACGGATATATGTGGACCGATGCAACACAAATCGCTTGATGGAAGCCGTTACTTTCTGTTGTTTTTGGATGACTATACTCACATGTGTTGGGTATACTTCCTAAAACAAAAATCTGAGACCTTCTTAATGTTCAAGAAGTTCAAAGCGATGATCGAAAAACAATCAGATTGTACCATCAAGACGTTAAGATCTGATGGAGGTGGTGAGTTCACTTCACAAGAATTCAACAATTTTTGTGAAGAAGAAGGAATCAATAGGCAAGTTACATTGCCTTATTCACCACAACAAAATGGGGCAGCAGAACGCAAGAATAGATCCTTGGTGGAGATGGCGAGAACAATGCTTGTTGAGCAAGGCTTACCGCTCAAGTTATGGGCAGAAGCGGTATACACCGCGGCTTACTTACAAAACCGTCTACCATCAAAGGCAATTGAAGATGATGTGACACCTATAGAGAAGTGGGGTGGACACAAGCCAAATGTATCACACTTGAAAATATTTGGGAGCATATGCTACGTGCATATTGCCGATCAAAAAAGGAGAAAATTATACGCTAAGTCAAAGCGTGGAATCCTTATCGGCTATAGCAATCAATCCAAAGGCTATAGAGTTCTCATCTTGGAGAATGAGAAGATTGAAGTATCAAGAGATGTTGAGTTTGAAGGAAATAAGAAGTGGGATTGGGATAGAAAAGAAGAAGTCAAGAAGACTATTGTTTTATCTATGAATGACCTACAAGAATCAAGAGATCAAACCGAAAAAATCTCCAGCCCTGTTTCTTTTCAAGATGGTGACCATGATAACAATGAAGAAGGAGAAACTTCTGAACCACCAAAGAAATACAAGTCAATAAGTGAAATCATGCGAATAGCACCAAGAGTGGAGGTTGAAGAAGTGGCTCAAATAATAGAAGCTTGCCTTCTCGCACATGAAGAACTGCAAACTTACAATGAAGCTTGTGGCAGTAAAGAGTGGATAAAAGCCATGAATGAAGAAATAGAAATGATTGAGAAGAACAAGACATGGAAACTAGTAGACAAGCCAGAGAAGAAAAATGTAATAAGCGTGAAGTGGATCTATAAGATCAAAACGGATGCAAGCGGCAATCCTATTAAACACAAGGCGAGACTAGTTGCAAGAGGTTTTTCTCAAGAATACGGAGTTGACTATCTTGAGACATTTGCCCCAGTATCAAGACATGATACAATACGAGCCATACTTGCATATGCGGCTCAAATGAAGTGGAGATTGTATCAAATGGACGTCAAATCAGCCTTTTTAAATGGAGAACTAAAAGAAGAGGTTTATGTCACACAACCACCTGGTTTTGTGATTGAAAGAAAGGAAGAAAAGGTGTTAAGGCTATACAAAGCCTTATATGGTTTGAAGCAAGCCCCACGGGCATGGTATGGAAGAATAGACTCATACTTCATTCAAAATGGTTTTGAAAGAAGTATGAATGATGCGGCTTTGTATATTATGAAGCAAGGAAAAGATGTGTTGATCGTTAGCTTATACGTTGATGATATCATCATCACAGGGAGCAATGTTCATCTCATCAACACATTCAAGGAAAATATGAAGAATGAATTCGAGATGACGGATCTTGGATTGTTGAATTATTTTCTTGGGATGGAAATAATTCAAGATGATCACGGTATTTTTCTTTCACAAGAAAAATATGCAAACAAACTTATTAATAAGTTTGGAATGAAAGAAAGCAAGAATGTAAGCACTCCACTTACACAACAAGGAAACGGAGTAGAAGATGACAAGGAATTTGGAGATCCGACTAAGTATAGAAGCATTGTTGGAGGGCTCTTATATTTATGTGCATCAAGACCTGATCTAATGTACGCAAGCTCCTATCTCTCAAGATACATGTCATCACCCCGTGTGAAGCACTATCAAGAAGTCAAAAGGGTGTTAAGATACGTCAAAGGAACATCAAATTTTGGAGTATTTTTTACAAGCGTGGAGACACCAAGATTAATAGGCTACTCGGACAGCGATTGGGGTGGTTCTACCGAAGACAAGAAAAGCAAATCAGGTTATGCTTTTAGTCTTGGATCGGCTATGTTTTGTTGGCAGTCAAGTAAACAACAAACAATGGCTCAATCAACGGCAGAGGCAGAGTATATCGCCGTATGTGCAGCGACAAACCAAGCCATATGGTTAGAAAGACTTTTGGAGGATTTTGGATTAAAGTTTAAAGAAGGCATCCCCATCTTATGTGACAAGAAGTCGGCAATAGCAATTGGAAGGAATCCGGTACAACATAGAAGAACAAAACACATAGAGATCAAGTATCATTTTGTACGTGAAGCCGAGCACAAAGGACTCATTCAACTAGAGTATTGCAAAGGCGAAGATCAACTCGCAGATATCTTCACAAAGGCATTAAACGTTTCAAGATTTGAAGATCTTAGAAGAAAGCTTGGAGTGAAGCCGAGATATGATTAAGGGGGAGTGTTAAAGTATAATCAAATCTCGTATTATATAAAGTCACATTTATATAAGTTAGTTAATAATTAAGAGTCACGAATTATCAATTCGTAAAGTTGTGTCTTTTCACTTATACAGTCGTGTTGGTTCAACACAAATAGTTGTGACCTTTCAAGTAAAGAGTCGCGTCCTTTCAAGTAAAGAGTCGTGTCCTTTCAAGTAAAGAGTCGTGTCCTTTCAAGTGTAGAGTCGCGTCTTTTCAAGTAAAAAGTCGCGTTGTTTCAAATTGTGTCTTTTTGTTATGTATAAATAGAGATCGAGTCTAGTCTTCACAATCATCAAGTTTTGAGTGTAATACAATCAAGTTAATAAAAGTTTATTACTTTCAATATATATTCTCTTTTTTCATAACCGTAAAAATCTTCCAAACACCAACAAGGAGCACCAATGATCAGTTAAGAATGATTATTTTAACTGGCCCATCAACTTGACATGACCCCACTAAATCTTCCGAAACATTTGATTTAGAGTTCAGAATGACACAAATCTAACGCCGACGTTAAGGTAGCTCAATTTTCTATATTGTGACAAGGCCTCTAAGAAATCCAATAAATCCCAAACTGCACGATGTCATGCATTATGCTTCGTTTGTAAACCTTTGGTGAATGACCACCAATGATCAGTTTAGAATGATCCTTTTAACTAGCTGATCAACTTGATATGTCCGCACTAAATCGTCCATAACTTTTGATTCAGAGTTCAAAACGACACAAATCCAACGCCCATGTTAAGCTAGCTCAATTTTCTATATCATGACAAAATTTAAGAACGAAATAGCTATGAAAAAGCCTCCAAGTAATCAAATCTATTCCAAACTGTATGATGCCATGCATTATGCTTCATTTGTAATCTTTTGGTCAATGAGATCCAGTGATCAGTTTAGAATGATCAATTTAACTAGCAGATAAACTTGAATGAACACCAATGATCAGTTTAGAATGATCATTTTAATTAGCTGATTAACTTGACATGTACGCACTAAATCGTCTCTAAGTTTTGATTCAGAGTTCAAAAGGACACAAATCCAATGCCCACGTTAAGCTAGCTCAAATTTCTATATCGTGACAAACTTTAAGAACGAAATAGCTACAACAAATCCCCTAAGTATTCCAATCTATCCCAAACAGCGTGATGCCATTCATTATGCTTCATTGTAAACTTTTGGTCAATGAGCTCTAGTGATCAGTTTAGAATGATGATTTTAACTACCTGATCAACTTGACATGTTCGCACTAAATCGTCTCTAACTGTTGATTCAGAGTTCAAAATTATACAAATCCAACGCCCACGTTAAGCTAGTTCGATTTTCTATATCATGACAAAATTTAAGAACGAAATAGCTAAAAAAAGCCTCCAAGTAATCCAATCTATCCCAAACTGCGTGATGCCATGCATTATGCTTCATTTGTAAACTTTTGGTCAATGAGCTTTAGTGATCAGTTTAGAATTATCAATTTAACTAGCTGATAAACATGACGTGTCCGCACTAAATTGCCTGTAACTTTTGATTTAAACTTCAGAATGAGATGAATCCAACGCCCACGTTAAGCTAGCTCAATTTTCTATATTGTGACAAAAATTGAAACCAAAATAGCTACGACAAAACACTCCAAATAATCCATTGTATCCCAAACATCATGATGTAATGCATTATGCTATATTTATAATTATAAGCCTTTACTCAAGGAGCACCAATGATCTGTTTACAATGGTCAATTTAACTGGCCGATCAACTTGACATGTTTGCACTAAATCATCCGAAACTTTGATTTAGTGTTCATAATGACACGAATCCATTGCCCACATTACGCTAGCTCAGTTTTCTATATTGTGACAAAATTTAATACCAAATTAGCTACGAAAAAGCCTCCAATTAATCCATTCTATCCCAAATTTCCTAATGCCATGCATTATGCTTCGTTTGTACACCTTTGGTAAATGAAAACCAATGATAAACTTGACATGTCCACAAAAATTGTCTTTAATGTTTAATTCAGATTTCAAAAAGACACGAATCCAATGCCGACATTAAACTAGCTCAATTTTCTATATCATGTCAAAATTTAAGAACAAAATAGCTACGATAAAGCCTCCAAGTAATATAAACTATCCCACACTGTGTGATGCCATGCATTATGATTCATTTGAGTTTTAGTCAGTGAGCTCTAGTGATCAGTTTATAATGATCAATTTAACTAGCCGATAAACTTGACATGTACGCACTAAATCATTCGTAAATTTATATTTAGAGTTGAGAATGACAAGAATTTAACACCCATGTTAAAGCAGCTCAATTTTCTATATTGTGACAAATTTAAGACCGAAATAACGACGACAACACCTCTAAATAATCCAATGTATCCACAACTGCATTATGCATTGCATTATGCTTCATTTATAATTATAAGCCTTTACACAAGGAGCACCAATGATCAGTTTTGAATGGTCACTTTAACTGGCCAATCAACTTGAGATGTCCGCACTAAATCGTCTGAAACTTTTGATTTAGAGTTCAGAATGGCACGAATCCAACGCCTACGTTAAGCTAGCTCAATTTTCTATTTTGTGACAAAATTTAAGACGGAAATAGCTATGACAAATCTTCCAAGCAATCCAGTCTATCCAAACTGTGTGATGTCATGCATTATGCTTCATTTGTAAACCATTGCTCAATGAGCACCAATTATTAGTTTAGAATGATCATTTTAACTAGTTGATCAACTTGACATATCCTCAATAAATCTTCCGTGACTTTTGATGCAGAATTCAGAATGACACGAATCCAACGCCCACGTTAAGCTAGGTAATTTTCTGTATTGTGACAAAATTTACGACCAAAATTGCTACGACAAAGCCTCTAAGTAATCCAATCTATTCGAAACTGTGTGACGCTATGCATTATGCTTCATTTGTAAACCATTGCTCATTGATCTGAATGATAATTTTAACTAGCTGTTCAACTTGACAAGTTCACACTAAATCGTGTTTAACTTTTGATACAATGTTCAAAATGACAAGAATACAACGCCTGCGTTAAGGTAGCTCAATTTTTTATATCGTGGCAAAATTTAAGAACGAAATAGCTGTGACAAAGCCTCCAAGTAATCCAATCTATCCCAAACTGTGTGATGCCAGGCATTATGCTTCATTTGTAAACTTTTGGTTGATTAGCTCTAGTGATCAGTTTAGAATGATCAATTTTACTAGCCGATAAAATTAACATGTCCCCACTAAAGCATCCATAACTTTTGATTTAGAGTTCAGAATGACATGAATCCAATGCCCACGTTAAGCTAGCTCAATTTCAATATTGTGACAAAAATTTAAGACCGAAATACCTATGACAGAGCCTCCAATGTATCCCAAACTGCATGATGCCATGCAGTATGCTTCATTTATAATTATAAGCCTTTAGTCAAGGAGCACTAGTGATCAGTTTCAAATGGTCACTTAAACTAGTCGTTCAATTTGACATGTCTGCACAAAATAGTCCGAAACTTTTGATTTGGAGTTCACGATGACAGGAATGCAATGTGCACGGTAAGCTAGCTCAATTTTCTATATTGTGACAAAATTTAAGACCGAAATAGCTATGACAAAACCTCTAAGTAATCCAATCTACCCCCAAACTGCGTGATGCCGTGCATTCTACTTCATTTGTAAACATTTGGTAATTAAGCACCAATGATCAACTTGTGTAAACATTTGGTCAATAAGCACCAATGATCAACTTGACATGTCCGCACTAAATCGTCTTTAACATTTGACAACATTTGAGACTAAAAGAGCTACCACGAAGCCTTCAAGTAATCCAATCCATCCCAAACAGTGTGATGTCATGCATTATGCTTCATTGCTAAACCTTTGCTCAATGAGCACCAATGATCATTTTAGAATGATCAATTTAACTAGCCGATAAACTTGAAATGTCCGTACTAAATCGTTAGTAACTTTTGATTTAGAGTTCAGGATGACATGAATCCAATGCCCACATTAAGGTAGCCTAATATTCTATATTGTGACAAAATTTAAGACCAAAATAGCTACGAAAATGCCTCGAAGTAATCCAATTTATCCCAAACAATGCCTCGAAGTAATCCAATTTATCCCAAACTACGTGATTCCATGCATTATGCTTCATTTGTAAACCTTTGCTCAATGAGCACCAATGATCAGTTTCGAATGATCATTTTAACTAACTTATCAACTTGACATATACACACTTAATCGTCTTTAATATTTGATTAGAGCTCAAAATGACATGAATCCAACGCCCACATTATGCTAGCTCAATATGCAATATTGTGACAATATTTGAGACTGAAATAGCTACCACAATGCCTTCATTTAATCCAATCTATCCCAAACTGCCTAATGACATGCATTATGCTTCATTTTTAAACCTTAGCTAAATGAGCACCAATGATCAGTTTAGAATGATCAATTTAACTAGCCGATAATATTGACATGTCCGCACTAAATCATCCGTAACTTTTGATTTAGAACTCAAAATGACACGAATCCAACGCCCATGTTAAGCTAGCTTAATATTCTATATTGTGAAAAAAATTTAAAACCGAAATAGCTATGACAAAGCTTTCACGTAATCCAATCGATCCCACACTGCGTGATGCCATGCATTATGATTCATTTGTAAACCTTTGCTAAATGAGCACCAATCATCAGTTTAGAATGATCAGTTTAGAATGATCATTTTAACTAGTTGATCTACTTGACATATCCGCACTAAATCGTCTTTATTATTTTATTTAGAACTCAAAATGACAAGAATCCAATGCCTATGTTAAGCTAGCATAAAATTCTGTATTGTGACAAAATTTAAGACCAAAATAGCTACGACAAAGCCTCCAAATAATCCAATCTATCCCAAACTGCGTTATGCCATGCATTATGCTTCATTTGTAAACCCTGCTCAATGAGCACCAATGATCAGTTTAGAATGATCATTTTAAGTAGCCAATAAACTTAACATATCCGCACTAAATTGTCCTTAACATTTGAATTAGAGCTCAGAATGACATGAATCCAATGCCCACGGTAATCTAACTCAATTTTCTATATACTGTGACAAAACTACAAATAGAAGTAGCTATGACAAAGCCTCCAACCAATCCAATCTATCCCAAACTTCGTGATGCCTTGCATTATGATTCATTTGTAAACCTCCACTCAATGAGCACCAGTGATCCGTTTAGATTGATCAATTTAACTAGCCAATAAACTTGACATGTCCACCCTAAATCATCCGTAACTTTTGATTTACAGTTCAAAATGACACGAATCCAACACCCACGTTAAGCTAGCTCAATATGCTATTTTGTGACAAAACTTAAGATCAAAACAGCTACGACAAAGTGTCCCAGTAATCCAATCTATCCCAAACTGCGTGGTGCCATGCATTATGCTACATTTGTAAAGCTTTGCTCAATGAGAACCAATCATCACTTTAGAATGATCATTTTAACGAGCTGTTCAACTTGACATATCCGCACTAAATCGTCTTTAACATTTGCTTTAGAGCTCAAAATGACATGAATCCAACACCCACGTTAATCTAGCTCAATTTTCAATATTGTAACAACAGTTTCGACTGAAAGTGCTATGATAAAGCCTCCAAGTAATGCACTGTATCCCAAAATGCGTGATGCCATGTATTATACTTCATGTAAGAATATTGAGATTAGAGAGGAGAAATGTGAAGAATTGAACACAGAAACACAAACAGAAGCATGAGAAAATAAGAAATGTCCAGAGTTATGGAGAAGAATCTCCAAAGAGTTAACTTATGCATTGAGTTTTTACAACTCTTTGATAGAGGATTTACAATGTCAACACAAAAAAATTCAAATTTAAACTTGTGGATGAGCTTGAATAGAGGGGGAGCTTGTTGACAACCAATGGGAAGAGAGGGGAGGAGCTGCAAACAGACTTATGACCGTTTGGTGTGGTTACCAAGGCTGTGTGTAGCAGTCAATGACTGTTTGGTGTGGTTACCAAGGCTGTGTGCAGCATGGACATGTCCTTGTCACTGTGATTCTTCTCCCAAGGCAGCTATATCACCATATTAACCATTTTAAATAATTACTTCCCTCCTTTTCTCCTCTTCCCTTGTTATTCAAACTGAATTTTCGTTTCCCTCTATGAATTAAATTGTTCACACTTGCCTTGTAGGTCAAGATAGGTGTTATTTGATTTTCCTATGGCAATACTCCCCCTCAAGCCAAATACTTTGGAATCACCCTAAAGTCTTAAGCTTGGGAACCCAAGGCAACACCTCATTAAAAACCTTATTAAGGAAAACCACTTGGGAAAAAACCTTAATAAGGGAAAAAGAGTGTGTTGCTCCTGGACTAGGGGACCTTTGATCATGGATGTGATAAATCAACAAGCCCAAGTTTGCTTAAGATGTTCTTGCAAAATTGAGACTTGCTGCCTTTGTGAAGATGTCAGCTAGTTGGTCTTCACTCCTTGTATAACATGGCAGAATGGTTCCATATTGAACTTTCTCCCTAACCTTATGGCAATCGATCTCTATGTGCTTGGTCCTCTCGTGAAATACTGAGTTTGAAGCTATGTGAATGGCTGCCTGATTATCACAATGGAAGGTAATTGGCCCTGGTTGTTCAATACCAAAGTCTTTCAAGAGCGCTTTGATCCAAGTTACTTCACTTGTCAGCTTCCTCATAGCCCTATATTCTGCTTCAGCACTAGAACATGATACCACCTTCTGCTTCTTAGTCTTACAAGTGACTAAGTTCCCACCAATGAAGGTGCAGTACCCAGTGGTTGATTTCCTATCCACCCTATCACCAGCCCAATCCGCATCACAATACCCGACAATGTCAGTGTTCCCATTCTTGCCCATCCATATGCCTTGACCAGGAGATCCTTTGATGTATCTAAGGATCCTTTCTACCATCCTCCAATGATATACAGTAGGTTTTTGCATATGTTGACTCACTTGATTCACAGCAAAACACAAGTCTGGTGGTGTGAGGGTGAGGTAGATCAGCTTCCCAACTAGTCTTCTATACTGAGAAACATCCTTAAATAACTCATCAGCTTTCTCCCCCTTTCCGTTGACCTTGTAGCCATCTTCAAGAGAAATTTTGGCCGGTTTAGCCCCAGGGTTTCCCATTTCTGTCCACAAATCAAGAGCATACTTTCTTTGGGATAGAAAGAGCCCTTCCTGAGACCGACACACTTCAATACCCAAGAAGTACTTCAACTCTCCAAGATCCTTGATGTTAAGTGATCTGTTTAAGAAGGCCTTTGTGAACTGAATTCCTTCCTTATCATCTCCTGTGATGATAAGGTCATCCACATAAACCAAGACCGCCGTAATTCCTTTGGGGTTTTGATGAGTGAAAAAGTATGATCTGAATGGGATTTTCTGATCTCATTGTCAGTAAGTGTGGAGCTTAATTTGTGATACCAAGCCCTTGGTGACTGCTTCAACCCATATATTGCCTTCCTAAGTCTTAGAACCTGTCCCTCTTTGCAAACATCTTCAAGGCTTGGTGGTGGAGTCATATACACTTCCTCTTCAAATTCTCCTTGTAGGAATGCGTTCTTGACATCCATTTGCCATAAGTCCCAAGTCAAATTCGTAGCTAGTGAAAGAACAACCCTTACAGTGGGTAGCTTAGCCACCGGTGCAAATGTATCAGTATAGTCCTCTCCATATGTCTGAGTAAAACCTCTTGCAACTAGACGTGCCTTGTACCTTTCTATGTCCCCATTGCTCGTATACTTGATGGTGAACACCCACTTGGAACTTACAGCCTTCTTGCCTTTGGGAAGTTCTTGTATATCCCATGTATGTTTCCTTTCCATAGCTCCCTTCTCATGTCTTACTGCATCTAACCATTCTTTCTTGCTCTTAGCTTCTTCAGAAGTCCTTGGAATCTTACTTTGTTCAATCTTTTCAAGGAATGCTTGAATACTAGATGGCAAGAGGTCAAGGGAACAAACAGCTTGTATGGGATGAGCCATGGCCTGGTTGTTGTAGAAGACCCTAGTATTTACCCAATTGGATGGGTCTTTCCTAAGTCTAGTACTCCTCCTTAGTTGCTGAACAGGTGGTGCAGCCTCCTCTTCAACCGTTTTCTATTCCATTTGGTGAATAGGTTCCTCTATACCCACTTCCAAGTCGTCTTGTTCTTGGTTTTGGGCCGTAGCTTCTTCTTGTATTGGAGTTGGTTCTTGAGTTACTGCCCCTTGCTCATTCTCTTGGGTATCTTGTGAACTACTTGGAGTTCTTGCTTCTTCTTGTCTTGAATCCCTTGGCACATCATTTCCCAAATGACTCAAGAGAAACCTCAAACTCGTAGCCAAATCAGAAGGTGACCTTGAGAGATCCTTCAATCCTTCCCAATCTTTCTGATCATAATAGCTTCGTTCTTCTATGAACTTGACATCTCTAGACACATACGTCCTGTTGTTGCTTGGATCATAACACTTATAACCCTTCTGTGTTGTCGAATATCCAAGGAACATACACTTGATGCTCTTTGCCTCCAATTTGTTTCTTAGATCACCTGGAACATACACAAAGCACACACACCCAAATAAACGTAAATGATCAATGGAAGGTTTAGTTTTATTGAGTACCTCAAATGGAGATATGTCTTGCAAGACTTTGGTTGGAATCCGATTGATGAGGTAGCAAGCAACCAAGACTGCATCTCCCAAAAACCTTTTAGGAACATTGGTATGAAACATCATGGATCTTGCTACTTCCATTAAGTATCAGTTCTTCCTTTCACCAACTCCATTTTGTTGTGGTGTGTGTAGACAGCTAGTTTGATGTAGTATTCCATGTTTGTTTAAGTGAGCTTTGAATCTTTGACTTGTGTATTCCCCTCCATTATCTGATCTTAACACCTTGATCTTGGCATTGAATTGATTAGTAACATAATTATGAAAGTTTATAAATGTCTCATAAACCCTATCTTTAGATGGAAGTAATGTAACACAGGTATATTTCGATTTCTCATCTATAAAGGTCACAAAATATTTATTCCTATATCTAGACATGCAAGTTGAGGTCCAATGAATTTTGGAGGAATCCAAGGACTGGTTGATCTTCGTGGAACCACCTAGCTTCTTCTTTTCTTGTTGCCTCATCCTTCTTCTCCTTTGGATCGTCTATAGTTGGAGTATTATCCTCCAAGATGTGATTCCAAAGTCCTTTGCCACAAATGGCTGTCTTGATGGTTCTTGACCATAATGTGTAGTTCAAGCCTTTGAGAAACTGGTATCACCATAGGTTTCAGGCTGGACCTGATTTGAACTGTATCCTCCATTGTTAGGCTTTGAAGAGCTCAAAGGAGGCAGCTTTTATGGTTGAATAAAACCAAGATTTTTTATTTTAAAGGCTGAGAGATTTTTGACAGAATTTTTAGATTAGAAACTGAGAGATTTGAGTAGGAAAGATAAGAGAATGATCTTATGCTCTGATATCATGTAAGAATATTGAGATTAAAGAGAAGAAATGTGAAGAATTGAACCCAGAAACTCAAATAGAAGCATGCGAAAATAAGAAATGTTCAGACGTACGGAGAAGAATCTCCAAAGAGTTAACTTATGCATCTAATTTTAACAGCTCTTTTATAGAGGATTTACAATGTGAACATTAAACAATTCAAATTTAAACTTGTGGATGAGCTTAAATAGAGGAGTAGCTTGTTGACAACCAATGGGAAGAGAGGGGAGGAACTGCAAACAGACTTATGGCCATTTGGAGTGGTTCCCAAGGCTGTGTGCAGCAGTCAATGACTGTTTGGTGTGGTTACCAAGGCGGTGTTCAGCATGCACATGTCCTTGTCACTTTGATTCTTCTCCAAAGTCAGCTATATCACCATATTAACCATTTTAAATAATAACTTCCCTCATTTTCTCATTTTCCCTTGTTATTCAAATTGAATTTTTCGTTTCTCTCCATAAATTAAATTGCTCACACTTGCCTTATAGGTCAAGATAGGTCTCATTTGATTTTTCTATGTCAACACTTCATTTATAAGCGTTTACTCAAGTAGCACCAATGATTAGTTTAGAATGATCACTTTTACTGGCCGATCTACTTGACATGTGCGCACTAAGTCGTCCGTAATTTTTGATTTAGAGTTTGGAATAACAAGAATCCAATGCCCATGTTAAGCTAGCTTAATATTCTATATTGTGATAAAATTTAAGACCGAAATATCTATGGAAAAGCCTCCAAATAATCCAGTTTATCACAAACTGGGTGATGCCATGCATTTTCCTTCATTTGTAAACCTTTGCTCAATGAGCACCAATGATCAGTTGAGAATGATCAATTTAACTAGCCGATAAACTTGACATGTCCGCACTTAATCGTCCTAACTTCTGATTTAAAATTCAGAATGACACTATTCCAATGTCCACGTTAAGCTAGATTAATAATCTATATTCTGACAAAATTTAAGACCAAAATAGCTAAGACTAAGCCCCAACGTACTCCAATCTATCCCAATCTACGTGATACCAAGCATTATGCTTCATTTGTAAACCTTTGCTAAACGAGCACCAATGATCAGTTTAGAATGATCATTTTAACTAGCTGATGAAAATGACATGAATACAACACCCACGTTAATCTAGCTCAATTTTCAATATTGTGACAACATTTGAGACGGAAAGTGCTATGACAAAGCCTTCAAGTAATTCAATATATACCAAACTGCCGCGATATCATGCATTATACTTCATTTATAAGCGTTTACTCAAGGAGCACCAATGATTTGTGTCAATGATCACTTTAATTGGTCGATCTACTTGACATGTCCGCATTGAATCATCTGTAACTTTAGATCTAGAGTTCGGAATAACAAGAATCCAATATCCCCGTTAAGCTAGCTTGATATTTTATATTTTGGAAAAATTTAAAACCGAAATAGCTACGACAAAGCCTTCAAATAATCTAATCTATCACAAACTACGTGATGCCATGCATTTTGCTTTATTTGTAAACCTTTGCTCAATGAGCACCAATGATCAGTTTAGAATGATCAATTTAACTAGCCGATAAACTTGACATATCCGCACTTAATCGTCCTAACTTTTCAAATAAAATTCCGAATGACACGAATCCAGTGCCCACGTTAAGCTAGATTAATAATCTATATTCTGACAAAATTTAAGACCAAAATAGCTACGACTAAGCCTCAATGTAATCTAATCTATCCCAAACTATGTGATGCCATAAATTATGCTTCATTTGTAAACCTTTGCTCAATGAGCACCAATGATCAGTTTAGAATGATCATTTTAACTAGCTGATCAACTTGGCAAATACACCCCAAATCATCTTTAAAATTTTATTTAGAGCTCAAATGACATGAATCCAACGCCCACGTTAATATTGTGACAAAATTTGAGAATGAAAGTTTTATGAAAAAGCCTACATGTAAATCAATGTACCCCAAATGGCGTGATGCAATGCATTATGCTTCATTTATAAGCCTTTACTCAAGGAGCACCAATGATCAGTTTTGAATGATCATTGTAGCTAGCTGATCAACTTGACACGTCCAGACTAAATCTTCTTTAATATTTGACATGAATCTGACGCCCACGTTAAGCTAGCTCAATTTTCAATATTGTAATAACATTTGAGACTGAAAGAGCTACCACAAAGCTTTCAAGTAATCCACTCTATCCCAAACTGCGTGATGCAATGCATTATGCTTCATTTCTAAACCTTTTCTCAATGAGCACCAATGATCAGTTTAGAATGATCAATTTAAGTAGCCGATAAACTTGACATGTCTACACTAAATCGTCCGTAACTTTTGATATATAGTTTAGAATGACAAGAATCCAATGCCAACGTTAATTTAGCTTAATATTCTATATTCTAACAAAAATTAAAACCAAAATAATACAAAAAAGCCTCCAAATAATCCAATATATCCCAAACTACGTGATGCCTTGAATTATTCTTCATTTGTAAATCCTTGCTCAATGAGCACCAATGATTAGTTTAGAATGGTCATTTTAAGTAGCCAATAAACTTGACAATTCAGCACTAAATCGTCTTTAACATTTCATTTAGAGCTAAAAATGACTTGAATCCAATGTGCACTGTAATCTTGCTCAATTTTCTATATTGTGTCAAAATTTAAGACCAAAATAGCTTCGACAAAGCCTCCAAATAATCCAATCTATCCTAAACAAGGTGATGCGATGCATTATGCTTCATTCGTAAACTTTTGCTGAATGAGCACCAATGATTAATTTAGAATGATCAATTTAACTAGCCGATAAACTTGACATGTCCACACTTAATCGTCCTAACTTTTGATTTAGAAATCAGAATGACACAAATCCAACACCCACGCTAAGCAATATTAATAATCTATATTGTGACTAAATTTAAGACAAAAATATCTACGACAAAGCATCAACGTAATTCTATCTATCCCAAACTATGTGATGCCATGCATTATGCTTCATTTGTAAACCTTTGCTCAATGATCACCAATGATCATTTTAGCTAGCTGATCAACTTGACATTTCCGCACTAAATCGTCTTTAATAAATGATTTAAAGCTCAAAATGACATGAATCCAACGCGAACGTTAAGCTAGCTCAATTTTCAATATTGTGACAACATTTGAGACTGAAAGAGCTACCACAAATCCTTCAAGTAATTCAATCTATCCCAAACTGCGTGATGCCATGCATTATGGTTCATTTTTCAACCTTTGCTAAATGAGCACCAATGATCAGTTTAGAATGATCAATTTAACTAGCCGATAAATTTGACATGTACGCATTAAATCGTCCATAAATTTTGATTTAGAATTCAGAATGACACGAATCCCACGCCCACGTTAACTTAGCTTAATATTCTATAATGTGACAAAATTTAAGACTGAAATAGCTACGACAAAGCTTCAATGTAATCCAATCTATTCCAAACTCGTGATGTCATGAATTATGCTTTATTTCTAAACCTTTTCTCAATGAGCACCAATGATCAGTTTAGAATGATAAATTTAAGTAGCCGGTAAACTTGACATGTCTGCACTAAATCGTCTGTAACTTTTCATTTATAGTTTAAAATGACAAGAATCCAACGTCCATGTTAAGCTAGCTGAATATTCTATATTATGACAAAATTTATGACCGAAATAGCTATGACAAAGCCTCCAAAAAATCCAATCTATTCCAAACCGTGTGATGCCATGCATTATACTTCATTTGCAAATCCTTGCTGAATAAGCACCAATGATCAGTTTGACTAGCCGATAAACTTGATATGTCCGCACTTAATCGTCCTAACTTTTGATTTAGAATTCAGAATGACACGAATCAAATGCCCACGTTAAGGTAGCTTAATATTCTATATTGAGACCAAAATTTAACACCAAAATAGCTAAGAAAAAGCCTCCAAGTAATCCAATCTATCCCAAACTGCATGATGTCATGCATTATGCTTCATTTGTAAACCTTTGCCTAATGAGCATCAATGATCGTTTCGAATGATCATTTTACCTATCTGATCAACTTGACATATCCACACTAAATCACCTTTAACATTTGTTTTAGAGCTCGAAATGACATGAATACAACACCCACATTAGTTTAGCTCAATTTTCAGTATTTACAATATTTGAGACTGAAAGTGCTATGACAAAGCCCCCAAGTAATTCATTGTATCCAAACCTGCTGGATGCCATGCATTATGCTTTATTTATAAGCCTTTACTCTAGGAGCACCAATGATCAGCTTAGAATGATCATTTTAGCTAGGTGATCAACTTGACATGTCCGTACCAAATCGTCTCCAACATTTGATTTAGAGCTCAAAACGACATGAATCAGACGCCCACGTTAATCTAGCTCAATTTTCAATACTGTGATGACATTTGAGACTGAAAGAGCTACCACGAAGCCTTCAAGTAATCCAATCTATCCCAAACTGTGTGATGCCATGCATTATTCTTCATATCTAAACCTTTTCTCAATGAGCACCAATGATCAATTTAACTAGCCGATAAACTTGACATGTATGCACTAAATCGTTCGTAACTTTTGATTTAGATTTCAGAATGACAAGAATCCAATGCCCACGACAAGCTAGCTTAATTTTCAATAGTGTGACAAAATATAGGACCTAAATAGCAACGACAAAGCCTCCAAAATAATCCAATGTATCCCAAATTACATGATGTCATGCATTATGCTTTATTTATAAGCCTTTACTGAAGGAGCACCAATGATCAGTTTAGAATGATCATTTTAACTGGCCGATCAACTTGACATGTCCGCACTAAATCTTCCGTAATTTTTTATTTAGATTTCGTAATAACACGAGTCCAACGTCCAACTTAACCTAGCTCAATTTTCTATATTGTGATAAAACTTAAGACAAAAATAGGTACGACAAACCGTCCAAGTAATCCAATCTATCCTAAACTATGTGATGTCATGCATTATGTTTCATTTATAAGCCTTTTCTCAAGGAGCGCTAATGTTCATTTAGAATGATCACTTTAACTGAGCGATCAACTTGACATGACCGCACTCAATCGTCCGTAACTTTTGATTTTGATTTCAAAATGACACAAATCCAATGCGCACATCAAACTAGCTCAATTTTTTATATTATTGGAACATTTGAGTCTGAAAAAGCTACAACAAAGCTTTCAACTAACCCAATATATCCTAAACTACGTGATGCCATGCATTATGCTTCATTTATATGCGTTTACTGAAGGAGAACTAATGATCACTTTAACTGGGTGGTCAACTTGACATGTCTGCTCTAAATCGTCCAAAACTTTTGATTTAGAGTTCAGAATGACATGAATCCAACGCCCAACTTAAGCTAGTTCAATATTATATTCTATAACAAAATTTAAGACCGAAGTATCTACGAAAAGCCTCCAAATAATCCAATTTATTCCAAACTGCGTGATGGCATGCATTATGCTTCATTTGAAAACCATTGTTCAATGAGCCCCAATGATCAGCTTAGAATGATCATTTTCACTAGCTTATCAACTAGACATCTCCGCACTAAATCGTTTTTAACATTTTATTTAGAGTTCAAAATGACATGAAGCCAATGGCCATGTTAATCTAGCTCAACTTTTTATATCGTGTCAACATTTGACACTGAAAGAGCTACGAGAAAGCCTCCAAGTAATCAAATCTATCCCGAACTGCGTGATGTCATACATTACGCTTAATATATAAGCTTTACTTAAGGGGAGCACCAACGATCAGTTTAGAATGATCATTTTAACTGGCCACTCAACTTGACATGTCAGCACTAAAGCATCCGTAACTTTTGATTTAGAGTTCAGAATGACACGAATCCCCTGCCCAAGTTAGCTAGCTCAATATTATATATTGTGACAAAATTTAAGAGCGAAATAGCTATGATAAATCCTCCAAGTAATCCAATATATCCCAAAGTGCTTGATGCCATGCAATATTCTTCATTTGTAAAACTTAACTCAATGAGCACTAATGACCAGTTTAGAATGATCAATTTAACTAGTCGATAAACTTGACATGTTGACAAGTAATCGTCCGTAACTTTTGATTTATACTTGAAAATGACATGAATCCAATGCCCACGCTAATCTAGCTCAATTTTCTATATTGTGACATAATTGAATTCTCAAATAGCTACAACAAAGCCTTCAACTAATCCAATGTATCCTAAACTACGTGATGCCATGCATTATGCTTCATTTATAAGCGTTTACTCAAGGAGCACTAATGATGAGTTTAGAATAATCACTTTAACTGGCCAGTCAACTTTACATATCCGCACTAAATCGTCGGTAACTTTTGATTTATAGTTCAGAATGATACGAATGCAATGCCCACATTAAGCTAGCTATATATTTTATATTGTGACAAAATTTAAGACCGAAATAGCTACGAAAAAGACTCCAAGTAATCCAATCTATCCCAAACTGTGTGATTCCATGCATTATGCTTCATTTGTAAACATGTGCTCAGTGAGCATCAATGATCAGTTTAGAATGATTAGTTTGGAATGATCAATTTAACTAGCCGATAACCATGACTTGTTGCACTAAATCGTCCGTAACGTTTTATTTACAGTTTAGAATAACATGAATCAAACGCCCACGTTAAGCTAGCTCAATTTTCTATATTGTCACAAAATTTAAAACTGAAATAGCAACGATAAAGCATTCAAGTAATTCAATGTATCCCCGAACTGCGTGATGCCATGCATTATGCTTCATTTATAAGCCTTTACTCAAGGACCACCAATGATCTATTTAGAATAATCAATTTAACTAGTTATTAAACATGACATGTGTGCACTAAATCGTCTGTAACTTTTAAGTTACAGTTCAAAATGACATGAATCCAACGCCCACGTTAGCAAGCTCAACTTTTTATTTTGTGACAGAATTTAAGACCAAAAAATCTACAATAACGCCTTCAAGTAATCCAATCTATCCTAAACTGTGTGATGCCATGCATTATGATTCATTTATACGCCTTTACTCAAGATGATCTAATGATCAGTTTAGAATGATCAGTTTAGAATGCTCACTTTAACTGGCCGATCAACATGACATGTCCGCACAAAATTATCCATAACTTTTGATTTAGAGTTAATAATGACACGAATCCAATGCCCACGTTAAACTAGCTCAATTTTTTTTTATTGTGACAACATTTGAGACTGAAAGAGCAACCATAAAACCTTCAAGTAATCCAATCTAACCTAAACTGTGTGATGCCATGCATTATGATTCATTTATAAGATTTTACTCAAGCTGAAGTAATGAAGAGTCTAGAATGATCACTTTAGAGTGATACTTTTAACTGGCCGATGAACTTGACATGTCCCCACTAAATTGTCTGTAACATTTGATTTAAATTCAAAATGACACGAATCCAAAGCCCACGTTAAACTAGCTCAATTTTGTATATTGTGACAACATTTGAAACTCAAAGAGCTACCATAAAACCTTCAAGTAATTCAATTTATCCTAAACTGCGTGATGCAATGTACCAGGCTTCATTTTTTAGCATTTACTCAACAAGCACTAATGATGAGTTTAGAATGATCGCTTTAACTAGCTAGTCAACTTCACATGTATCGTCTGTAAGTTTTGATTTATATTTCAGAATAACATGAATCCAACACCCACGTTAAGCTAGCTGAATATTCTATATTGTGACAAAGTTTAAGACCGAAATAGCTACGGCAAAGCCGATAAACTTGACATGTTCACACTAAATCGCTTTAACATTTGATGTAAAGGTGAAAATGACATAAATCCAACGCCCACACTAAGCTAGCTCAATTTTGAATACTGTGACAACATTTGAGACTGAAAGAGCTACGACAAAGCCTCCAAGTAATCCAATATATCCCAAACAGCGGGATGTCATGCATTATGCTTCATTTGTAAACCTTTGCTCAATTAGCACCAATGATCAGTTTAGAATAATCAATTTAACTAGCTGATAAACTTGACAAGTACACACTAAATTGTCCATACTTTTATATTTAGAGTTCATAATGACACAAATTCAACACCCATGTTAAGCTAGCTCAATATTCTATACCGAGACAAAATTTAAGCCAAATTAGCTACGACAAAGCTTCCAAATAATCCAATGTATCCCAAAATGAGTGATGCCATCCTTTAGCTTCATTTGTAAACCTTTGCTCAATGAGCACTAATGATCATTTTAAGTAGCCGATAAACTTGACATGTTCGCACTAAATCGTCCGTAAATTTTGATTTAGAGTTCAGAATAACAGGAACCCAATACCCACATTAAGTTAGCTCAATTTACTATATTGTGAAAAAATTTAAGACCAAAATAGTTACGACAAATCCTCCAATTAAACTAATGTATCCAAAACTGCGTGATGTCATGCATTATGATTCATTTATAAGCCTTTACTCAAGAAACCACAATGATCAGTTTAGAATGGTCAATTTAACTGGTTAATAAACTTGACATGTCCGCACTAAGTCGTATTGATTTAGAGGTGAAAATGACATGAATCCAACGCCCACATTAATCTAGCTCAATTTTGAATACTGTGACAACATTTGAGACTGAAAGAGCTACAACAAAGCCTCCAAGTAATCCAATGTATCCCAAACAACAGGATGTCATGCATTATGCTTCATTTGTAAACCTTTGCTCAATTATCACCAATGATCAGTTTAGAATGATCAATTTAACTAGCTGATAAACTTGACAATTACCCTCTAAATCGTCCATACCTTTATATTTAGAGTTCAGAATGACACAAATCCAACGCCCACGTTTAGCTAGCTCAATATTCAATATTGATACAAAATTTAAGCATAATTAGGTACGACAAAGCCCTTCAAGTAATCCAATCTATCCCAAACTGCGTGATATCATGCATTATGCTTCATTTATAATCCTTTGCTCAATGAGCACCAATGATCAGTTTAGAATGAGCATTTTAACTACCCGAACAACTTGACATGTCCACACTAAATCGTATCTAACTTTTGATATAGAGTTCAGAGTGACATGAATCCAACGCCCAAGTAAAGCAAGCTTAATTTTTTATATTGTGAAAAAATTTAAGACCAAAATATCTCTGACAAAGCCTCCAGTTAATCCAATTTTTCCCAAAATGCGTGATGTCATGCATTATGCTTCATTGGTAAACCTTTGCTCAATGAACATCAATGATCAATTTAGAATGATCAATTTAGCTAGTCGATAAACATGCCATGTTTGCACTAAATCATCCGTAAATATTGAGTTATAGTTCCGAATGACATGAATCCAACACCCACGTTAAGCTAGCTCGGGATAATATGTCGTTACCGAATTTAAGACCGAAACAGCTACGATAAAGCTTCCAAGTAATCCATTCTATCCCAAACACCGTGATGCCATGAATTATGCTTCATTTGTAAACCTTTGCTCAATGAGTTTAAAATTATCACTTTCAATGGCCGATCAACTTAAAAAGTCCACACTAAATCGTCCGTAACTTTTGATTTAAAGTTCAATATGACACAAATTCAACACCCACGTCAAACTAGCTCAATTTCTATATTATTGGTACATTTGAGTCTGAAAGAGCTACAACGAATCCTTCAAGTAATCCAATATATCCTAAACTGTGTGATGTCATGCATTATCCTTCATTTATATGCGTTTACTTAAGGAGAACTAATGATCATTTTAACTGGTGGTCAACTTGACATGTCCGCTCTAAATCGTCCAAAACTTTTGATTTAGAGTTCAGAATGACACGAATCCAACACCCAAGTAAAGCAAGTTCAATATTATATTCTGTAACAAAATTTAAGACCGAAGTAGATACGACAAAGCCTCCAAGTAATCCAATCTATTCAAAACTGTGTGATGGCATGCATTATGCTTCATATGTAAACCATTGCTCAATGAGCACCAATGATCTACTTAGAATGATCATTTTCACTTGCTCATCAACTTGACATGTCCGCACTAAATCGTCTTTAAATTTGATTTAGAGCTCAAAATGACATGAATGCAATGCCCAAATTATTGTAGCTCAATTTTCAATATTGTAACCACATTTGAGACTAAAAGAGCTATCAAAAAGCCTCCAAGTAATCCATTGTATCCCAAAGTGGGTGATGCAATGCATTATGCTTCATTTATAAGCCTTTATTCAAACAGCACCAATAATCACTTTAGAATGATCCTTTTAATTGGCCGGTCACTTGATACGTATGCACTAAATCGTTCGTAACCTTTTCATTTAGAGTTCAGAATGACACGAATCCAACGCCCATGTTAAGTTAGCTCAATTTTCCATATTTCGAAAACATTTGAAACTGAAAGAGCTACTACACAGCCTCCATGTAAACCAATGTATCCCAAACTGCGTGATGCCATGTATTAAGATTCATCTATAAGCTTTTATTCAAGGAGCACCAGTGATCAGTTTAGAATGATCAGTTTAGAATGATCATTTTAACTAGTTGATCAACTTGACACGTCCGCACTGAATCATCTTTAACTCTTGATTTAGAGCTCAAAATGACACGAGTCCAACGCTCATGTTAAGCTATCTCAGTTTTCCATATTGTGACCACATTTGAGATTTAAAGAGATACTACAAAGCTTCCAATTGATCCAATGTAATCCAAACTACGTGATGCCATGCATTATGCTTCTTTTACAAGCCTTTACTCAAGGAGCACCAATAATCAATTTAGAATGATCATTTTAACTAGCCGATCACTTGACAAGTCCACACTATATCGTCCATAACTTTTGATTTAGAGTTCAGAATGACATGAATCCAACGCCCACGTTAAACTAGCTCAATTTTCTATATTGTACAAAATTTAAGACCAAAATAGCTACGACAAAGCCTCCAAGTAATCAAATCTATCCCAAACTTTGTGATGCCATACATTATTTTTCATTTATAAGCCTTTACTTAAGGAGCACCAATGATCAGTTTAAAATGATAATTTTAACTAGTCGATCACTTGACTTCTCCACACTAAATCATCCGTAACTTTTGATTTAGAGCTCAAAATGACACGAATTCAATGCCCACATTAAGCTAGGTCAATTTTCTATATTGCGTCAAACTTTAAGACCAACTAGCTACAAAAAAGCGTCCAAAAAATCAAATCTATCCCAAACTGTGTGATGCCATGCATTATGCTTCATTTATAAGCCTTTACTCAAGGTGCACCAATGATCAGTTTCAAATGATCATTTTAACTAGTTGATCAACTTGACATGTCTGCACTAGATCATCTTGAACTTTTGATTTAGAGCTCAAAATGACATGAGTCCAACTCCCATGTTAAGCTAGCTCAATTTTCCGTATTGGGACCACATTTGAGAACTCAAGAGCAACTACAAAGCCTCAAAATAATCTAATGTATCCCAAACTGCGTGATACCATGCATTATGCTTCATTTATAACCCTTTTCTCAAGGGGCACCGATATTCAGTTTAAATTGATAATTTTAACGAGCTGATCACTTGACATGTCCGCAAGCAAATCATCTGTAACGTTTGATTTAGAGCTCAAAATGACATGAATCCAACACCCACGTTAATCTAGCTCAATTTTCTATATTGTCAACAAAATTAAGACAAAAATAGCTACGACAAAGCCTCCAAGAAATCCAAACCATCTTAAACTGCGTGATGTCATGTATTATGCTTTATGTATAAGCTTTTACTCAAGGATTACCAATGATCAGTTTAGAATGATCATTTTTGCTAGCTGATCAACCTTACACATTCACACTAAATTGTGTTTAACTTTTGATTTAGAAATCAAAATGACACGAATCCAACGCCCACATTAAGCTAGCTCAATTTTCTATATTGTGATGATGATTGTGGAGGATAGTCATTCCATAAGCTGGAAAATCACTTATCTTCCACAGTAACACAACTTATAGATTAAAATTTTGATTCAACGATGATATGCATCAACTCCTGTAGACCACAATTCTTTCATCTTATCAATCAAAGGTCGGACGAATATATCCAGACTAGCGTACGGATGATTTGGCCCCAAATTCAGAATTGTTAGAAACAAATACTCTTTTTCATATACTTATCTAGTGGCATGTTATATGGAGTGATAATAACCGGCCATAATGAATGATTTCGAGACATACCAAATCCATTGAACCCATCAGTACATAGGCCAAGATAAACGTTTCGAGCTTCAGCAGCAAATCTTCGATGTAGACATTGAAAATTTTTCCACTCCGCAGCATTAGATGGATGACTCATTTCTCCGTCTTCAGCTTCATGCTCGGCGTGCCACCTCAAGGGGCACCCATAATCCATTTAAAATGATAATTTTAATGAGCCGATCACTTGACATGTCCGCACGAAATCATCTGTTACGTTTGATAGAGCTCAAAATGAAACGAATCGAGCGCCCACGTTAAGCTAGCCTAATTTTCTATATTGTGAAAAAATAAGACCAAAATAGCTACGAATAAGCCTCCAAGAAATCCAAACTATGCCAAACTGCGTGATGTCATGTCTTATGGTTCATTTATAAGCCTTTACTCAATGAACACCATGATCAATTTGGAATGATCATTTTTACTAGCTGATCAACCTTACACATCCGCACTAAATCGTCTTTAATTTTTGATTTAGAGCTCAAAATGATATGAGTCCAAATCCCATGTTAAACTAGTTCAATATTCCATAATTTGACCACATTTGGGACTGAAAGAGTTACAAAAAGCCTCCAAGTAATCCATTGTATCCCAAACTGCGTGATGTCATGCTTTATGCTTCATTTATAAGCTTATACTCAATGAGAACGAGTATTCAGTTTAGAATGATCATTTTAATTAGCCAATCACCTGAGATGTCCGCACTAAATCCACTACAATAAAACAAGCCTTTTGTGATCACGTATGTGGTCGCAAAAGTTTCGTTTCAATTTTTTGTGGTCGCAAATTAGTCGCACTTTAGCGACTGATTTGCAACCAAATATTGGTCCCTGTATATGCGACTACTTTGTGACTGGTTTGTAGTAACAAATTTTGCGACCACTTTGCCACTACATCAATGGTTGCAAAAACCATAGTCACAAATCAGTCACAAAAGTTTTTACCGATTTGCAACCACGGAAATGATGTAGTTTTTGGTTATTTGCGACTACGGAAATGATGTAGTTGCAAATAACTCACGCAATTTTGTGACTAATTTACGACGATGTCTTTCTGTAGTCGCAAATCAGTCCCAAATATTTGTGACTACATGTAAATATTTGGAAAAAATAGATGTAGTGGCAAATTTCTCACAAATATGTGGGACTGATTTGAGACTAATTGGCAACTACACCGGAATTAGTTTTAAAAAATAATAATAATTGAAATATTTTTTAAAAAAACTTAATGATTTCAAAATATTTTAATTATTATTTATAAAAAAACTTAATTATTATTATTAATTAATAATGAATATAATTTTTAATATAATTTTTAAAATATTTTATTTAAACAATTTTTTTATTATAAATATTATTATAATAGAATAAGAAATAATTTATATTAATTTATTATTTTATAGAATATAAAGAATTATAAAAATAATAAATTTTATCAAAAGGAATTCAAATTACAAAAAATTAAAATAAAATCTAATTATCCGGAGGCGGAAATTGAAAATCGGATGTCGAAAATGGTGGTGCAGCGTTCGACGGTTCACCTACGGCATCGTTATCCCGCATAAAAGAAGAAAAAGCGGGATTCGCCCGTTGGAAATACCCGACGAGTATCTCCAAGCTGTTAATTGTTTTCTGGTTTTCTTTTTATACTTTCTGCATCCTCCGATTCGATTCCAACGTCTGCGTATTTTGTTATTCAATATGCATATTACGTGCGTTTTTTTCTTAGATTTGTCTCTACGCGGCTAAAAGTTGATTCTAAAGCGTAACAAAGTCGGAGGTAGTGGATTGGAAGCCATTACGCCTGCCCTACATGTGAATGTGATTTACGCTACCGAGTTCATAAAGACGGCCTCGGTCATCCCCAACAGAGGATTAAAAAAAGAATAAAACGATTAGTGTAAAATAATAAGTATATTAAATTTAGTGTAAATTAAAAATAAAATACCTGAATGAAGATCATAGTCTTCTCATCTTGACTCAGCTCAATTTGACGGGAAGTACCGCCGGACGTTTCAGTTGCATTGACCTCCACGATCGCCAACTTTTCTTGGATGTTTTGTTCGTATCCTTCACCGATTTGTTTAGCTTTCAAATCGACATACAAACTATCTTGCCGAGTGTAAGTCTTTATAAAAACCTCAGCAATTGAGACCGGTCATCCAAAATTATTTTCCTAAATTTTGAAATAAATTATTAATAAATAACAAATAAATTTATATTTATATTTATATATTTTAGAGTAATTACCATTTCTTGTTGGATCTGGATATAAGATTTTTGGCCCGACAAATGCTTGTGCGGACCAAGACCATCCCGAGAGGAGTTGTGGTTATTGGACGACTTACTACTCCTCTCATTAGACGTTTCTATTTTCCAATAGTTTGTAATTACTTTGTACAGAATAGGAGAAATCCACCTTTGACGTTTGCCGGTTGTATGAACCATGCTCACCATCATTTTCATCCCTCTTACATAGACGGAGTCAAACTCCTTCCGTACCACCAAGGTGATCACAAGATCCCACGTGTACGATTGCTTGCAAATTTAAAATATATTAACTTTATTAATTATTAAATTTTATTAAATAAAATTTTTAAAAAAATATATACCTACTCGCAAATTCGATGAAGTATTTTTTTGTCATTCAGCTGGTACAATCGTCCAACGGTAGTAGGGGCCATCAAATTATTTTTTCAAAATTTTTAAAATTTGACGAGTTATTGCCCCTTTGTCCCGATCAAGCCTAATATTTTTAATATATTAAATTTTTTAAATTTCAAATAAACTTTAATAAATTTAAAAGAAATAATTTTATAATTTTACCAAATCGTGTTTGGTGCCGGCACTGGAAACACAACTGTGAGGTACTAGTCCCGCCCTGGAGTTTGTAACAAACTATCTAAGGTGATAGTTTGTTCCCCCGTTTCCGTTTCAGAAGGCGGAACCTCTTCCTCTTCATGCTCCTCCGGTTTCTGAAACCGATTAGATGGTTTGGTTTTAGGAACCGTGTGAGGAGTGAAGGTGTACTAAGGCAGTAGGCGGGATACCGCTCCAAAAGCGGTGGGTGAGGGGTTTGACGAGGCCGAAGGGTTACCACTACCGGAAGACGACGGGATTTGTCGTTTTCCACGACCTCTCATCGACCTACCGCTACTTGCCATTGGGTTTGAAGTGTTGGAATTAAAGTGTTTTTGAGAGGATTTTAGAAGGTTAGGATTGTTTGAAGTGTGAGAATGAGGGAAAAGAGTCATGTATTTGTAGATTTTTTTGCTACCACACATGTGGTTGAAAATCAATGGCAAATTGCAAAATTAAATACGTGGTTGCAAATCAGTCGCAAATTTGCATTATATTCATTTATAAGCCTTTACTCAAGGAGCACCAATGATCAATTTAGAATGATCATTTTAACTGGCCGATCAACTTGACATGTCCGCATTAAATCGTCTGTAACTTTTGATTTAGAGTTCAGAATGACACGAATCTGACGCCCATGTTAAGCAAGCTCCATTTTCTATATTGTGACAACATTCGAGACTAAAAGAGATACGACAGAGCCTACAAGTAATCCAATGCATCCAAAACTATGTGATGTCATGCATTATGCTTTTTTTATAAGCCTTTATTCAAGGAGCACCAATGATCAGTTTAAATTGATCATTTTAAGTGGCCGATCAACTTGACATATACGCACTAAATTGTCTGTAACTTTTGATTTAGAGTTCAGAATGACCCGAATCCAACGCCCACGTTAAGTTATCTCCATTTCTATATTGTGACAACATTTGAGACTACAAGAACCACCACAAAGCCTTCAAGTAATCGAATCTATCATAAACTGCGTGATACCATGCATTATGCTTCATTTATAAGCCATTACTCAAGGAACACCAATGATCATTTTAGAATGATCATTTTAATTGGCCGATCAACGTCACATGTGTCCACTAAATCGTACGTAACTTTTGATTTAGAATTCAGATTGAAACGAATCCAACGTCCATGTTAAGCTAGCTCAATTTACAATATTATGACAAGATTTAAGACTGAAAGAACTACCACAAATCCTTCAAGTAATCCAATCTATCATGAACTGCGTGATGCCATGCATTATGATTCTTTTATAAGCCTTTACTCAAAGAGCAATAATGATCATTTAGAATGATCCGTTTAGAATGGTCACTTTAACTAGCCGATCAACTTGACCAGTCCGCACTAAATCGTATGAAACTTTTGATTTAGAGATTAAAATGACACGAATCCAACGTCCACGTTAAGATAGCTCAATTTTTTATAATATAATAAAATTTAGGACCAAACTATCTTTGATAAAGCCTCCAAGTAATCAAATCCATCCCAAACTTTTGATTTAGAGTTCAGATTGAAACGAATCCAATGCCCATGTTAAGATAGCTCAATTTTCAATATTCTGAAAACATTTGAGACTGAAAGAACTACCACAAAGCGTTCAAGCAATCCAATCTATCATCAACTACGTGATACCGTGCATTATGCTTCATTTATAAGCCTTTACTCAATGAGATCTATTGATCAGTTTAGAATGGCGACTTTAACTAGCGAATCAACTTGACAATTCCACACTAAATCAACCAAAAATTTTGTTTTAGAGTTTAGAATGACTCGAATCCAACGCCCACGTTAAACTAGCTCATTTTTCAATTTTGTGACAACATTTGAGACTGAAAGAGCTATGACAAAGCCTTCAAGTAATCCAATGTATCCCAAACTATGTGATGACATGCATTATACTTCATTTATAAGTCTTTACTCAAGGAGCACCAATGATAAGTTTAGAATGATCATTTCAACTGGCCGATCAACTTGGCATGTCTGCACTAAATCGTCCGTAACTTCTGATTTATAATTTTGAATGAAACCAATCAACTGCCCAGGTTAATCTAGCTCAATTTTCTTTATTATGATAAAATTTCAGACTGAAATACATACAAAAGGCCTCCAAGTAATCCAATCTACTCCAAATTGTGTGATGCCATTCATTATGAATCATTTGTAAACCTTTGCTCAATGAGCACGAGTGATCAGTTTAGAATGTTCAGTTTAACTAGCCAATAAACTTGACATGTCCGCCGTAAATCGTCCGTTAATTTTGATTTAGAGTTCCACATGACATAAATCCAACGCCCACGTTAAGCTAGTTAAGTTTTCTATAATGTGAAAAAATTAAGACCTAAATAGCTACGATAAAGCGTCCAAGTAATCCTATGTATCACAAACTGCGTGAAGTCATGCATTATGCTTCATTTATAAGCCTTTACTCAAGGAGCATTGTTGATTGGTTTAGATTGATCATTTTAACTGGCCAATCAACTTGACATGTATGCACTAAATCGTCCGTAACTTTTGATTTAGAGTTCAGAATGACGCGAATCCAATTCCCAGGTTAAGTTATTTTAATTGTATATTTGTGACCAAATCTGAAACTGAAAGAACTACCACAAAGCTTTCAAGTAATCAAATCAATCATAAATTGTGTAATGCCATGCATTATGCTTCATTTATAAGCCTTTACTCAAGGAACAACAATGACCAGTTTAGAACGATCATTTTAACTGGACGATCAACTTTACATCTATCCACAAAATTGTACGTAACTTTTGATTTAGAATTCAGATTGAAACGAATTCAGTGCCCACGTTAAGTTAGCTCAATTTACTATATTGTGACAAGATTTGAGACTGAAAGAACTACCACAAAGCCTTCAAATAATCCAATCTATCATGAACTGCGTGATGCGATGCATTATGTTTCATTTATAAGCCTTTACTCAAGGAGCACTAATGATATGTTTAGAATGATCAGTTTAGAATGGTCATTTTAACAAGCCGATCAACTTGACAAGTCCGCACTAAATCGTCCGAAACTTTTGATTTAGAGTTTAGAATGACACGAATCCAACACCCACGTTAAGCTAGCTCAATTTTCTATATTGTGACAAAATTTAAGACCGAAATAGCGTGTGAGCACCAACAAATCAAACCTACCTGATGAGGACATCAGGTTCCCAAACCTAAGGAGTTCCAAGCTAGCACCAAGAGGAGATGGACCATTCAGAGTGCTTGAGAGGATCAACAACAACGCCTACCGGATCGAGCTGCCAGGTGAGTTTAATGTGTCCAATACGTTTAATGTCACTAACTTGGCTCCTTTCCATGCAGATGAACCAGTTTTGAGGACAAAACCTACTGAAGAGGGAGGGAATGATGAGGACATCAGGTCGTACATCCAGCCAGGAGACCAGACTGGCCGACCAGGAAGCTTGCCCGAGACAGCAGGACCATCTGGCACGTCTGCCGGACCAGACAGTACCGCCGGACCCTCGACCTATAGGACCAGACCGGTCAGCATCGCCGGCGGAGAGGCCCAAGCTTCCGGCACACTTGGTGGGGACGTGGATGACACCGCTGGTCCCTCTGGTGATGCCGCCAACTCCGGGATCAACTTGGCCGGTCCTGAAGGCATTCTGGCCAGTACCTCGCACAATCCAGCCGGTACAGCCGATCCAGCCGAGTACACGCGCATTTCCACTTCTACACAAGAGGACTCGGACCAAATGAGCTACCAGCTCCAGGAAATGCACCTAGAGGAAGTACCTACACCAGTGGTACCTCAAGGAGCAATGACAAGAAGCAGATCAAGGGCACTCTTCCACAAATTCAGCTTATGGGTCGACAAGCTCCTAGAGGAAGATCAGCTAAGGACAATGGGCCAGAAGAGCAAAGTAGAGTCCAAAGGCTTCTCAACAACACAAGGAACATTAGAGACTTGGGCTTTAGTGGCAAGAGAGGTCAGGGCCCAAGGATTTTTAACCCTACTCCAAGTCGAAGACTAGGAGCAAGGCGCGTGCATGCCACAAGGACGGCCACCTTCCATTTCTTGGCCGTGAGGTAAGTTAAGGTAAGTTTCAATTCCAATATATGCCTCTTTCTGTTTTGCAGGGTAGGATCTAGATGTTTTACATTTTTGAGTCAGTAACATTTTAGGAATAGGTCCTTTTTCGGTTATGCACTTTTGTATCTTTTCCTTTTGTGCACTTTTGTAAACTTTCCTTTTCTTTGTTTGAGTCGACCCTAGAAGGTCAAGCTGTCGTGCATATTAATAAGGCTCCTTCCAGCATTGTAGTTCGACAACCTTTTTGATATTAATAAAGATCGAATTTTCTTTCAACAAGTTATTCTCTCAAGAGACTTGTGCGCTTAGAACCTAGTTGAGACCAGCCCTCCTAGCTCTAAGTTTGTGATTTATCACGAGGTTCATCACCCTTCGTGTGGTTTGCTTCACCCTTCCATCTTTTACCAACCAGAAAACCCCCATCCAGAAGCCTAAGGTTGAGTTTCTCACCTAATCTTCTACAAACAGCCCACGCGCATACATCCTTGAATCAAGGCTTGTATCATTTTGGTATCAGAGCTTAAAGCTCCTAAACCAGGTTTTTTCTATCCTTTTGCTTGTTTTGTTTTGAGTTCTTGCATTAGTTTAAGTCGCATTCAAGAAAAATAAAAAAAATAACCTCAAACTCCAAACCGAGTGCATCTAGCCTTCTACGTGTATCACTAGGGTTTAGATTCACTTTTGCATTGCCATTCACGTTTTCCTTTTTGTTTAATTCATATTTCCATTAATTTTAAGTTGAATTAAAAAGAAAACAAAAAGAAAAGAAAAGAAAATAGGAAAATACCCAAAAGATTTCGAATTGGACAGCTAGCACAAGTTGTCAAAAAAGTTTCCTTTTTCCTTTTATTCGAATTTCCATTCCTTAGGATTTTTCCTTTTTGCATTTTTTCGAACCCCTTATAAAAAGAAAACCCTCCTAACAATTTAGGAGCATCCTAACTTGTCTTCTTCCTTTGTAGCACACCATGGGAGAAGAAAATAGAGAAGCACCCGAAGCCATGATGGCCATGTTCACCACACTCCAAAGACAACTCGCATCCATAGGCGAGAGGTTGAAGCGCATGGAAAGACCAGTGAGATTCCAGGCCATAAGGCACGTGAGAGTTGAGCAAGACCGTCCTGAGGGTCCTGAGCACCTTAGGACACGGCACGAACAGGAGGAACCCCAGCCAGATGGAGTTGAGGACACACAACCTCATAACTATCACCATAGGCCGAGAGGACCTCCACGGCAACCAGAGGCAGAAGATGATGGCTTTGAGCCATATGGTCTTCACCAGAGACCAAGAATGCCTCCTAGACGTCATGAGGATGGAGATGAACACACCTACGACCGGGTAATTCATCCTGATGTTAAACTAACTCCTCCAAGTTTTGCAGGAAAAGTAGACCCGAGGCTTACCTAGATTGGGAGAAGCGAATGGATCATATCTTTGATCATTACAACCAACCAGGACCTAGGAGAGTCTCAATGGCAGTAGCACAACTCACGGACAATGCCCTCATCTGGTGGGATCGTGAGGTATCTGACAGAAGGAGAAAGAGAATGAGGCCCGTAGACTCATGGGTCGACATGAAAGACCTCATGCGACAAAGGTTTGTTCCACCTTACTTTCATAGAGATTTGCAACGTCGTTTTCGTACTCTTAAGCAGGGTACCAGATCAGTAGAGGAGTACTATGAAGAGTTCGAGAAGCTAAGGAACAGATTGGAGCTCAATGATGATGAAGAAGCATTGATGGCACAATTCTTGGATGGACTCCAAGAAAGGATCAGCCGCAAGGTGGAAAGGCAAATCTACAATGACTTCAAGGACTTGTTCCACCTATCTGTCCAGGCTGAGCAGCACATCAAACGTAAGAGCCAAGACATCCACAGCAAGCCTAAGACACCTTGGGCACCAAGCAACATGCCCAAGACCGTAGACAAAGGCAAGAGCATAGAGATCGAGTCAAGGTTCAAGAGCAAGCCTCCTGAACCCACCCGTGACCAGAAAGAGCCTGGTAAGTCTTCTAACCCTCAAAGATCACGTGACATAACTTGTTTCAAGTGCAGGGGACGTGGACACATCTCAAGGGAGTGCCCAAACAACCGAGTCATGCTGATTACGGAGGCAGGAGAATATGAGTCCCAAGATGAAGAGGACTATGAGCCAGAAGGAGAATAAGGTGACATTGAGTACCCTGATGTGGGGAAGTGCTGGTCACTAGACGTATCCTCAGTGCAATGGTGGATCCTTCAGAGACCATCCAAAGGGAGAACATCTTCCACAGCCGTTGCACCATCAAGGGCAAGGTATGTAACTTCATCATAGATGGTGGTTCTTGCACTAACCTTGCTAGTGCGTATATGGTTGATAAGCTAGGTCTAGAGAAAACACGGCATCCTCGACCATATAGACTGAGATGGCTCAATGACAAAGTGGAGCTAAAGATCCATGAACAAGTCATTGTACCATTCAGTGTGGGCAAGTACCAGGATCAAGTTGTGTGCGACGTGGTGCCCATGCAAGCTGGCCATCTTCTACTAGGAAGACCATGGCAGTTTGACAAAGAGACCAGGCATGATGGCCGAACCAATCTCTACACCTTCGTGCATGACAAGAGAAAGGTCAGCCTAGCTCCTCTTACACCTGCTCAGGTACACGAGCTACAACTCTAAAAGAGTAAGGAAAAGAAACTGATCAAGTCTAATTTTCTTATTCAACCAAGCCATGTCCGGAGAGCTTTAGCCTCGAAGGATTTAATGTTACTAATGGTCTTCAAAGAAGTTTTGAGTGTAGAACAGGGACAGGTAGAGCTACCTCCTGAAGTAGCAACTCTCCTCAACAAATTCCAGGATGTATTTCCAGAGGAGATACCAGCAGGCTTGCCTCCTTTACGTGGCATAGAACACCAGATTGATCTAGTGCCCGGAGCAGCCCTGCCCAACCGGCCAGCCTACCGGATGAGTCCAGAGGAGTCCAAGGAGCTTGAGAAGCAAGTCAAGGAACTCTTGGAGAAAGGATATGTTCGAGAGAGCCTCAGTCCATGTGCCGTACCAGTGCTACTAGTGCCCAAGAAGGATGGGACTTGGCGCATGTGCATGGACTGCCGAGCCATCAACAACATCACAGTCAAGTACAGGCATCCAATACCACGACTGGATGACATGCTAGATGAGCTGAGTGGAGCCACGGTCTTCTCCAAGATAGACCTCAAAAGTGGATACCACCAGGTAAGAATGAAGGAAGGTGATGAGTGGAAGACTGCCTTCAAGACCAAGCAAGGGCTCTATGAGTGGACAGTCATGCCATTCGGCTTGACTAATGCCCCAAGCACCTTCATGCGCCTTATGAACCAAGTTCTTAGGGCGTACATCAGTAAGTTTGTGGTAGTTTACTTTGATGATATACTAGTTTATAGTAAGTGCCTACGGGAACACCTCACACATCTTGAGATGGTCCTTAAAACCCTTCGACAAGAAGAGCTTTATGCCAATCTCAAGAAGTGCACCTTTTGTACTGATAAGCTTGTCTTTTTAGGTTTTGTTGTGAGTTCACAGGGCCTACAGGTTGATGAGGAAAAGATTCGAGCCATACAAGAATGGCCAACACCAGGAAACATCAGCCAAGTGAGGAGCTTCCACGGACTGGCCAGCTTCTATAGGAGGTTCGTGCCCAACTTCAGCAGTATTGCCTCACCATTGACGGCAGTAGTGAAGAAGAACGTGGGATTCAGCTGGGGAGAAGCTCAGGAGAAGGCATTCCAGGCCTTGAAGGACAGCCTTACACATGCACCAGTGCTAGTCCTTCCCGACTTCAACAAGGCGTTTGAAGTGGAGTGTGATGCCTCTGGAATAGGCATAGGAGCAGTGCTAACCCAAGGAGGGAGACCAGTGGCATACTTCAGTGAGAAGCTAGGTGGTGCCTCACTGAACTACCCACTTATGACAAGGAGCTCTATGCCCTTGTCCGAGCATTGGAGACTTGGCAGCATTACTTGCTGTCCAAGGAGTTTGTGATCCACACTGATCACGAGACTCTCAAACACCTCAGAGGGCAAACCAATCTCAAGAAGAGACATGCCAGGTGGATGGTGTTCATAGAGACCTTCCCATACATCATCAAGTACAAGAAGGGCAAAGATAATGTGGTAGCCGATGCACTATCGAGGAGGTTTGCCTTGATATCAACCATGGAGGCAAAGGTCCTAGGGTTCGAGCACATCAAGGACCTATACAAGGATGATCCTGACTTTGCTGAGAGCTACAAGGAGTGTGGCACAGGGGGTCATGGCAAGTTCTACATCCATGAAGGATTCTTGTTCCGAGAAAGAAGGCTGTGCATACCACAAGGATCACTAAGGGAGCTTATCATCCGAGAAGCTCATGGAGGAGGACTCATGGGCCACTTTGGTGTCGACAAGACTGTAGCAGTGGTCAAGGAGCACTTCTACTGGCCACACATCAAGAGGACAGTAGAAGCACATTGTGCAAGATGCATCACCTGCAAGAAGGCAAAGTCCCGAGTGCAACCTCACGGGTTGTATCTCCCACTGCCCATACCAACACATCCATGGGTGGACATCTCGATGGATTTTGTTCTAGGTCTGCCCAAGATCAACCACAAAGATGCAATCTTTGTAGTGGTGAACAGATTCTCCAAGATGGCACATTTCATCCCATGTGCCAATGTCAATGATGCCACGCAAACAGCTGAGCTGTTCTTCAGGGAGATAGTACGGCTTCATGGAGTGCCAAGGACAATCGTATCAGACAGGGACACCAAGTTCTTCAGCCATTTCTGGAGGACTCTTTGGAGAAAGCTAGGCACGAAGCTACTCTTCTCTACCACCTGCCATCCTCAAACCGATGGCCAAACTGAAGTTGTCAACATGACACTATCAACTCTTCTCAGAACTACACTAGGGAAGAACCTAAAGAATTGGGTGGAATGCCTGCCATTCATATAGTTCGCTTACAACCGAGCCGTGCACTCAGCAACCAAGAAGACACCATTTGAAGTGGTATACGGCTTCAACCCTCTCACCCCATTGGAGCAAACACCACTACCACCAGCTGAGATGACCAACCTCAGCGGAGCATCCAAGGCAGATTTCATAAGGAGATTACACCAGAAGGTAGCAGAAAACTTGGAGAAGAGGACCGGACAGTACGTGACTCATGCCAACAAGGGAAGAAAAGAGGTTATCTTTCAACCAGGCGATTGGGTGTGGCTACACCTACGGCAGGAGAGGTTCCCAAACCTAAGGAGTTCCAAGCTAGCACCAAGAGGAGATGGACCATTCAGAGTGCTCGAGAGGATCAACAACAACGCCTACCGGATCGAGCTCCCAGGTGAGTTTAATGTGTCCAATACGTTCAATGTTACTGACTTAGCCCTTTCCATGCAGATGAACCCGTTTGAGGACAAAACCTACTGAAGAGGAAGGGGATGATGAGGACATCAGGTCGTACATCCAGCCAGGAGACCAGACTGGCCGACCAGGAAGCTTGCCCGAGACAGCAGGACCATCTGGCACGTCTGCCGGACCAGACAGTACCTACGGCCCCTCGACCTATAGGACCAGACCGGTCAGCACCGCCGGCGGAGAGGCCCTAGCTTCCGGCACACTTGGTGGGGCGTGGATGACACCGCCGGTCTCTCTGGTGATGCCGCCGACTCCGGGATCAACTTGGCCGGTCTTGAAGGCATCCCGGCCAGTACCGCGCACAATCCAGCCGGTACAGCCGATCCAGCCGAGTACACGCGCATTTCCACTTCCACACAAGAGGACTCGGACCAAATGAGCTACCAGCTCCAGGAAATGCACCTAGAAGAAGTATCTACACCAGTGGTACCTCCAGCAGCAATAACAAGAAGCAGATCAAGAGCACTCTTCCACAAATTCAGCTTATGGGTCGACAAGCTCCTAGAGGAAGGGCAGCTAAGGACAATGGGCCAGAAGAGCAAATTAGAGTCCAAAGGCTTCTCAACAACACAAGGAACATCAGAGACTTGGGCTTTAGTGGCAAGAGAGGTCAGGGCCCAAAGATATTTAACCCTACTCCAAGTCGAAGACTAGGAGCAAGGCGCGTGCATGCCACAAGGACGGCCACCTTCCATTTCTTGGCCGTGAGGTGAGTTAAGGTAAGTTTCAATTCGAATATATGCCTCTTTCTGTTTTGCAGGGTAGGATCTAGATGCTTTACATTTTGAGTCAAGAACATTTTAGGAATAGGTCCTTTTTGGGTTATGCACTTTTGTATCTTTTCCTTTTGTGCACTTTTGTAAACTTTCCTTTTATTTGTTTGAGTCGACCCTAGAAGGTCAAGCTGTCGAGCATATTAATAAGGCTCCTTCCAGCATTGTAGTTCGACAACCTTTTTGATAATTAATAAAGATCGAATTTTCTTTCAACAAGTTATTCTCTCAAGAGACTTGTGCGCTTAGAACCTAGTTGAGACCAGCCCTCCTAGCTCTAAGTTTGTGATTTATCACGAGGTTCATCACCCCTCGTGTGGTTCACTTCACCCTTCCATCTTTTACCAACCAGAAAACCCCCATCCAGAAGCCTAAGGTTGAGTTTCTCACCTAATCTTCTACAAACAGCCCACGCGCATACATCCTTGAATCAAGGCTTGTATCACTACCCCAAATTGTGTGACGACATGCATTATGCTTCAATTGTAAACCATTGCTCTATGAGCACCAATAATCAGTTTAGAATGATCATTTTAACTAGTTGATCAACTTGACTAGTCCGCACAAAATCATCTTTAACTTTTGATTCAGAGTTCAGAATGACACGAATCGAACACCCACGTTAAGCTAGCTAAATTTTCTATATTGTAACAGCATTTGAGACTGAAAAAACTACCAAAAAGGCTTCAAATAATCAATCTATCATAAACTGTGTGATGCCATGCAATATGCTTCACTTATAAGCCTTTACTTAAGGAGCTGTAGTGGTCAGTTTAGAATGATCAGCTTATAATGGTCACTTTAACTGGTCGATCAACTTGACATGTCCAAACTAAATCGTCTATTGCTTTTTATTTTGAGTTCAGAATGCCACGAATCCAACGCCCATGTTTAGCTAGCTCAATTTTTAATATTATGACAAAATTTCGGACCCAAATAGCAATGACAAATCCTCCAAGTAATCCCACCTATCCCATAATGCGTGATGCCATGCATTATGCTTCATTTGTAAACCATTTCTCAATCAGCACCAATGATCAGTTTAGAATGATGATCAACTTGACCGCACTAAATCGTCTTTAGCATTTGATATAGAGCTCAAAATGACATGAATTCAATGCCCACGTTAATCTAGCTGAATTTTCAATATTGTGACAACATTTAATACTGAAAGAGCTACGACAAAGCCTACAAGTAATCCATTTTATCTCAAACTCTGTGGTGCCATTCAATATGTTTCATTTGTAAACCTTTGCTCAATGAGCACCAATGATCAGTTCAAAAAGATTTTTTTAACTAACTAATCAACTTTAAATGTCCTCACTAAATCGTCTCTAACTTTTGATTTCGAGCTGAGAATAACTCGAATCCAATGCCCACATTAAACTAGCTCCATTTTCAATATTGTGACAACATTTGAGAATGAAATAGCTACAACAAAGCCTCCAAGAAATCCAAACTATCCCAAAATGCGTGATGTCATGTATTATGCTTCATTTATAAGCCTTTACTCAAGGAACACCAATGATCCGTTTGGAGTTATCATTTTACTAGCTGATCAACCTTACACATCCCAACTAAATCGTCTTTAACTTTTGATTTATAGCTCAAAATGACATGAGTCCAACGCCCATGTCAAGCTAGCTCAATTTTCCATATTGTGACCACATTTCGGACTGAAAGAGTTACAAAAATCCTCCAAGTAATCCATTGTATCCCAAACAGCGTGATGCCATGCATTATGGTTCATTTATAAGCATTTACTCAAGGAGTAGCAATTATCAGTTAAGAATTATAGTTTTAATTGGCCGATCAACTTGATATGTATGCACTAAACTGTCCATAACTTTTGATTTAGAGTTTAGAATGACATAAATCCAACGCCCATGTTAATCTACCACAATTTTCAATATTGTGACAACATTTGAGACTGAAAGAGCTACGACAAAGACTCCAAGTAATCCAATGTATCCCAAACTGTGTGTTGTCATCCATTTTGCTTCATTTATGAGCCTTTACTCAATGAGCACCAATGAGCAGTTTAGAATGATCACTTTAACTAGCCGATCAACTTGACATGTCTGCACAAAATTGTCCATACCTTTTGATTAAAAATTTAAAATGACACGAATCCAATGCCCACGTTAAGCTAGCTCAATTTTCTATATTGTGACAAAATTAAAGACCTAAATACCTACGACAAAGCCTCCAACAAATCCAATCTATCCCAAACTGCGTGATGCCATCCATTATGCTTCTCTTGTAAACATGTGCTCAATGAGCACAATTGATCATTCTAGAATGATCATTTAAACTAGGTGATCAACTTGACATATCCGCACTAAATTGTCCCTACCTTTTGACTAAGAGCTCAAAATGACATGAATCCAACACCCACAATAATCTAGCTCAATTTTCAATATTGTGACAATATTTCAAACATAAAGAGCTATGACAGAGCCTCCAGGTAATCCAATGTATCCCAAACTGCGTGATGCCATGCATTATGCTTCATTTATAAGGCTTTACTCAAGGAGCATCAATGATCAGTTCGGAATTATCATTTCAACTGGCCGATCAACCTGTAATGTCCGCACTAAATCATATTGAACCTTTGATTTAGAGTTTAGAATGACATGAATCGAATGCCGACGTTAAGCTAACTCAATTATCTATACTGTGAAAAAATTTAAGACTACAATAGCTACGACAAAGCCTCCAAGTAATCCAATCTATCCCAAATTGTGTGATGTCGTGCATTATGCTTAATTTGTAAACCTTTGCTCAATGAGCACCAATGATCAGTGTAGACTGATCGTTTTAACTAGCTGATCAGCTGGACATATCCGCACTAAATTATCTTTAACATTTGATTTAGAGCTCAAAATTACATGAATCCAACGGCCACATTAAAAATCTAGCTCAATTTCAATATTGTAACAATATTTGAGACTTAAAGAGCTACCACAAAGCCTCCAAATAAACTAATGTATTACCAAACTACGTGATGCCATGCATTATGCTTCATTTATAAGCATTTACTCAAGGAGCAGCAATGATCAGTTTAGAATGATCATTATAACTACCCGATCAACTTGACATGTCCACACTAAATGGTCTTTAACATTTGATTTGGAGCTCAAAATGACAAGAATCCAACGACCACGTTAATCTACCGCAATTTTGAATATCGTGACAACATTTGAGACTGAAAAAGCTCCGATAAAGCCTCCAATGTATCTCATACTTTGTGCTGCCATGCATTATGCTTCATTTATAAGCCTTTATTCAAGGAGCACCAATGATCAGTTTAGAATGATCATTTTAAATGGCCGATCAACTTGAGATGTCCGCATTAAATCAGCCGTAACTTTTAATTTAGAGTTCAGTATGACATGAATCCAATTCCCACGTTAAGTTTGCTCAATTTTCTATATTGTGAAAAAATTTAAGACCGAAATAGCTATGATAAAGCGTCCAAGTAATCCAATCAATCCCATACTGCCTTATGCCATGCATTATGCTTCATTTGTAAACCATTGCTCAATGGGCACCAATGATTAGTGTAGAATGATCATTTTAACTAGCTGATCAACTTGACATGTCCGCACTAAATTGGCTTTAATATTTGATTTAGATCTCAAAATGATATGAATCCAATGGCCAAGTTAATCTAGCTCAATTTTCAATATTGTGAAAACATTTGAAACGGAAAGAGATAGGAGACAGTCCCCAAATAATCCAATGTATCCCATACTGCGTGATGTCATGCATTATGCTTCAATTAGAAGCCTTTACTCAAGGAGCACAAATGATAAGTTTATAATGATCATTTTAACTGGCGGATCAATTTGACATGTGCGCACTAAATCAGCCGTAACTTTTGATTTAGAGTTCAAAATGACATGAATCCAATGCCCATGTTAAGTTAGCTCAATTTTCTATATTTTTAAAAAGTTTAAGAACTAAATAGCTACAACAAAGCCTCCAAGTAATCCAATCTATCCCGAACTGCGTGATGCCATGCATTATGCTTCATTTGTAAATATTTGCTCAATGAGCACCAATGATCAGTTTAGAATGATCATTTTAACTAGCTGATCAACTTGACATGTCCACACTAAATTGTCTTTAACATTTGATTTAGATCTGAAAATTACACAAACCCAATGCCCACGTAAAACTAGCTAGTTCAGTTTAGAGTTCAGAATGACACGAATCCAACACCCACGTTAAGATAGTTCAGTTTTCCATATTGTGATTAAATTTATCACCGAAATAGTTACGATAAAGTCTCCAAGTAATCCAATCTATCACGAACTGCGTGATGCCATGCATTATGCTTCATTTGTAAACCTTTGTTTAATGTGCACCAATGATCAGTTTAGAATTCCAATTTAACTAACCGATAAACTTGACATGAATCGTCCGTAACTATTGATTTAGAGTTCAAAATGACATGAATCCAATGCCCACGTTAAGCAAGCTCAGTTTTCTTTATTATGACAAAATTGAAGACTGAAATAGCTATACCAAATCCTCCCAAAAATGCAATCTCTCCCAAACTGCGATATGCCATGTATTATGCTACATTTCTAAACCTTTGCTCAATGAGCACCAATGATCAGTTTAGAATGATCATTTTAACTAGCTGATAACCTTGACATGTCCGCACTGAATTGTCTTTAACATTTGATTTAGAGCTCAAAATGATATGAATCCAACGACAATGTTACTCTAGCTAAATTTTCAATATTGTGACAACATTTGAGACTTAAAGAGGTACGACAAAGCCCAGAGAAGTCTTTACCATTTGATTTAGAGCTCAAAAGCCGAGAGAAGTCTTTAACATTTAATTTAGAGCTAGATTAACCCAATAGCCACGTTAATCTAGCTCAATTTAAGACCAAAATAGCCACAACAAAGCCTCCAAGTAATCCAATGTATCCCAAAGAGCGTGATGCCATGCATTATGCTTCATTTGTAAACCTTTGTTCAATGGGCACCAAAGATCTGTTTAAAATGATGAATTTAACTAGCCAATAAACTTTACATGTCCGCACTAAATCTTCTGTAACGTTGGATTTGAAGTTATGAAAGACATGAATCCAATGCCCACGTTAATCTAGATCAATTTTCTATGTTTGGACAAAATTGAAGACGGAAATAGCTACGACAAACCTCCAAGTAATCCAATGCATCCCAAACTATCTGATTCCATGCATTATGCTTCATTTATTAGCATTTACTGAAAGAGCACCAATGATCAGTTAAGAATGATCATTTTAATTGGCTGATCAACTTGTCATGTACGCACTAAATTGTCTTTAACATTTGATTTAGAGCTCAAAATGATATGAATCCAACGACAATGTTAATCTAGCTAAATTTTCAATATTGTGAGAACATTTGAGACTTAAAGAGGTACGACAAAGCCGAGAGAAGTCTTTACCATTTGATTTAGAGCTCAAAATCTGAGAGATGTCTTTAACATTTAATTTAGAGCTAGATTAACCCAATAGCCACATTAATCTAGCTCAATTTAAGACCAAAATAGCTAGGACAAAGCCTCCAAGTAATCCAATGTATCCCAAAGAGCGTGATGCCATGCATTATGCTTCATTTGTAAACCTTTGTTCAATGGGCACCAATGATCTGTTTAAAATGATGAATTTAACTAGCCGATAAACTTTACATGTCCGCACTAAATCTTCTGTAACGTTGGATTTGAAGTTTAGAAAGAGATGAATCCAATGCCCACGTTAATCTAGATGAGTTTTCTATATTTGGACAAAATTGAAGACGGAAATAGCTACGACAAAGCCTCCAAGTAATCCAATGCATCCCAAACTGTCTGATTCCATGCATTATGTTTCATTTATTAGCATTTACTGAAGGAGCACCAATGATCAGTTAAGAACGATCATTTTAATTGGCTGATCAACTTGTCATGGACGCACTAAATCGTGTAACTTTTAATTTAGAGTTCAGAATGACAGGAATCCAACGTCCTTGTTAAGCTATCTCAATTTTCTATATTGTGACAACATTTGAGACTGAAAAGAGCCACCACAAAGCCTTTAAGTAATCCAATATATCTTAAATTGCGTGATGCCATGCATTTTGCTTCATTTTTAAGCCTTTAATTAGGGAGCACTAATGATAAGTTTAGAATGATCATTTTAACTGCCAGATCAATTCGATATATCCGCACTAAATCGTCTGTAACATTTGATTTAGAGTTTAGAATGACACGAATCCAACGCCCACGTTAAGCTAGCTCAATTTTCTATATTGTGAAAACATTTGAGATAGAAAGAGCTACAAAAAAAGCCTTTATGTAATCCAATATATCCTAATCTACGTGATGCCATGCATTTGGCTTCATTTATAAACCTTTACTCAAGGAGCACCAATGATCAGTTAAGAACGATCATTTTAATTGGGTGATCAACTTGACATGTACGCTGTAAATCGTCTGTAACTTTTGATATAGAGTTCAAAATGACAGGAATCCAACGCCTAGGTTAAGCTAGCTCAAGTTTCAATATTGTGACAACATTTGAGACTTATAGAGCTGCCACAAAGCCTTCAGGTAATCCAATATATCTTAAACTAAGTGATGGCATGCATTGTGCTTCATTTATAAGCCTTTAGTCAAGGAGCACTAATGATCAGTTTGGAATGATCATTTTAATTGGCTGATCAACTTGACATGTCCGCACAAAATCGTCTGCAACTTTTGATTTAGAGTTCATAATGACACGAATCTAATGCGCACGTTAAGGTAGCTAAATTTTCTATATTGTAACAAAATTGAAGACGAAAATAGCCACCACAAACCCTTCAAGTAATCCAATCTATCATAAACTTCGTGATTCCATAGATTATGCTTCATTTATAAGCCTTTACAAGGAGCACCAATGATCAGTTTAAAATGATCATTTTAACTAGCTGATCAACTTGACATGTTCGCATTAAATCGTCTTTAACATTTGATTTATAGCTCAAATGACACGAATCCAACGGCGACGTTATTCTAACTCAATTGTCAATATTTTGACAATATTTGAGACCGAAAGAGTGGCTAGGAATGAACCAGTGGAACATGAAGAAGCTCTTGCATACCAGCTGTACCATTAACCCGAGCCAAGGGCAAGACACTCAAAGAAGCAATCAGCAGCATGCTCAACAAGGAGAATGCACAACAAATTCACTTGAGCTTGAATGGAGAAGTGCCTAAAAGCCTTCTGATTTTAGTACAAGCTCAAGACAACATACAAATGGGTATGTGATCCATTTGTACTCTTTTTCCCTTATCCAAGTTTTCTCCCATTGGGTTTTCTTTGTAAGGTTTATAATGAGGCAAATGAATCACATTACAACCAGCCCAATTTGTTTTTTTAAATCAAAAGGAGTTCACTTAAAAATGTTCAAAATTGGCGTCATCAAAGGAGAGGGGGGGGAGGCGAAGTGTCTACATTCATAGTCAAAATAAGAGTTAATGAAGTCAAGGTCTTTGGTCAAAGTCTTTGGTCAAGTTTTCCCTTGTAAATTAAACTATTTTAATGCTGTAGGCTCCTCCTATTTACATCTCCTTACAGTATAAATAGGGGTTTTCAGTTGTAAACTTGATCATTCAACTTTTCAAATAAAAACAGTTTATTTTCTTAAGTTTGAGAGTGATTCTCTTCTTAATATTATTATTGGTGTGTAATATCATTCAGTCAACATTTAGTAGCCTTAGTGTGTAATATCTAAGCTACTATCTTATGTAAATCAGTACTCTTTCCGCATCTACTGTGTGACCCTTCAATCCACAACCTTTGAACAGATTGAATTTCGATTCATTCTGTTGCAAAGCTTATCTCAACCGCATCCAGAAGTGCATTACTTGGGAGGTTCACATCATTTGGTATCAGATCACACTTCTGATCGGTTATCCCTATCCCTCATCTCTATATCTCTCCATTTTCATGTGCTTAGATTGCATCAGCTTGTGTGTATTGATTCGCATCAATTGATTAATCGAAAAAACCTATTCATATAATTTCATTGTTGTTTTTATCCAATATTACATCAGTTTATCACATCAAAATGGACCCCAACCCATTGCATTTTCAGATTAGAAAATAACACACTCGCAACTCTTTATCTTCCTTCAAAAAAAAATTTTCAGAACAGGTATTTTTAACATATTTGTTAAGTGAATTTGTAGCTATGTCAGGAGGAAATCAAACTCTTCAGAAGCACCAAACTTGTTAATGGAGGCTCTAGTAGCATAAATGAAGAAAGCATTACAAATAGAACTGGAAGCCATTCATTTGCGGCTTGATGATGCTCAGAACAATAGTAACACTGAAGGAGGCCCAAGGAGAACTAGGAATCCCTTAAGACTTGGCCAAAATGAAGAAACAGAATCCTACTATAGCCGTGGCAGTGAAGGAAGTAGGAGAACCCAAAGGAGGCCTAGGCGTATAAGAGAAGAAAAGGGTTAGCCTAATGACACCTTAGGAGGTCTTAAACTTAAGATACCATCATTCCATGGCAAAAATGATCCAGACACTTACCTGGAATGGGAGAAGAAGATCGAGTTGGTGTTTGATTGTCAACAGTATTCCAAGCTCAACAAGGTCCGCGTAGCTGCTACTGAGTTTTATGAGTATGCACTCAGCTGGTCGGATCAATTGGTGACTTCAAGAAGACGTAATGGTGAGTATCCAGTAGAAACATGGGCTGAGATGGAAGCCATAATGAGGAAAAGGTTTGTGCCCAGCCATTACCACCGTGAACTTCACCAAAAGCTAAGGAGACTCAATCAAGGAAGCCAAAGTGTTGAGGACTATTACCAGGAGTTGGAAACCCTCATGATCAGGGCAGACATTTCAGAAGACAAAGAAGCTACTATGGCAAGATTTTTAGGAGGACTTATCTGTGACATTCAAGATAGAATGGAGCTAGAACATTATGTGGAGCTAGAGGAAATATTGCACAAAGCTATACTGGCAGAACAGCAGCTAAAAAGAAAAAGTTATACTAGGCCAAGCTATGGAGCAGCTAACAATAAGCCTAGCTACCAAAGGGAAGGAAAACAGATTGCTAAAATTGATTCCAAACCTTCGAAAACCACTCAAGATGTCAAGGGAAAATCTGAAGCTACTACATCTACTAGAACAAGAGATGTGAAGTGTTTCAAATGCCAAGGAAGAGGGCATTATGCGAATGAATGCACCAACAAGAAGATCATGATTCTGTTGGATAATGGTGAAATAGAATCTGAGGAAGAAGAAGTCTTTTCTGATTCTTCACAAGAACATCTTGTACCTCCTTTGGCAGGAGAATTATTGGTAACAAGAAGAACCCTAAGCGTACAAAACAAAACCAAAGAACATGAGCAAAGAGAGAACCTGTTTCACTCAAGATGCCACGTCCAAGGAAAGGTTTGCAGCATCATTATTGATGGAGGCAGCTGCACTAATGTGGCTAGTGAAACTATGGTAAACCAGTTAGGTCTGGAAGTGTTCAAGCACCCAAAGCCGTATAAGTTGCAATGGCTTAATGAGTGTGGCGAAATGAAGGTAAGCAGCCAAGTCAAGGTACCTATAACCATTGGAAAGTACCAAGATGAGATCCTTTGTGATGTTTTACCAATAGAGGCTGGCCACATTCTGCTTGGAAGACCATGGCAATTTGATCAAAAAGTCATTCATGATGGTTACACCAACCAGCACTCGTTTGAACACAAAGGTAAGAAGATCACACTCGTTCCCATGAAACCACAGGAGGTGTACCATGATCAGCTTGTAATGGAGCAAAGGAAACAGCTGGAACTTCAAAGGAAACCATAAGCACCAAAAGGGATAGAGGCTGTGAGAACAAGAACAAGAAGCACTCAAGTTTCTTTGTGAGAACTGGTGGAGTTAAGAAGGCTCTCTTCTCACAACAACCTGTTCTTTTTTTATCTATAAGGAACCTCTCATGAGCTTAACTAATAATGCACCGGTATTACCGAGTGAAGTGACTTCTATTTTGCAGGATTATGAAGATGTCTTTCCAGAAGACAATCCAAAGGGGCTACCACCCATCAGAGGCATTGAACATCAGATTGATTTTGTACCTGGAGCCTCACTACCAAATAGACCAGCTTACAGAACCAATCCCGTTGAGACTAAGGAGCTGCAAAGACAAGTTAATGAGCTAATGGAGAAGCGATACATCAGGGAGAGCATGAGTCCTTGTGCTGTGCCAGTTCTACTTGTGCCAAAGAAAGATGGCAGCTGGCGCATGTGTGTTGATTGTAGAGCAATCAACAACATTACGGTAAAGTATTGTCATTCAATCCCCTAGGTTAGATGACATGCTTGATGAATTGCATGGTTCCAGAATCTTTTCTAAGATAGATGTTAAGAGTGGGTACCATCAAATGCGCATGAAAGAAGGGGATGAATGGAAAACTGCATTTAAAACTAAGCATGGATTATATGAATGGTTAGTCATGCCATTTGATTTAACAAATGCACCTAGTACTTTCATGATGTTGATGAATCATGTTCTTAGAGCATTCATAGGAGTCTTTGTTGTAGTATACATTGATGACATCTTAATCCACAGCAAGAATCTAGAAGAGCATGCTAGTCATTTGACATTGGTTTTAAGTGTTCTTAGAAAAGAAAAACTATATGCCAATCTTAAGAAATGCACTTTTTGTACAGATAACATTGTGTTCCTAGGCTTTGTTATAAGTGCAAATGGTATTAAGGTTAATGAGGAGAAGGTCAAAGGTATTAAGGAATGGCCAAGCCCAAAAACAGTAGAAGAAGTGAGAAGTTTCAATGGGCTAGTTGGCTTCTATAGACGCTGTGCCAAGGATTTTAGCACTATTGCTGCCCCACTTACTGAAGTAATTAGGAAAGACATAGGATTTAAATGGAGAGAATATCAAGAAAGCTCATTCCAAGCTTTGAAAGAAAAGCTTACACATGCACCTCTTCTAACTTTACCTGATTTTCTTAAAACATTTGAGATAGAATGTGATGCTTCTGGTATAGATATTGGAGCTGTTTTGATGCAGGATAAGAAACCTATAGCCTATTTCAGTGAGAAGCTTGGAGGAGCCACCCTCAACTATCCAACCTACGACAAGGAATTGTACGCCTTGGTCCGTGCTTTGCAAACTTGGCAACACTACTTGTGGCCTAAGGAGTTTGTGATTCACACTGATCATGAGTCACTCAAGCACTTAAAGGGCCAACAGAAGCTAAACAAAAGTCATGCACGGTGGGTGGAGTTCATAGAAACATTTTCGTATGTCATTAAATACAAACAAGGTAAAGAGAATGTTGTGGCAGATGCATTGCCACGGAGGTACGCCTTAATCTCTACTCTGGATGCTAAGTTGTTAGGTTTTGAACAACTTAAAGAACTATATGAAACTGATCCTGAATTTAAAGATGTATACATTGCTAGTAAAAAGTTTGCTTCAGGAAAATACTATCGGCATGAAAGATTCCTATTTTATGATAATAGATTATGTGTGCCTAACTGTTCGATTCGAGACTTGGTAGTTAGGGAAGTTCATGGAGGAGACTGATGGGGCATTTTGGAGTTGCCAAAACTCTTAAAGTAATGCAAGATCATTTCCATTGGCCACAGATGAAGAGAGACATAGAAAGAATCTGTGAAAGGTGTGCCACATGCAAACAGGCTAAGTCTAAGGTTCAACCCCACGGTTTGTACACTCCTTTACCCATTCCTACTCATCCATGGATTGACATATCAATGGGACTTTGTGGTTGGTTTGCCTAGAACTAAGACAGGAAAGGATTCTATCTTTATTTTGGTTGATAGATTGTCTAAGATGGCTCATTTTATACCATGTCACAAGACTGATGATGCATTGCATATAGCCAATCTGTTCCTTAAAGAGGTAGTTCGTTTGCATGGATTGCCTAGGACCATAGTTTCTGATAGAGACACTAAGTTCTTGAGTTACTTTTGGAAAACTCTTTGGTCTAAGTTAGGAACTAAGTTGGTATTCTCTACAACATGTCCCCCACAAATGGATGGTCAAACTAAAGTAGTTAATAGAACCTTGTATACTTTATTGCGTGCAGTAATCAAACGAAATCTTAGAACATGGGAAGAATGTTTACCACATGCTGAATTTGCATATAACCATTCTGTACATTCTGCTTCTAAGTATTCTCCTTTTCAAATTATGTACAGTTTTAATCCTTTATCTCCTTTGGATCTAACTCCTTTGCCTTTAAGTAAAATAGCTAGTATTGATGGAAAAAGAAAAGCTGAGATTGTTAAACAGATCCATGAGAATGCAAGGAAGAATATTGAGGCCAGAACCCAAAAATATGCAAGAAAGGCCAACAAAGGAAGACGTGAAATGGTATTTGAGGTGGGAGACCTCGTGTGGGTTCACTTGAGGAAAGAAAGTTTTCCAGCTGAAAGGAAAAACAAACTTATGCCCAGAATAGATGGACCTTTGAAGATAGTTCAGAAGATCAACAACAATGCCTACCAAATTGATCTTCAAGGTAAGTATAACATGAGTTCAAGCTTCAATGTTTCTGATCTTGTGCCTTTCATTGCAGATTAACCAGATTTGAGGTCAAATCCTTTTCAAGAGGAGGGGGATGATACGAGCATGGAAAGCACACAAAAGGAGAAGCTCATGGCTAGGAATGGACCAGTGGAACATGAATAAGCTCTTGCACTACCAGCTGGACCATTAACCTGAGCCAAGGGCAAGAAACTCAAAGACGCAATCAGAAGCATGTTCAACAAGGAGAATGCACAACAAATTCACTTGACCTTGAATGGAGAAGTGCCTAAAAGCCCTCTGATTTTAATACAAGCTCAAGAAAGCATACAAATGGGTGTGTGATCCATTTGTACTCTTTTTCCCTTATCCAAGTTTTCTCCCATTTAGTTTTCTTGGTAAAGTTTTTAATGAGGCAAATGAATCACATTACAACCATCCCAATTTGTGTTTAAAATCAAAAGGAGTTCACTTAAAAATGTTCAAAATCACTCTCAAGGTCTTTGGTAAAGGTCTTTGGTCAAGTCTTCCCTTGTAAATTCAACCATTTTAATGTTGTAGGCTCCTCCTATTTACATCCCCTTACTGTATAAATAGGGGTTTTCAGTTGTAAACTTGATCATTCAACTTTTCAAATAAAAACGCTTCTTTTCTTAATTTTGAGAGTGATTCTCTTCTTAATCAGATTGTTGGTGTGTAATATCGTTCAGTCAACATTTAGTAGCCTTAGTGTGTAATATCTAAGCTACTATATTAGGTAAATCAGTAGTCTTTTCGCAGCTACTGTGTGACCTTTCAATCCACAACATTTGAACTGATTGAATTTTGATTCATTCGGTTGCAAAGCCTATCTCAACCACATCAAGAAGTGCATTCCTTGGAAGGTTCGCATCAATTTGTAAACCTTTGCTCAATGGGAACCAATGATCAGCTTAGAATGATCATTTCATCAAGCTTATCAACTTGATATGTCCACACTAAATCGTCTTTAACATTTGATTTAGAGCACAAAATGACATGAATCCAACGCCCACATTAATCTACCTCAATTTTCAATATTGTAACAATATTTGAGACTTAAAAAGCTACGACAAAGCCTCCGAGTAATCCAATGTATCCAAGACTACATGATGCCATGCATTTTGCTTTATTTATAAGCCTTTAGTCGAAGAGCAGCAATGATCAGTTTAGAATAATCATTTTAACTGGCCGATCAACTTGACATGTCCGCACTAAATCGTTAGTAACTTTTGATTTAGAGTTCAAAATTACACGAATCCAACACTCACGTTAAGCTAGCTCAATATTCGATATTGTGACAAAATTTAAGACCAAAATAGGTACGGCAAAGCCTCTAAGTAATCCAATCTATCACAAACTGCGTGATGCAATGCATTATGCTTGATTGTAAACATTTGCTCAATGAGGACCAATGACCAGTTTAGAATGATCGATTTAACTACCTAATACACTTGACATTTCCACACTAAATCTTCAATAACATTTGATATAGAGTTCAAAATGACATAAATCCAACACCCGCGTTAAGTTAGCTGAATTTTCTATATGGTGACGAAATTTAAGACCAACATAGTTAGGACAAAGCTCCAAGTAATCCAATGGATCGCAAATTGGGTGATGTCATGCATTATGCTTCATTTATAAGCCTTTAGTCAAAGAGAACCAATGATCAGTTTAGGATTATCATTTTACCAGGCCGATCAACTTGACATGTCTGCATAAAATCTTCCATAACTTTTAATATAGTTCAAAATGACATGAATCCAACGCCCACATTAAGCTTGCTCAATATTCTATATTGTTACAAAAATTAAGACAGAAATAGGTATGACAATGCCTCCATGTAATCCAATCCATCACAAACTGCTTGATGCCAAGCATTATGCTTCTTTTGTAAACCTTTGCTCAATGAGCACCAATGATCAGTTTAGAATGATCATTTTAACAACTTGATCAACTTGACATTTCCTCACTAAATCGTCTTTAACATTTGATTTAGAACACAAAATGACATGAATCCAACGCCCACATTAATTTACCTCAATTTTCAATATTGTGAAAACATTTGAGATTGAAAGAGGCTACGACAAAGGCTTCGAGTAATCCAATATATCCCACACTACGTGATGCCATGCATTATGCTTCATTTATAAGCCTTTAGTCAAAGAGCAGCAATTATCAGTTTAGAATTATCATTTTAACTGGCCGATTAACTTGACATGCCCGCAGTAAATCGTTAGTAACTTTTGATTTAGAGTTCAAAATGACACGAATCCAACACCCTCGTTAAGCTAGCTCAAAATTCTAAATTGTGACAAAATTTAAGACCGAAATAGGTACGATAAAGCCTCCAAGTTATCCAATATATCAAAAACTGTGTCATGGCATGCATTATGCTTCATTTGTAAACCTTTACTGAATGAGAATTAATGATCAGTTTAGAATGATCGATTTAACTACCTAAAAACTTGACATTTCCACACTAAATCGTGCATAACTGTTGAGTTAGAGTTCATAATGACATAAATCCAACGCCCGCGTTAAGTTAGATGAATTTTCTATATGGTGATGAAATTTAAGACCAAAATAGCTAGGACAAAGCTCCAAGTAATCCAACGTATCCCAAGCTGCGTGATGTCATGCATTATGCTTCATTTACAAGCCTTTAGTCAAAGAGCCCCAATGATCAGTTTAGAATTATACTTTTAACAGGCCGATCAACTTGAAAAGTCCGCACAAAATCTTCCGTAACTTTTGATTTAGACTTTAGAATGACACGAATCCAACGGCCACATTAAGCTAGCTCAATATTCTATATTCTGACAAAACTTAAGACAAAAATGGGTACAAAAAAGCCTTCATGTAATCCAATCTATAACAAACTGCGTGATGCCATGAATTATGCTTCTTTTGTAAACCTCTGCTCAATGAGCACCAATGATCAGTTTTAAATGATCATTTTAAAAAGCTTATCAACTTGACATGTCTGCACTAAATCGTCTTTAACATTTGATTTAGAGCACAAAATGACATGAATCCAATGCCCAAGTTAATTTACCTATATTTTCAATATTGTGACAACATTTGATACTGAAAGAGGTACGACAAAACCTCCGAGTAATCTAATGTATCGCAGAATACGTGATGCCATTCATTATGCTTCATTTATAATCCTTTAGTAAAAGAGCACCAATGATCAGTTTAGAATTATCATTTTAACAGGCCCATCAACTTGACATGTCTGCATTAAATCGTCAGTAAGTTTTGATTTAGAGTTCAAAATGACACGAATCCAACACCCACATTGATACAAGCCTTGATTCAAGGTTTATATGCGCGTGGGCTGTTTGGAGAAGGTTAGGTGAGAAACTCGACCTTAGACTTCTTGGATAGGGGTTTTTGGGTTGGTATTCGATGGAAAGGTGAAGTGAACCACAAGAGGGGTGATGAACCTCGTGATAAATCACAAACTTAGAGCTAGGAGGGCTGGTCTCATCTAGATTCTAAGCGCACAAGATTCTTGAGAGAAAACTTGTTGGAAGAAAAGTTCTACTTTATTAAAATCAAAAAGGTTGTCGAACTACAATGCTGGAAGGAGCCTTATTAATATGCTCGACAGCTTGACCTTCTAGGGTCGACTCAAATAAAGAAAAGGAATGTTTACAAAAGTGCACAAATGGAAAAGATACAAAAGTGTATAACCAAAAAAGGACCTATTCCTAAAATGTTCTTGACTCAAAAATGCAAACAATCTAGATCCTACCCTGCAAAACAGAAAGAGGCATATATTCGAATTGAAACATACCTTACTTACCTCACGGCCAAGAAATGGAAGGTGGCCCTCCTTGTGGCATGCACGCGCCTTGCTCCTAGTCTTCGACTTGGAGTAGGGTTAGGAATCTTTGGGCCCTGACCTATCTTGCCACTAAAGCCCAAGTCTCTGAAGTCCCTTGCATTGTTGAGAAGCCTTTGGACTCTTCTTTGTACTTCTGGCCCATTGTCCTTAGTCGATCTTCCTCTTGGAGCTTCTCCACCCATTAGCTGAACTTGTGGAAGAGTGCTCTTGATCTACTCCTTGTCATTGCTCCTGGTGGCACTACTGGTGTGGATACTTCCTCTAGATGCATGTCCTGAAGCTGGTAGCTTATCTGGTCCGAGTTTCCTTGTGTAGAAGTTGAAATGCTTGTGCACTCGGCTGGATCGGCTGTACTGGCTGGAATGTGCGAGGTACTGGCCGGAATGCCTTCAGGACCGGCATCACCAAGGGGACCGGCGGTGTCATCCACATCACCACCAAGTGTGCCGGAAGCTTGGGCCTCTCCGCTGGCAATGCTGGTTGCTCGGGTCCTATTGGTGGAGGGTCTGGTGGTACTGCTTGGGCCAGCAGGCATGCCAGATGGCCCGGCTGTCTCGGGCAAGCTTCCTGGTCGGCCAGTCTGATCTCTTGGCTGGACAGACGACCTGATGTCCTCATCACACATTAAGCTAGCTCAATATACTATATTGTAACAAAATTTAAGACTGAAATAGGTACAACAAAGCCCCCAAGTAATCCAATCTATCACGAACAACATGATGCCATGCATATGCTTCATTTGTAAACCTTTGCTCAATGAGGACCAATGATCAGTTTAGAATCATCGATTTAATTACCTATTAAACTTGACATTTCCACACTAAATTGTCTGTAACTTTTGATTTAGGGTTCAGAATGACATAAATCCAACGCCTACATTACGTTAGCTGAATTTTCAATATGTTGACGAAATTTAAGACCGAAATAGGTATGACAAAGCCTCCAAGTTATCCAATCTATCCCAAAATATGTGATGCCACGTATTATGCTTCATTTATAAGCTTTAGTCAAGGAGCACCAATGATAAGTTTAAAATGATCGTTTTAACTGGCCGATCAGCTTGACATGTCCGCACTAAATCATTCCTAACTTTTAATTCATAGTCTAAAATGACACGAATCCAATGCCCACGTTAATCTAGCTCAATTTTCTTTATTGTGAAAAAATTTAAGACCACAATATATATGCTTCATTTATAACCCTTTACTCAATGAGCACGAGTGATCAATTTAAAATGATCATTTTAACTGACCGATCAACTTGATATGTCCGCAATAAATCGTCTGTAACTTTTGATTTATAATTCAAAACGACAAGAATCCAACGCCCACGTTAAGCTACCTCAGTTTACTATATTGTGACAACATTTGAAACTGAAAGAGCTACCACAAAGCCTTCAATTAATCCAATCTATCCCAAACTACGTGATGCCATGCATTATGCTTCATTTAAAAACTTTACTCAAGGAACACCAATAATTAGTTTAGAATGATCGTTTTAACTGGTCGATCAACTTGACATGTACGCACTAAGTCATCCATAACTTTTGATTTAGAGTACATAATGACACAAATTCAACGTCCACGTTAAGCTAGCTCAATTTTCTATATTGTGACAACATTTGAGACTAAAAGAGCTACCACAAAGCCTTCAAGTAATCTCATCTATTCAAACTACCTGATGCCATGCATTATGCTTTATTTATAAGCTTTACTCAAGGAGCACCAATGAACAGTTTAGAATGATCACTTTAACTTGCCGACCAACTTGACACATCCACACTAAATCATCTGTAACTTTTAGTTTAGAGTTCAAAATGACACGAATCCAACATCCACGTTAGGCTAGCTCAATTTTCTATATTGTGATGAAATTTAAGAATGAAATAGCTAGGACAAAGCCTCCAAGTAATCCAATCTATCCTAAACTTCCTGATGCCATGTATTATGTTTCATTTGTAAGCCTTTGCTTAATGAGCACCAATGAACAGTTTAGAATGATCACTTTAACTGGCCAATCAACTTGCATTGTCTGCACCAAATCGTCTATAACTTTTAATTTTGAGTTCAGAATGACACGAATCCAACGTCCACGTAAAGCTAGCTCAATATTCTATATTGTGACAAAATTTAAGACCAAAACACCTACCAAAAAGCCGCCAATTAATCCAATTTATCCCAAACTGCGTGATGCCATGCATTATGCTTCATTTGTAAACCTTTTCATAATTAGCACCAATTATCAGTTTAGAATGATCATTTTAACTAGATGATAACCTTGACATGTCCCTAATCAATCGTATTTAATATTTGATTTAGAGCTTTAAATGACATGAGTTCAATGCCCACGTTATTTTAGCTCAATTTTTAATATTTTGACAACATTTTAGATTGAAAGCGCTATGACAAGGCATGCAAGTAATCCAATGTATCCCAAACTATCTGATGACATGCATTATGCTTCATTTATAAGCCTTTACTCAAGCAACACCAATGATCAGTTAAGAATGATTACTTTATTTGGCCGATCAAGTTGACATGTACATACTAAATCGTGCGTAACATTTGATTTAGAGCTCAGAATTATAGGAATCCAACGTCCACGTTAAGCTAGCTTAATTTATAATACTGTTACAACATTTGAGACTGAAAAAGCTACCACAAAGCCTTCAAATAATCCAATATATGTTAAAATGTGTGATGACATGCATTATGCTTAATTTATAAGCCTTTACTGAAGGAGCACTAATGATCAGTTTAGAATGATTAGTTTAGAATAATCACTATAACTATCTGATCAACTTAACATGTCCAAACTAACTCGTCCGTAACTTTTGATTTACAGTTCAGAATGACACGGATCCAACACCCACGTGTTAAGCTAGCTCATTATTCTATATTGTGACAAATCTTAAGACCGAAATAGCTACAACGAATCCTCCAAGTAATCCAATGATCAGTTTAGAATGATCATTGTAACTAGCGGATCAAATTGATATGTCTGCTTTAAATTGTCTTTAACATTTGATTTAGAGCTTAAAATGACATGAATCCAAAGGAAACGTTAATCTAGCTCAATTTTCAATATTGTGACAACATTAGAGACCGAAATAGCTATGACAAAGCCTCCATGTAATCCAATGTATCCCAAACTGCGTGATGCCATGCATTATGCTCCATTTATAAGCCTTTACTCAAGGAGCACCAATGATTAGTTTAGAATGATCATTTTTATTGGCTGATCAACTTTACATGTCTGCACTTAATCGTCTATAAATTTTGATTTAGAGTTCAAAATGATACGAATCCGACACCCACATTAAGGTAGCTCAATTTTCCATATTATGGCATCATTTGAGACTGAAACTTTGAGATACCATGCATTATGCTTCATTTGAGACTCAAAGTAATCCAATGTATCCCAAACTTTGAGATACCATGCATTATGCTTCATTTATAAGGTTTACTCAAGGAGCACCAATGATCAGTTTAGATTAAAAATTTTAACAGGCCGATCAACTTGACATGTCCACACCAAATCATCTTTTACTTTTTATTTAGAGCTCAAGATGATATGAATTCAGCGCCCACGTTAAGCTAGTTCAATTTTCCATAGTGTGACAACATTTGAGATTAAAGAAGCTAGAAAAATCCTCAAAGTAATGCAATATATCCAAACTACGTGATGCCATGCATTATGCTTCAATAATAAGCTTTTACTCATGGAGCACCAACGATCAGCTAATAATGATCATTTTAATTGGCTGATCAACTTGACATAAAATGATCAAGTTACATGTCCACTCTAAATCGTCTATAACTTTTGATTTAGAACTCAAAATGATACGAATCCAACACCCAGGTTAAGGTAGTTAAATTTTTCATATTGTGATAAAATTTAAGATTGAAAGAGATATCACAAAGCCTCCAAGTAATCCAATGTATCCCAAACTGTGAGATACCTTGCATTATGCTGCATTTATAAGGCTTTACTAAACGAGCACCAATGATCACTTTAGAATAATCATTTTAAATGGACGATCAACTTGACATGTCTGCACTAAATCGTCTTTTAATTTTTATTTAGAGCTAAAGATGACATGAATCTAGTGCCCACGTTAAACTAGCTCAAATTTCCATATTGTGACAATATGGGAGATTGAAAGACCTAGACAAAGTCTCAAAGTCATGCAATCTATCCCAAACTTCATGATGCATTGCATTATCCTTCATTTATAAGCCTTTAGTCTAGGAGCACCAATGATCATATTAGAATTATCATTTCAAGTAGCTGATGAAGTTATATGTCCACACCAAATCGATTATAACTTTTGATTTAGAGCTCAAATTGACATGAGTTCACACACCCACGTTAAGCGAGCTCAACTTCCATATTGTGACTACATTTGAAACTGAAAGAGGTATGACTAAGCCTCCAACTAATCCAATGTATTCCAAACTGCGTGATGCCGTGCATTATGCTTCATTTATAAGCCTTTACTCAGGGAGCACCAATGATCAGTTTAGAATGATCATTTTAACTAGCTGATCATCTTGACATGTCCATACTAAATCGTCTTGAGCTTTTGATTTGGAGCTCACAATGACATGAGTCGAATGCCCACGTTAAGCTAGATCAATTTTTTATATTGTGACAACATTTGAGACTCAAAGAGTTACGACAAAGCCTCCAAGTAATCCAATGAATCCGAAACTCCGTGATGCCATGCATTATGCTTCATTTATAAGCGTTTACTCAAGGACCACCAACATTTTGGAGTTCAGAATTACACGAATCCAACGCTCACGTTAATTATACTCAATGTTTTATATTGTGAGAAAATTTAAGACCGAAATAGCTACGACGAAGCCTCCAACCAATCTAATCTACCCCAAACTGTGTGATGTAATGCATTACGCTTCGTTTATAAGACTTTACGCAATGAGCACAAATGATCAGTTTAGAATGATCATTTTAAGTAGCTGATCAACTTGACATGTACGCAGTAAATCGTCTTTTACCTATTATTTAGAGCTCAAGATGACATGAATCCAACACCCAACTTAAGCTAGATCAATTTTCCATATTGTGAAAAAATTTGACACTGAAAGAGCTGGACAAAGCATCAAAGTAATGCAGTCTATCCCAAACTGCGTGATGCCATGCGTTATGCTTCATTTATAAGCTTTTAGTCAAGGAGCACCAACGACCAGTTTAGAATCACCATTTTAGCTGGCTGGTCAGTTTGACATGTCCACACTAAATTTCCATCACTTTTTATTTAGAGTTCAGAATCCAGCGCCCACGTTAAGCTAACTCAATTTTATATATTGTGAAAAAAAAATTTAAAACCGAAATAGCTACGAAAAAGCCTCAAGCAATCCAATCTATCCCAAACTGTGTGATACCATGCATTATGCTTCATTTATAAGCCTTTACTCAAGGAGAACCATTGACCACTTTAGAACAATCATTTTAACTGGCCGATGAACTTGACATGTCCTCACTAAATCGTCCGTAAATTTTGATTTAGAGTTCATAATGATACGAATCCAACGCCCACGTTAAGCTAGCTCAATTTGAGAATAAAAGGGCTATGAAAAAGCCTCCATGCAATCAAATCTATCCGAAACGGCATGATACAATCCATTATGCTTCATTTATAAGCCATTACTCATTGAGCACCAATGATCAGTTTAGAATGATTATTTTAACTAGTTGATCAACTTGACATGTCTGCACCAAATCGTCCATAACTTTTGATTTATAGTTCAAAATGACAGGAATCCAACACACACGTTAGGCTAGCTCAATTTTCTATTTTTGACAAAATTTAATATCGAAATAGCTATTATAAAGCCTCCAAATAATCAATTCTATCCGAAATTGCGTGATGCCATGCATTATGCTTAATTTATATGTCTTAATTAATTTATAAGCATTTACTGAAGGAGCACCATTGATAATTTTAGAATAATCATATTAACTTGCCGATCAACTTGACATGTCCGCACTAAATCGTATGTAACTTTGAAATAAGGGTTCAATATGACACGAATCCAACACCCACGTTAAGCTAGCTCAATTTTCCATAATGTGAAAAATTTAAGCCCGAAATACCTACGAAAAAACCTCAAAGTAATGCAATCTATCCTAAAATGTGTGATGTCATGCATTATGCTTTATTTATAAGCCTTTAGGCAAGGAGCACCAATGAAAATTTTAGAATAATGATCATTTTAACTAGCCGATAAATTTGATATGTCCGCACTAAAGCGTCTATAACTTTTCATTTAGAGTCATAATGACAGGAATCCAACGCCCACTTTAAGCTGGCTCCATTTTCTATATTGTGAAAACTTTTGAGATCAAAAGAGGTAGACAAAGCCTTCAAGTAATGAAATCTATCCCAAACTGCATGATGCCAGACATGATGGTTCATTTATAAGCATTTACTCAAGGAGCAAATGATCAGTTAAGAATGATCATTTTAACTGGCCGATCAACTTGACATATCCACACTAAATCGTCCATAATTTTTGATTTAGATGTTAGAATGACACGAATCTAACGCCCAAGTTAAGCTTAGTCAATTTTTAATACTGTGACAAAATTTAAGACCGAAATAGCTATAACAGAGCCTCAAGCAATCCAATCTATAGAAAACTGCGTGATATCGTGCATTATGTTTCATTTATAAGCCTTTTACTCAAGGAACACCAATGATCAGTTTAGAATGATCAATTTAACTAGCTGATCAACTTGACGCGTTAGCACTAAATGGTCTTTTACTTTTTTATTTAGAGCTCAATATGACATGAATCCAATGCCCACCTTAATCTAGCTCAATGTTCCATATTGTGAAAATATTTGAGACAAAAAGGGCTAGACAAAGCATTGAAGTAATGCAATATATCCCAAAATGTGCGATGCCATTCATTATGCTTCATTTATAAGCCTTTAGTCAAGGAACACAATGACCAGTTTAGAATGGTCATTTTAGCTGGCTGATCAACTTGATATGTCCGCACTAAATCGTCCATAACTTTTGATTTAGGGGTTTGAATGACACAAATCTAACGCCCAAGTTAAGCTAACTCAATTTTCTATATTGTGAAAAAAGTTAAATGGAAATAGCGACGACAAAGCCTTGAGCAATCCAATCTATCCCAAACTGCGGGATGCCATGCATTATGCTTCATTTATAAGCTTTGTACTCAACGAGCACCAATGATCATTTTAGAATAATAATTTTAACTGGCCCATCAACTTGACATGTCCGATTTAAATCGTCTGTTACTTCTAATTTAGAGTTCATATTCACACGAATCCAGTGCCCACGTTAAGCTAGCTCCATTTTCTATATTGTGACAACATTTAATATCGAAAGAGCTAGACAAAGCATTATAGTAATGCAATCTATCCCAAACTGCGTGATGCCATGCATTATGCTTATTTATAAGCATTTACTCAAGGAGCACCAATGATCAGTTTAGAATGATCATTTTAACTAGATGATCAACTTGACGTGTTAGCACTAAATGGTCTTTTACCTTTTATTTATAGCTCAAGATGACATGAATCCAACGCCCACCATAAGCTAGCTCAATTTTCCATCTTGTGAAAAACTTTGAGACAGAAAGGGCTAGACAAAGCATCAAAGTAATGAAATCTATCCCAGAATGTGTGATGCCATGCATTATGCTTCATTTATAAGCCTTTACTCAAGGAACACCAATGACCAGTCTAGAAAGGTCATTTTAACTGGCCGATCAACTTGACATGTCCGCACTAAATCGTATGTAACGTGTAATTTAGAGTTCAATATGACACGAATCCAACACCCACGTTAAGCTAAATCAATTTTCCATATTGTGAAAAAATTTAAACCCGAAATAGCTACGAAAAAACCTCAAAGTAATGCAATCTATCCAAAAATGTGTGATGACATGCATTAGGCTTCATTTATAAGCCTTTAGTCAAGGAGCGCCAATGAAAATTTTAGAATAATGATCATTTTAACTAGACGATAAACTTGACAAGTCCGCACTAAAGCTTCCGTAACTTTTCATTTAGAGTCATAATGATAGGAATCCAACGCCCACGTTAAGCTGGCTCCATTTTCTATATTGTGACAACTTTTGAGATCAAAAGAGGTAGACAAAGCTTTCAAGTAATGCAATCTATCCCAAACTGCGTGATGCCATGCGTGATGCTTCATTTATAAGCATTTACTCAAGGAGCAAATGATCAGTTAAGAATGATCATTTTAACTAGCCGATCAACTTGACATATCCGCACTAAATCGTCCATTACTTTTGATATATATGTTAGAATGACACGAATCCAACGCCCAAGTTAAGCTTACTCAATTTTTAATATTGTGAAAAAATGTAAGACCGAAATAGCTATGACAAAGCCTCAAGCAATCCAATCTATCGAAAACTGTGTGACATCATGCATTATGCTTCATTTATAAGCCTTTTACTGAACGAGCACCAATGATCATTTTTAGAATAATCATTTCAACTGGCCGATCAACTTGACATGTCCTCACTAAATCGTCCGTATCTTTTGATTTAGGGTTCATATTGATACGAATCCAGTGCCCACATTAAGCTAGGTACGTTTTCTATATTGTGACAGCATTTAAGATCGAAAGAGCTAGACAAAGCCTTAAAGTAATGCAATCTATCCGTGATGCCACACATTATATTTCTATATAATCATTTTCTCAAGGAGCACCAATGATCATTGTAGAATGATAATTTTAACTAGCTGATCAACTTGACATGTTAGCACTAAATGGTCTTTTACTTTTTATTTAGAGCTCAAGATGACATGAATCCAACGCCCACCTTAAGCTAGCTCAATTTTCCATATTGTTAAAAACTTTGAGACATAAACGGCTAGACAAAGTGTCAAAGTAATGGAATCTATCCCAAAATGTTTGATGCCATGCATTATGCTTCATTTATAAGCCTTTAGTCAAGGAACACCAATGAACAGTTTAGAATGGTCATTTTAACTGGCCGATCAACTTGACATGTCCGCACCAAATCGTCCGTATCTTTTGACACAAATCCAACGCCCATAATAAACTAGCTCCATTTTCTATATTGTAACAACATTTGACATTAAAAGAGCAAGACAAAGCCTAAAAGTACTACAATATATCCCAAACTGCGTGATGCCGTGCATTATGCTTCATTTATAAGCATTTACTCAAGTAGCACCAATGATCAATTAAGAATGATCATTCTAACTGGCCGATTAACTTGACATGTCCACACTAAATCGTCCATAACTTTTGATTTAGAGGTTAGAATGACATGAATCTAACGCCCAAGTTAAGCTTTCTCAATTTTCTGTATTGTGTAAAAATTTAAGACCAAAACAGTCACAAAAAAGCGTCAAGCAATTCAATCTATCCCAAATTGCGCGATGCCATGCATTTTGCTTCATTTATAAGCCTTTTAATCAAGGAGCACCAATGATCATTTTCAAATAATCATTTTAAATTTCTGATCAACTTGACATTTCCGCACTAAATCGTCCGGTACTTTTAATTTAGAGTTCAAAATGACACGAATCCAACAGCCATGTTAAACTAGCTCGAATTTCTATTTTGTGAAAAATTTAAGATCAAAAGAGATTGACAAAGCCTCCAAGTAATCAAATCTATCCCAATATGTGTGATGCCATGCATTATGCTTATTTATAAGCAATTACTCATGGAGAGCCAATGAGCATTTTAGAATGATCCTTTTACCTATCTGATGAACTTGACATGTTCGCACTAAATCGTCTTTTGCTTTTTATTTAGAGCTCAAGATGACATGAATCCAACGACTACCTTAAGCTAGCTCAGTTTTCCATATTGTGAAAACATTTGAGACTGAAAGAGTTAGACAAAGCATCAATGTAATGCAATCTATCCCAAACTGTGTTTTGCCATACATTATGCTTCATTTATAAGCCTTTAGTCAAGGAGCACTAACAACCAGTTTAGAATGATCATTTTAACTGGCCGATCGATTTGATATGTCGGCACTAAATTGTCCCTCATTTTTTATTTAGAGGTCCGAATGACACGAAACCAATGCCAACGTTAAGCTAACTAAATTTTCTATATTGTGAAAAAATTGAAGCCAAAAATAGCTACGGAAAAACCTCAAGATATCCAATCTATCCCGAACTGCGTGATGCCATGCATTATGCTTCATTTATGAGCCTTTACTCAAGCAGCACGAATGATTATTTTAAAATAATGATCATTTTCACTGGCGGATAACCTTGACATGTTTGAAATAAAGCTTCCGTAACTTTTTATTTAGAGTTCATAATGACACGAATCCCAAGTCTTATGGTTCTTCGTTATCTGCATATGGTCTTTTTTTCTTAGGTGCTCATTTTGTATGGGCTTTCAGTTTAATGTTTCTATTCAGCAGGCGTGGTTATTGGCAAGAACTTATTGAATCCATTGTTTGGGCTCATAATAAATTAAAAGTTGCTCCTGCTACTCAGCCTAGAGTCTTGAGCATTGTAGAAGGACGTGCTTTAGATACCTACCTCATAAACCGGTAGACTGCTAACCGGATTCTCTATCTTTAATAGATTTATGTTCGTTATATTATAGAATAACAAAATACGAAGATTAGAAATCCTTATTTTTTTAACGTAATCGCTCTTTTGATTTTAGAAATATATTTATATATATATATATATATATTTATCAATATACTGCTTCTTTTAGACATCCATCTCGAACCTAACCCAAACGGACTAGGGAAAAAAGAATTAGGACTCATGAAAAAGCGCCCACGTTAAGCTAGCTCCGTTTTCTATATTGTGACAACATTTGAGATCGAAAGAGCTAGACAAAGCCTTAAAGTAATGCAATATATCCCAAAATGCGTGATGCCATGAATTCTGCTTCATTTATAGGCATTTACTCAACGAGCTCCAATGATCAGTTTAGTATGATCATTTTAATTGGCGATCAACTTGACATGTCCTCACTAAATCATCCATAACTTTTGATTTAGAGATTAGAATGACACGAATCCAACGCCCAACTTAAGCTTACTTAATTTTCTATATTATGAAAAAATTAAGACCAAAAAAGCTACAACAAAGCTCCAAGCAATCCAATCTATCCCAAACTGCGTGATGTCATGCATTATGCGTCATTTATAAGCCTTGTACTCAACAAGCACCAATGATGGTTTTAGAATAATCATTTTAACTAACCGATCAACTTCACATGTCCGCACTAAATCATCTGTTACTTTTGATATAGATTTCATATTTACACGAATCCAACGGCCACGTTAAGCTAGCTCCATTTTCTATATGGTGACAACGTTTGAGATCGAAAGAGCTAGACAAAGCCTTAAATTAATGCATCCTATATCTCAAACTGCGTGATGCCATGCATTATGCTTATTTATAAGAATTTACTCAAGGAGCACCAATGATCAGTTTAGAATGATCAATTTAACTAGCTGATCAACTTGACGTGTCAGCACTAAATGGTCTTTTACTTTTTATTTAGAGCTCAATATGACATGAATCCAATGCCCACCTTAATCTAGCTCAATTTTCCATATTGTGAAAACATTTGAGACAAAAAGGGCTAGACAAAGCATTGAAGTAATGCAATATATCCCAAAATGTGCAATGCCATTCATTATGCTTCATTTACAAGCCTTTCATCAAGGAACGCCAATGACCAGTTTAGAATGGTCATCTTAACTGGCTGATCAACTTGATATGTCCGCACTAAATCGTCCATAACTTTTGATTTAGAAGTTAGAATAACACGAAGTCAATGCCCATGCTAAACAATTTTATATATTGTGAAAAAATTTAAGACCGAAACAGCTACGAAAAAGCCTCAAGCAATCCAATCAGTTCTAAACTGCGTGATGCCATGCATTATGCTTCATTTATAAGCCTTTAATCAAGAAGCACCAATGATCATTTTAGAATATTCGTTTTAGCTGGCCCATCAAGTTGACATTTCCGCACTAAATCAGTCGTTCGTTTTGATTTAGAGTTCAAAATGACACGAATCCAATGCCCACGTTAACCTAGCTCCATTTTCTATATTGTGACAACATTTGAGATCGAAAGAGCTAGACAAAGCCTTAAAGAAATGCAATCTATCCCAAACTGTGTGATGCGATGCATTATGCTTCATTTAAAAGCATTTACTGAAGGAGCCTCAATGATCAGTTTTGAATGATCATTTTTACTGGCCGATCAAGATGACATGTCCGCACTAAATCGTCAGTGAGTTATAATTTAGAGTTCAAAATGACACGAATCCAACATCCATGTTAAACTAGCTCAATTTTCTATTTTGTGGAAAAATTAAGATCGAAATAGCTATGCAAAGCCTCCAAGTGATCCAATCTATACCAATCTGCGTGATTCCATGCATTATGCTTATTTATAAGCAATTACTCAAGGATCACCAATGATCAGTTTAGAATGATCATTTTAACGAGCTGATCAACTTGACATGTTCGCACTAAATCATCTTTTGCTTTTTATTTAGAGCTCAAGATGACATGAATCTACCGCCCACCTTAACCTAGCTCAATTTTCCATATTGTGAAAACATTTGAGACTAAAAGAGCAAGACAAAACATCAAAGTAACTCAATCTATCCCACACAGTGTTTTGCCATGGATTATGCTTCATTTATATGCCTTTAATCAAGGAGCACTAACGACCAGTGTAGAATGATCATTTTAACTGGTCGATCAACTTGACACGTCGGCACTAAATCGTCCATCACTTTTGATTTAGAGGTTCGAATGACACGAAACCAACGAAAATGTTAAGCTATCTAAATTTTCTATATTGTCAAATTTTTAAGCCCAGAATAGCTAAGAAAAAACCTCAAGCAATCCAATCTATCCCAAACTGTGTGATGCCATGCATTATGCTTCATTTATAAGTCTTTACTCAAGGAGCACCAATGATTATTTTAGAATAATGTTCAATTTAACTAGCCAATCAACTTGACATGTTTGCACTTAAGCTTCTGTAACTTTTGATTTAGAGTTCATAATGACACGAATCCAGCCCACGTTAAGCTAGCTCCATTTTCTATATTGTGACAACATTTGAGATTGAAAAAGCTAGACAAAGCCTTAAAGTAATGCAATCTATCCCAAATAGCGTGATGCCATGCATTCTGCTTCATTTATATGCATTTACTCAAGTAGCATTAATGAGCAGTTTGGAATGATCATTTTAACTAGCCAATCAACTTGACATGCCCACACTAAATCTTCCATAACTTTTGATATAGAGGTCAGAATGACACGAATCCAACGCTCACGTTATGCTACCTTCAATTTTCTTTATTGTGGGACCATTTGAGATTGACATAGTTAAACAAAGCCTTAAAGTAATAAAATATATCCTGAACTGCGTGATGCCATGCATTATGCTTCATTTATAGGCATTTACTCAAGGAGCACCAATGGTCAGTTAAGAATGATCATTTTAACTAGCCGATCAACTTGAGATGTCCGCACTAAATCGTCCATAACTTTTTATTTAGAGATTAGAATGTCAAGAATCTAACACCCAAGTTAATCTTACTCAATTTTCTATATTGTGAACAAATTTAAGACATAAATAGCTACGACAAAGTGTTAGGCAATCCAATCTATCTCAAACTGCGTGATGCCATGCATTATGCATCAATTATAAGCCTTGTTCTCAAGGAGCACCAATTATCATTTTAGAATAATCATTTTAACTGGTCGATCAACTTGACATGTCTGCACTAAATCGTCGGTATCTTTTGATTTAGAGCTCATAATGAAACGAATCCAAAGCCCACATCAAGCTAGCTCCATTTTCTTTATTGTGGCAACATTTGAGATTGAAAGAGCTAGTCAAAGCCGTAAAGTAATGCAATCTATTCCGAACTGCGTGATGCCATGCATTATGCTCCATTTAGAAGCATTTACTCAAGGAGCACCAATCAGTTAGAATGATCATTTTAACAGGCCGATAAACTTGACATGTCCGAACTAAACCGTCCATCACTTTTGATTTATAGGTTAGAATGTCAAGAATCTAACACCCAAGTTAATCTTACTCAATTTTCTATATTGTGAAAAAATTTAAGACCAAAATAGCTACGACAAAGCCTTAGACAATCTAATCTATCGCAAACTTTGTGATGCCTTGTACTCAATGAGCCCAATAATAGTTTTAGAATAATCATTTTAACTGGCCGATCAACTTAACATGTCCGCACTAAATCGTCTATTACTTTTGATTTAGAGGTCCGAATAACACGAAACTAACGCCAACGTTAAGCTATCACAATTTTCCATATTGTGAAAATCTTTAAGCCCGAAATACCTACGAAAAAACCTCAAGCAATTCAATCTATCCCAAAATGCGTGATGCCATGTGTTATGTTTTATTTATAAGCCTTTACTCAAGGAGCACCAATGATTATTTTAGAATAATGATCATTTTAACTAGCCGATCAACTTGACATGTTTGAACTAAACCTTATGTAACTTTTGATTTAGAGTTCATAATGACACGAATCCAACGCCCACGATAAGCTATCTCCATTTTATATATTGTGACAACATTTGAGATCTAAAGAGCTAGACAAAGCCTTAAATTAATGCAATCTATGCCAAACTGCGTGATGCCATGCATTCTGCTTCATTTATAAGCATTTACTCAAGGAGCACCAATGATCAGTTTACAATGATCATTTTAACTGCCCAATCAACTTGACATATCTGCACTAAATCGTCCATAACTTTTGATTTAGAGGTTACAATGAATGAATTAGACAAAGGCTTAAAGTAATGCAATCTATCCCGAACAGCGTGGTGCCATGCATTATGCTTCATTTGTAAGCATTTACTCAAGCAACACCAATGATCAGTTAAGAATGATCATTTTAACTGGCCGATCTATTTGACATGTCCGCACTAAATCGTCCATAACTTTTGATTTAGAGGTTAGAATTTCAAGAATCTAACGCCCAAGTTAAGCTTACTCAATTTTCTACATTGTGAAAAAGTTTAAATCTGAAATAGCTACGACAAAGCCTCAAGATATCCACTCTATACCAAACTGCGTGATGCCATGCATTATGCTCCATTTATAAGTCTTGTACTCAACAAGCACCAATGATCTTTTTAGAATAATCAATTTAACTGGCCGATCAACTTGAAATGTACATACTAAACCGTCTGTTACTTTTGATTTAGAGTTCGTATTAACACGAATCTAACGCCCACATTAAGCTAGCTCAATTTACTATATTGTTACAACATATGAGATCGAAAGAGCTGGACAAAGCCTTAAAGTAATGCAACCTATCCCAAACTGCGTCATGCCATGCATTATGCTTATTTATAAGAATTTACTGAAGGAGCACCAATCACCAGTTTAGAATGATTATTTTAACTAGCTGATCAACTCGACGTATTAGCACTAAAAGGTCTTTTAATTTTTATTTAAAGCTCAATATGACATGAATCCAATGCCCACCTTAAGCTAGCTCAATTTTCCATATTGTGATAAAACTAGAGACATAAAGGGCTAGACAAAGCATCAAAGTAATGCAATATATCCCAAAATGTATGATGCCATGCATTATGCTTCATTTATTAGCCTTCAGTCAAAGAACACCAATGACTAATTTAGAATGGTCATTTTTACTGGCTGATCAACTTGACATGTCCGCACTAAATCGTACATAACTTTTGATTTAGAGGTTAGAATGACACGAATCCAACACCCATGTTAAAAAAATTTCTATATTGTAAAATAATTTAAGACCGAAACAGCTATGAAAGAGCCTCAAGCAATCCAATCTATCCTATAATGCGTGATGCCATGCATTATGCTACATTTTTAAGCCTTTTACTCAAGGAGCACCAATGATCTTTTAGAATAATCATTTTAACTGCCCCATCAACTTGACGTTTCCACACTAAATCATCCGTTACTTTTGATTTAGAGTTCATAATGACACGAATCCAACTCCCACGTTAAGCTAGCTCCATTCTCTATGTTGTGACAACATTTGAGATCGAAAGAGCTAGAGAAAGCTTTAAAGTAATGCAATCTATCCCAAACTGCATGTTTCCATGCATTATACATTATTTAAAAGCATTTACTGAAGGAGCACCAGTGATCAGTTTTGAATGATCATTTTTACTGGCCAATCAACGTGACATGACTAGAATCGTCTTTAAGTTTTAATTTAGAGTTTAAAATGACTAGAATCCAACAGCCATGTTAAGCTAGCTCAATTTTCTATTTTGTGAAAAATTTAAGATCAAAATAGCTATGCAAAGCCTCCAAGTAATCCAATCAATCCCAATCTGTGTGATGCCATGCATTATGCTTATTTATTAGCAATTACTCAAGGAACACCAATGATCAGTGTATAATGATCATTTTAACAAGCTGATCAATTTTACATGATCGCACTAAATCGTCTTTTGCTTTTTATTTAGAGCTCAAGATGACATGAATCCAACACCCACCTTAGGCTAACTCAGTTTTCCATATTGTGAAAACATTTGAGACTGAACGAGCTAGACAAAGCATCAAAGTAATGCAATCTATCCCAAACTGCGTTTTGCCATGGATTATGCTTCATGTATAAGCCTTTACTCAAGGAGTACCAATGATTATTTTAGAATAATGATCATTTTAACTAGCCGATCAACTTGACATGTTTGCACTAATGCTTCCGTAACTTTTGATTTAGAGTTCATAATGACACGAATCCAACGCCCACGTTAAGCTAGCTCCATTTTCAATATTTTGACAACATTTGAGATCAAAAAGCTAGACAAAGCTTTAAAGTAATGCAATCTACCCCAAACTGCGTGATGCCATGCAATCTGCTTCATTTATAAGCATTTACTCAAGGAGCACCAATGATCAGTTCAGAATGATCATTTTAACTGGCCAATCAATTTGACATGTCTGCACTAAATCATCTATTACTTTTGATTTAGAGGTCAGAATGATCTGAATCCAATGCCCACGTTAAGCTAACTGAATTTTCTAGATTGTGAAAATATTTAAGCCCGAAATAGCCATGACAAAACCTCAAGCAATCCAATCTATCCCAAACTGCGTGATGCCATGCAATGTGCTTCAATTATAAGCGTTTACTCAAGGAGCACTAATGATTACTTCAGAATAATGATCATTTTAACTAGCCGATCAACTTGACATGTTTGCACTAAAGCTTCCGTCACTTTTGATTTAGAGTTCATAATAACACGAATCGAACTCCCACGTTAAGCTAGCTCCATTTTCTATATTGTGACAACATTTGAGATCAAAAAAGCTAGAAAAAGCTTTAAAGTAATGCAATGTACCCCCAAACTGCGTGATACCATGCATTCTGCTTCATTCATAAGCATTTACTCAAGGAGCACCAATGATCAGTTTAGAATTCCACTTGACATTTCCGCACTAAATCATCTTTAACTTTTTATTTAGAGCTCAAGATTACATGAATCCAACGGCCACGTTCAGCTACCTCAGTTTTCCATAATGTGAAAACATTTTAGACTAAAAGAGCTACACAAAGCATCAAAGTAATGTTATCTGTCCAAAACTGCGTGACGCCATGCATTATGCTTCATTTTCTAATTTTTACTCCAAAATATCTACGACAAAGCTTCCATGTAATCCAATCTCTCCCAAACTGCGTGATGCTATGCATTATGCTTCATTTATAATTCTTGTACTCAACGAGCACCAATGATCTTTTTAGAATAATCATTTTAACTGCCCGATCAACTTGAAATGTACACACTAAATCGTTCATAACTTTTGATTTAAAGGTTAGAATGTCAAGAATCTAACGCCCAAGCTAAGCTTACTCTATTTTCTATATTGTGAAAAAATTTAAGACCGAAGTAGCTACGACAAAGCCTCAGGCAATCCAATCTATCCCAAACTGCATGATGCCTTGCATTATGCTTCATTTATAAGCCTTGTATTCAACGAGCACCAATGATCGTTTTAGAATAATCAATTTAACTAGCCAATCAACTTGACATGCCCACACTAAATCGTCTGTTACTTTTAATTTAGAGTTCAAATTGACACGAATCCAATGCCCACATTAAGCTAGCTCAATTTTCTATATTGTGAAAAAATTTGAGACATAAAGGGCTAGACAAAGCATGGAAGTAATGCAGTATATACCAAAATGTGCGATGCCATGCATTATGCTTCATTTATAATCCTTTAGTCAAGGAACACCAATGACCAGTTCAGAATGGTCATTTTAACTAGCTGACCAACTTGACATGTTCACACTAAATCGTCCATAACTTTTGATTTAGAAGTTAGAATAACATGAAGCTAACACCCATGTTAAACCATTTTCTATATTGTGAAAAAATTTAAGACCGAAACAGCTACAAAAAAGCCTCAAGCAATCCAATCTATCCTAAATTGAGTGATGGCTTGCATTATGTTTCATTTATAAGCCTTTTACTCAAGGAGCACCAATGATCATTCTAAAATAATCGTTTTAGCTGGCCCATCAACTTGACAATTCTGAACTAAATCATACGTTACTTTTGATTTAGAGTTCATAATGACACGAATCCAACACCCACGTTAAGAAAGCTCCATTTTCTATATTGTGACAACATTTGAGATCGAAAGAGCTAGAAAAAGCCTTAAAGTAATGCAATCTATCCCAAACTGTGTGCTGCGATGCATTATGCTTTATTTAAAAGCATTTACTGAAGGAGCACCAATGATCAGTTTTGAATGATCATTTTTACTGGCCAATCAACATGACATGTTCGCACTAAATCGTCTGTGAGTTTTAATTAAGAGTTCAAAATGACACGAATCCAACAGCCATGTTAAGCTGGCTCAATTTTCTATTTTGTGGAAAATTTAATATCGAAATAGCTATGCAAGGCCTCCAAGTGATCCAATCTATCCCAATCTGCGTAATGCCATGCATTATGCTTATTTATAAGCAATTACTCAAGGAGCACCAATGATCAGTTTAGAATGATCATTTTAACGAGCTGATCAACTTGACATGTTCGCACTAAATCATCTTTTGCTTTTTATTTAGAGCTCAATATGACATGAATCCACCGCCCACCTGAAGCTAGCTCAATTTTCCATATTGTGAAAACATTTGAGACTAAAAGAGCTAGACAAAGCATCAAAGTAAATCAATCTATCCCACACTGCATTTTGCCATGGATTATGCTTCATTTATAAGCCTTTAGTCAAGGAGCACTAACGACCAGTGTAGAATGATCATTTAACTGGTCGATCAACTTGACACGTCGGCACTAAATCGTCCATCACTTTTGATTTAGAGGTTCGAATGACACAAAACCAATGGCCACGTTAAGCTATCTCATTTTTCTATATTGTTAAAATCTTTAAGCCCAAAATAGCTATGAAAAAACATCAAGCAATCCAATCTATCCCAAAGTGTGTGATGCCATGCATTATGCTTCATTTATAAGACTTTACTCAAGGAGCACCAATGATTATTCTAGAATAATAATCATTTTAACTAGCCAATCAACTTGACATGTTTGCACTAAAGCTTCTGTAACTTTTGATTTAGAGATCATAATGACACGAATCCAGCCCACGTTAAGCTAGATCCATTTTTTATATTGTGACAACATTTGAGATCGAAAAAGCTAGACAAAGCTTTAAAGTAATGCAATCTATCCCAAACTGCGTGATGCCATGCATTCTGCTTCATTTATAAGCATTTACTCAAGGAGCACCAATGATCAGTTTAGAATGATAATTTTAATTGGCCAATCAACTTGACATGTCCACACTAAATTTTCCATAACTTTTGATTTAGTGGTCAGAATGACACGAATCCAACGCCCACGTTAAGCTAGCTCCAATTTTCTTTATTGTGGCAACATTTGAGATTGAAAGAGTTATACAAAGCCTTAAAGTAATGAAATTTACCCGAACTGTATGATGCCATGCATTATGCTTCATTTATAGGCATTTACTCAAGGAGAACCAATGCATTATACAATCTTTGGTGCTATCTTTAAAGTCCAAATGTTTTTTTTGCCAGTTTTTGATGATTAGCTAGAACCGGTTGAGAAAGAATTGACTCCGTACTATGCAAATCAACAGCATGTCGATATCCAGATTTAACTGAATAAAGACCATTGGAAGAATACTTCCAAAATCATTTATCTGTACAAATGAATGGTGGAAGAAACATTTTGTAGATATATGATGATGATCTTCTTTCTCAATCAGATCTTGGATCAACTCTGAATTCCATTGACCTATCTGCTGATTGATGAGTGTCTCTAATTTTAGTATAGGGTTTGATACAAGCCTCGATTCAAGGCTTATATGCGCGTGGGCTGTTCGTAGAAGGTTAGGTGAGAAACTCGACCTTAGACTTCTTGGATAGGGGATTTTGGGTTGGTGTTCGATGGAAAGGTGAAGTGAACCACACGAGGGGTGATGAACCTCGTGAGAAATCACAAACTTAGAGCTAGGATGGCTGGTCTCAACTAGATTCTAAGCGCACAAGATTCCTGAGACAAAACTTGTTGGAACAAAAGTTCTACTTTATTAATATCAAAAAGGTTGTCGAACTACAATGCTGGAAGGAGCTTTATTAATATGCTCGACAGCTTGACCTACCAGGGTCGACTCAAATAAGAAAAGGAAAATTTAAAAAAGTGCACAAAAGGAAAAGATACAAAAGTGTATAATCGAAAAAGGACCTATTCCTAAAATGTCTTTGACTCAATAAATGTAAATATTCTAGATCCTACCCTGCAAAACAGAAAGAGGCAAATATTCTTCTTGAAAACTTATCTTACTTACCTCACGGCCAAGAAATGGAAGGTGGCCGTCCTTGTGGCATGCACGCGCCTTGCTCCTAGTCTTCGACTTGGATTAGGGTTAGGAATCTTTGGGCCCTGACCTCTCTTGCCACTAAAGCCCAAGTCTCTGATGTTCCTTGTGTTGTTGAGAAGCCTTTCGACTCTACTTTGCACTTCTGGCCCATTTTCCTTAGTTGATCTTCCTCTAGGAGCTTGTCGACTCATAAGCTGAACTTGTGGAAGAGTGCTCTTGATCTGCTTCTTGTCATTGCTCCTGGTGGCACTACAGGTGTGAAGACTTCCTCTAGATGCATGTACTGAAGCTGGTAGCTTATCTGGTCCGAGTTTCCTTGTGTAGAAGTAGAAATGCTCGTGCACTCGGCTGGATCGGTTGTACCGGCTGGACTGTGCGAGGTACTGGCCGGAATGTCTTCAGGACCGGCCAAGTTGATCCCGGAGTTGATGGCATCACCAAGGGGACCGGCGGTGTCATCCACGTCGCCACCAAATGTGCCGGAAGCTTGGGTATCTCTGCCGGCAATGCTGGTCGGTCTGGTCCTATTGGTCGAAGGTCCGGCGGTACCGCTTGGTCCGGCAGATGTGCCAGATGGCCCGGCTGTCTTGAGCAAGCTTCCTGGTCGGCCAGTCTGGTCTCCTGGCTGGATGTACGACCTGATGTCCTCATCATCCCCTCCCTCTTCAGTAGGTATTGTCCTCAAAACTGGTTCATCTGCATGGAAAGGGGCTAAGTCAGTTACGTTGAACGTGTTGGACACATTAAACTCACCTGGGAGCTCGATCCTGTAGGCATTGTTGTTGATCCACTCAAGCACTCTGAATGGTCCATCTCCTCTTGGTGCTAGCTTTGAACTTCTTAGGTTTGGGAACCTCTCCTGCCGTAGGTGTAGCCACACCCAATCGCCTGGTTGAAAGATCACCTCCTTTCTCCCCTTGTTGGCATGAGTCACGTACTGTCCGGTCCTTTTCTCCAAGTTTTCTGCTACCTTCTGGTGTAACTTCCTTATGAACTCTGCCTTGGATGCTCTGTTGAGGTTGGTCATCTCTGCTGGTGGCAGTGGCGTTTGCTCCAATGGGGTGAGAGGGTTGAAGCCGTATACCACTTCAAATGGTGTCTTCTTGGTTGCTGAGTGCACGGCTCGGTTGTAAGCGAGCTCTATGAATGGGAGGCACTCCACCCAAGTCTTGAGGTTCTTCCCTAGTGTAGTCCTGAGAAGAGTTGATAGTGTCCTGTTGACAACTTCAGTTTGGCCATCGGTTTGAGGATGGCAGGTGGTAGAAGAGAGTAGCTTCGTGCCTAGCTTCCTCCAAAGGGTCCTCCAAAAATGGCTGAGGAACTTGGTGTCCCTGTCTGATACGATGGTCCTTGGAACTCCATGAAGCCATACTATCTCCTTGAAAAACAGCTCGGCTGTTTGCGTGGCATCATTGGCATTGGCATACGGGATGAAGTGTGCCATCTTGGAGAATCTGTCCACCACTACAAAGATTGTATCCTTGTGGTTGATCTTGGGCAGGCCTAGGACGAAGTCCATTGAAATGTCCACCCACAGATGTGTAGGTATGGGCAGTGGGAGATACAACCCATGAGGTTGCACTCGGGACTTTGCCTTCTTGCAAGTGATGCATCTTGCACAATGAGCTTCTACTGTCCTCTTGATGTGTGGCCAGTAGAAGTGCTCCTTGACCACTGCTAGAGTCTTGGCGACACTAAAGTGGCCCATGAGTCCTCCTCCATGAGCTTCTCGGATGATAAGCTCCCTTAATGATCCTTGTGGTATGCACAGCCTTCTCTCTCGGAACAAGAATCCCTCATGGATGTAAAACTTGCCATGACTCCCTGTGCCACACTCCTTGTAGCTCTCAGCAAAGTCAGGATCATCCCTGTATAGGTCCTTGATGTGCTCGAATCCTAGGACCTTTGCCTCCATGGTTGATATCAAGGAAAACCTCCTTGATAGTGCATTGGCTACCACATTGTCTTTGCCCTTCTTGTACTTGATGATATACGGGAAGGTTTCTATGAATTCCATCCACCTGGCATGTCTCCTCTTCAGATTGGTTTGCCCTCTGAGGTGTTTGAGAGTCTCATGATCAGTGTGGATCACAAACTCCTTGGACAGCAAGTAATGCTGCCAAGTCTCCAATGCTCGGACAAGGGCATAAAGCTCCTTGTCATAAGTGGGGTAGTTCAGTGAGGCACCACCTAGCTTCTCACTGAAGTATGCCACTGGTCTCCCTCCTTGGGTTAGTACTGCTCCTATGCCTATTCCAGAGGCATCACACTGCATTTCAAACGTCTTGTTGAAGTCGGGCAGGACTAGCACTGGTGCATGTGTAAGGCTGTCCTTCAAGGCCTGGAATGCCTTCTCCTGAGCTTCTCCCCAGCTGAATCCCACGTTCTTCTTCACAACTGCCGTCAATGGTGAGGCAATACTGCTGAAGTTGGGCACGAATCTCCTATAGAAGCTGGCCAGTCCGTGGAATCTCCTTACTTGGCTGATGTTGCCTGGTGTTGGCCATTCTTGTATGGCTCAAGTCTTCTCTTCATCAACCTGTAGGTCCTGTGAACTTACAACAAAACCTAAAAAGACAAGTTTATCAGTACAAAAGGTGCACTTCTTGAGATTGGCATAAAGCTCTTCTTGTCGAAGGGTTTTAAGTACCATCTCAAGATGTGTGAGGTGTTCCCGTAGGCACTTACTATAAACCAATATATCATCAAAGTAAACCACTATAAACTTACTGATGTACGCCCTAAGAACTTGGTTCATAAGGCGCATGAAGGTGCTTGGGGCATTAGTCAAGCCGAATGGCATGACTGTCCACTCGTATAGCCCTTGCTTTGTCTTGAAAGCAGTCTTCCATTCATCACCTTCCTTCATCCTGACCTGGTGGTATCCACTCTTGAGGTCTATCTTGGAGAAGACCGTGGCTCCACTCAGCTCGTCTAGCATGTCATCCAGCCGTGGTATTGGATGCCGGTACTTGACAGTGATGTTGTTGATTGCTCGGCAGTCCACGCACATTCGCCAAGTCCAATCCTTCTTGGGCGCTAGTAGCACTGGTACGGCACATGGACTGAGGCTCTCTCGAACATAGCCTTTCTCCAGGAGCTCCTTGCCTTGCTTCTCAAGCTCCTTGGACTCCTCTGGACTCATCCGGTAGGCTGGCCGGTTGGGCAGGGCTGCTCCCGGCACTAGATCGATCTGGTGTTCTATGCCACGTAAAGGAGGCAAGCCTGCTGGTATCTCCTCTGGAAACACATCTTGGAACTTGTTGAGGAGAGTTGCTACTTCAGGAGGTAGCTCTACCTGTTCTTTCTCTATACTCAACACTTCTTTGAAAACCATTAGTAGCATTAGATCCTTCAAGGCTAAAGCTCTCCGGACATGACTTGGTTGAATGAGAAAATTAGATTTAATGAGCTTCTTTTCCTTACTCATTTGCTGTTGAAGCTCATGTACCTGGGCAGGTGTGAGAGGAGCTAGGCTGACCTTTCTCTTGTCATGCACGAAAGTGTAGAGATTGGTTCGGCCATCATGCCTGGTCTCCTTGTCAAACTGCCATGGCCTTCCTAGTAGAAGATGGCCAGCTTGCATGGGCACCACGTCGCACACGACTTGGTCTTGGTACTTGCCCACACTGAATGGCACAGTGACTTGCCCATGGATCTTGAGCTCTACTTTGTCATCGAGCCATCTCAGTCTATATGGTCGAGGATGCTTTGTCTTCTCTAGACCTAGCTTATCAACCATATATGCACTAGCAATGTTACTGCAAGAACCACCATCTATGATGAGGTTACATACCTTCCCCTTGATGGTGCAACGGCTGTGGAAGATGTTCTCCCTTTGGATGGTCTCTGAAGGATCCACCATTGCACTGAGGATGCGTCTAGTGACCAGCACTTCCCCCACATCAGGGTACTCAATGTCACCATATTCCTCTTCTGGTTCATAGTCCTCTTCATCTTGGGACTCATATTCTCCAGCCTCCGTAATCAGCATGACCCGGTTGTTTGGGCACTCCCTTGACATGTGTCCACGACCCCTACACTTGAAACAAGTGATGTCACGTGATCTTTGAGGGTTAGGAGACTTACCAGGTTCTCTCTGGTCACGGGTGGGTTCAGGAGGCTTGCTCTTGAACCTTGACTCGATCTCTATGCTCTTGCCTTTGTCTACGGGCTTGGGAATGTTTCTTGGTGCCCAAGGCGTCTTAGGCTTGATGCGGATGTCTTGGCTCTTACGTTTGATGTGCTGCTCAGCCTGGACAGATAGGTGGAACAAGTCTTTGAAGTCATTGTAGATTTGCCTTTCCACTTTGCGGCTGATTCTTTCTTGGAGTCCATCCAAGAATTGTGCCATCAATGCTTCTTCATCATCATTGAGCTCTAGCCTGTTCCTTAGCTTCTCAAACTCTTCATAGTACTCCTCTACTGATCTGGTACCCTGCTTAAGAGTACGAAAACGACGTTGCAAGTCTCTATGGAAGTAAGGTGGAACAAACCTTTGTCGCATGACATCCTTCATGTCGACCCATGAGTCTATGGGCCTCATTCTTTTCCTCCTTCTGTCAGATACCTCACGATCCCACCAGATGAGGGCATTGTCCGTGAGTTGTGCTACTGCCATTGAGACTCTCCTAGGCCCTGGTTGGTTGTAATGATCAAAGATATGATCCATTCTTCTCTCCCAATCTAGGTAAGCCTCGGGGTCTACTTTTCCTGCAAAACTTGGAGGAGTTAGCTTAACATCAGGATGAGTTACCCGGTTGTAGGTGTGTTCATTTCCATCCTCATGATGTCTAGGAGGCATCCTTGGTCTCTGGTGAAGACCATATGGCTCGAAGCCATCATCTTCTGCCTCTGGTTGCCGTGGAGGTCCTCTCGGCCTATGGTGATAGTTATGAGGTTGTGTGTCCTCATCTCCATCGGGCTGGGGCTCCTCCTGTTCGTGCCATTTCCTAAGGTGCTCAGGACCCTCAGGACGGTCTTGCTCAGCTCTCACGTGCCTTATGGCCTGGAATCTCACCGGCCTCTCCACGTGCTCCAACCTCTCGCCTATTGATGCGAGTTGTGTTTGGAGAGTGGTGAGCATGGCCATCCTGGCGTCAGCTGCTTCTCTATTCTCTTTTGCCATTGCGTACTACAAAGAAAGAAGACAAGTTATGCTATTCCTAAATTGTTAGGAGGGTTTTCTTTTATAAAGGGATTCGAAAAAATGCAAAAAGGAAAGTTCTAAGGAATGGAAAATTCGAAAATCTGGAGATTTGAATAGAAGGAAATTTTCTTGACAACTATTGCTACCTGTCCAATTCGAAATCTTTTGGTATTTTTCCTATTTTCTTTTCTTTTCTTTTTATTTTCTTTTAATTTAACTTAAAAATAATAGAAATATGATTCTAACAAAAAGGAAAGTTGAATATAGCAATGCAAGAATGATTCTAGAACCTAGTGATGCGCGTAGGAACTAGATGCACTCGGTATGAACTTAGATGTTATTTTTTTGATTTTCTGGAATGAAACATAAACTAATGCAAGAACAAGAAACAAGACAAGCTAATGGATAGAAACAACCTGGTTTAGGAGCTTTAAGCTCTGATACCAAAATGATACAAGCCTCGATTCAAGGCTTATATGCGCGTGGGCTGTTCGGAGAAGGTTAGGTGAGAAACTCGACCTTAGACTTCTAGGATAGGAGTTTTTGGGTTGTATTCTATGGAAAGGTGAAGTAAACCACACGAGGGGTGATGAACCTCGTGATAAATCACAAACTTAGAGCTAGGAGGGCTGGTCTCAACTAGATTCTAAGCGCACAAGATTCCTGAGAGAAAACTTGTTGGAAGAAAAGTTCTACTTTATTAATATCAAAAAGGTTGTCGAACTACAATGGAAGGAGCCTTATTAATATGCTCGACAGCTTGACCTACTAGGGTCGACTCAAATAAGAAAAGGGAAATTTACAAAAGTGCACAAATGGAAAAGATACAAAAGTGTATAATCGAAAAAGGACCTATTCCTAAAATGTCTTTGACTCAATATATGTAAACATTCTAGATCCTACCCTGCAAAACAGAAAGAGTCAAATATTCTTATTGAAAACTTACCTTACTTACCTCACGGCCAAGAAATGGAAGGTGGCCGTCCTTGTGGCATGCACGCGCCTTGCTCCTAGTCTTCGACTTGGAGTAGGGTTAGGAATCTTTGGGCCATGACCTCTCTTGCCACTAAAGCCCAAGTCTCTGATGGTCCTTGTGTTTTTGAGAAGCCTTTCGACTCTACTTTGCACTTCTGGCCCATTGTCCTTAGTTGATCTTCCTCTAGGAGCTTGTCGACCCATAAGCTGAACTTGTGGAAGAGTGCTCTTGATCTGCTTCTTGTCATTGCTCCTGGTGGCACTACTGGTGTGGAGACTTCCTCTAGATGCATGTCCTGAAGCTGGTAGCTTATCTTGTCTGAGTTTCCTTGTGTAGAAGTAGAAATGCTCATGCACTCGGCTGGATCGGCTGTACCGGTTGGACAGTGCGAGGTACTGGCCGGAATGTCTTCAGGACCGGCCAAGTTGATCCCGGAGTTGGTGGCATCACCAAGGGGACCAGCGGTGACATCCACGTCGCCACCAAGTGTGCCGGAAACTTGGGTCTCTCTGCCGGCAATGCTGGTCGGTCTGGTCCTATTGGTGGAAGGTCCGGCGGTACCGCTTGGTCCGGCAGACATGCCAGATGGCCCGGCTGTCTCGGGCAAGTTTCCTGGTCGGCCAGTCTGGTCTCCTGGCTGGATGTACGACCTGATGTCCTCATCAGGGTTTGTGTAATGTAAAAGTTTTGGGGCTCTTGGTGGATCAATAAGTAGCCAATCTTTATCACCCAGTGCAATAGAAGACCCATTACCAACATTCTTACGTATTTTGGATCGCAATAAATCCCTTCCAAATAATATAGACTTCCATCCAAATGAGGCCCCCATGCCAATCTTAGCCATTAATAAATCATCTTTTCTGTAATAACGAGATTTTAAGATTTGTGATAGTAAGCAATCCGGTCTACTGCAGATCTTCCAACATAGATTAGTTAATAAAGTCTGGTTGAATTTTTGGAATTCCCTGAATCCCAAACCTCCTTTTATTTTTTGAATAGTCATTTTTTCCATGAAACCCATGACATTTTCTTCCACAATTCACATGACCCCCACCAAAAACGAGAAAGAGCCTTGTCAAGTAAATGCCATATCTCCTTAGGTACTTTGAAAACATTCATAGCGTACACTGGCATGGCAAAAACCACTGCTTTAATCAAAACTTCCTTTCCAGCTAGAGATAGAAATTTTGATTCCCAACCCGAGATGCGAGGGTGAACTCTGTCAGTAATATATTTAAACATCTCTCTCTTATTTCTACAGAATTGTTCCGGCTGTCCTAAATACTTACCCCATCCACCGACATTCATGATCCCCAACATATGAAGGAGATGTGATCTGGTGTGTGCGAACACTTTCTTCCCAAAAATCAGGGAGGATTTCTCCAAGTTGATTATCTGACCTGATGCCTTACCATATTCGTGGAAAATATCTATCTGCTTTAATAAAGAATAGCGAGTCATCCGTGAACAAAAGATGTGATATTGGCGGTCCAATGTTAGAGATTTTCAGCGGTGGGATCTGTCGTGTTCTTTCTGCCTTAACCATTAATGAGCTTTGAACATTTGAACATAAGATAAACAGATACGGTGAAACGGGATCCCCTTGTCGTTATCGCCGTTTTGAACGAAAAAAAGATGTGGAATTCCATTGATGAGAATGGAGAAAGAAACCGTAGATACACACTGCATAATCCATTTAATCCAAACTGGCAGGAAGCCTTTTTTTAACAAAACCGCTTCGAGAGAACTCCATTATATTCTATCATAGTCTTTATTAATATCTGTCTTAACTACCATAAGTGATGTAGCACATAGTTTCTGAGTTTTTAGAGAATGAAGAGCCCCGTGTGCTATCAATACATTATCCATAATTAATCTTCCGGGAATCAAAGCCACTTGGTTTTCAGAGACTAAATTATGGAGAAAATGTTTAAGTCTATGAACCAATATTTTCGAGATCACTTTGTAGACAACATTGCAGAGAGCAATTGGTCGAAAATCTATCAAAGTCACGGGACAGTTCATCTTTGGAATCAGACAAATATTTGTGTGATTAAATTCCGTAGTCATTATCCTTGTCTGAAAAAGTCTTTCAATTTCATGAAAACTGCTTCACCAATGACATCCCAATGTTGATGAAAGAAAGAAGCTGTTAAACCAGTCGGACCCGGGGCTTTATTTCCACCAATCGAATAAATCGCATCAAAAACTCCAGATTCATCTGCTCAGAGACAACACATTCAACGCCTGATAGCACAGAAACCAAATTATCTGGAGAAGTAGACTGAAAGAGATCTGTAAAATAATGTTGAGCTTGTTCAGCGATTGCCTCTTTACCAAAAATATCTCGTCCATCATCAGCTCTTTTAGAAACAATAGTGTTTCTTGATCTCCGATTTTTGAGTAACTGCATGATAATACTTTGTATTTATGTCACCTTCTGAAAGCCACTGATTTCTACTCTTCAATTTCCAATATTGTTCTTCTTCTGAAGAGGCCGTAATAATCTGTTGTTTTAATGATGTAATCCTTTTTAAATCTAGCTAGGTCAATTTGCGAAGAAAGCTCCTTTATTCTCTTATACTGGTTGATCCATGAAGATTTTTTCCAAAGTGTTATTCCTTTCCGACAGGCCTTTATACGAGCTGATAACATAGAATTTTCCGAATATGTAATATTATTCCAGCTACTTAGAACAGTCTTGGAAAAATTCTTATGATTTATCCAGCGAGGATCGCAGCGAAACATTCGGTGTCCAAATTCAGAATGTCGTCTGATTTTTAAAATTCCCGGTCTATGGTCAGAATCGATCATTTCTAGATATTCCACAGTAGAAGCTGGATATTGAGCTTTCCACTTATCATTTGCCATTGCCCTATTCAACCAACACTGAATTGTCTCATTACCTCGTCTTCCAGCCCCCAAGTCATATTATTACCGGTAAACTGAATGTCTGACATCATGCAAAAGTAACCATTTGCTGAAAATCGAATAAACCCCACAGCTCCCTTATCTTACCGACTTTTTTGTCATTCGTGTTTAAAATTTCGTTAAAATCACCACACATAATCCATGGTCCTTTACGTGTGGTTGCCAAATTTTTTAGTTTTTCCCAAAGATTATTAAGAAATTTTTGGTCCAGATGTCCATAAACACACGACAAATAGAAATCAAATCCTTCTTTATTTATAACACAATCCATGATTCTATCATCAATACATTGAAATGTGACAATAACCAATTTTTTCCATAATAAGTCTTATCCCCCTCCGGTTCCATTCGGAGGGACACACATTACACATTCATAATTCAATAAAGCAGCGACATTGTGGTCAACGTTATTATTGTTCTTCGTCTCCACCAAGAAGAGTAAGTCCAGGGAATATTGTTGTCTTATTCCCTTGAGGTGTCAAACTACCAGAGACCGTTCTCTAACCCCGGGAGTTCCAAAATGCTATATTCATTCCTTTTCGGGTGGAGTAAGGTCCACCAAACCATCACCTAAATCACTTACCAATTTACCAACATTATTTATCTTTAAAATATTAAAGATAAATGTTGTATAAATTAACTGATGATACTATATAAAATTGAAGCATGCACACGTGTTATCCGCATTAATTAATGCAGCAAAATCAGATTTCATAAACCCAACGGTTACACAAAAACCGGACCTCAAATTAAAATCCTTCCCAATCAAACCGACATTATGGTTTATTTGAAATAATTGGAGTAAAGCGAGTATCAATGTCGTAACATTATGCTTCATTTATAAATGTTTACTAAAGGAACATCAATGATCATTTTCGAATGATCATTTTAACTAGCTGATCAACTTGACATGTCCGCACTAAACAATCTTTAACTTTTTATTTAGAGCTGAAGATTACATGAATCCAACGGGCACATTCAGCTAGCTCAATTTTCCATAGTGTAAAATTTTAGATTACAAGAGCTAGACAAATCATCAAAGCAATGTAATCTGTCCAAAACTGCATGATACCATGCATTCTGCTTCATTTATAAGCCTTTACTCAAGAAGCACCAATAATCAGTTTAGACTGATCATTTTAACTGGGCGATCAACCTGACATATCTGCACGAAATCGTCCGTAACTTTTGATTTAGAGTTCAAAATGAAACGAATCCAACATCCACGTTAAGCTAACTAAATTTTCTATATTGTGATAAAATTTAATACCAAAATAGCTACCACAAAGCCACCAAGTAATCCAATCTCTCCAGAACTGCGTGATGCCATGTATTATGCTTCATTTTTAAGCTTTTCCTCAAGGAGCACCAATGATTAGTTTACAATGAACATTTTAACTGGCCTATCAACTTGACATGTCTGCACCCTATTGTCCATAACTTGTGATTTAGAGTTCAGAATGAAACGAATCCAATACCCACGTTAAGCTAACTCAATTTTCTATATTGTGACAAAATTTAACACCAAAGTAGGTACGAAAAAGCCTCTAAATAATCCAATCTCTGCAAAACTACGTAATGCCATGCATTATGCTTCATTTTTAAGACTTTACTGAAGGAGCACCAATGATCAGTTTAGAATAATCATTTAACTAGCTGATCAACTTGACATGCCCGTAGTATATCGTCTTTAACTTTTTATTTAGAGCTCATGATGACATGAATCCAACACCCACTTTAAAGTACCTTAATTTAACATATTTTAAAAACATTTGAGACTAAAAGAGCTAGAAAAGCATCAAAGTAATGAAATCTATCCAAAACTAGGTTACGCCATGCATTATGTTTCATTTATAAGCCTTTACTCAAGGGCACCAACGACCAGTTTATAATGATTATTTTAACTGGCAGATCAACTTGACATGTCCGCATTAAATCGTCTGTAACTTGTGATATAGAGTTCAAAATGGCACGAATCCAACACCCACATTAAGCTAACTCAATTTTCTATATTTTGACAAAATTGAATACCAAAATAGCTACGACAAAACCTCCAAGTAATCCAATCTCTCCCAAACTGCGTGATGCCATGCATTATGCTTCATTTTTAAGACTTTACTGAAGGAGCACCAATGATCAGTTTAGAATGATCATGTTAACTAGCTGATCAACTTGACATGTTTGCACTAAATCGTACTTAAGTTTTTATTTAGAGCTCAAGATGACATCAATTGAACGCCCATGTTAAGCTAGCAAAATTTTCCATATTGTCAAAACATTTGAGACTGAAAGAGCTAGAAAAAAACCTCAAAGTTATGCAATCTATCCAAAACCGCGTGATGCCATGAATTGTGCTTCATTTATAAGCCTTTACTCAAGGAGCGCTAATGATCTCAGTTTAGAATGACCATTTTAACTGGGCGATCAAACTGACATGTCCGCACTAAATCATCTACATCGGATTTAGAGTTCAGAATGACACTAATCCAACGCCCACATTAACCTAACTCAATTTTCTATAATGTGACAAAATTTAAGACCGAAATAGCTACGACAAAATATCCAAGTATTCCAATCTATCCCGAACTGTTTAATGCCATGCATTTTGCTTCATTTATAAGCCTTTACTGAAGGAGCACCAATGATTAGTTTAGAATGATCATTTGAAATAGCTTATCAACTTGACATGTTCGCACTAAATCGTCTTTAAATATTTATTTAAAGCTCAAGATGACATGAATACAACGTCCATGTTATGCTAGCTCAATTTTCCATATTTTTGAAAACGTTTCAGACGGAAAGAGCTAGACAAAGCATCAAAGTAATGCAATATATCCACAACTGCGTGATGTCATGCATTATGCTTCTTTTATAGGCCTTTAATCAAGGAGCACTAATGACTAGTTTAAAATGATCATTTTAACTGGTGGATCAACATGCAATGTCTACAATAAATCGTCCGTAACTTTTAGTTTATATTTCAAAATGACACGAATCCTACACCCATGTTATGATAACTCAATTTTCTATAATGTACAAAATTTAACACAAACTTAGCTACGACAAAGCATCCAACTAATCCAATCTATCCCAAACTGCGTGATGCCATGCATTTTGCTTCATTTATAAGCTTTTACTCAAGGAGCACCAGTGATCAGTTTGGAATGATCCATTTAACTAGCTGATGAACTTGACATGTCCGCACTAAATAGTCTTTAACTTTTTATTTAAAGCTCAAGATGACTTTAATTCAACGCCCACGTTAAGCCCGCTTAATTTTCCATATTGTGAAAACGTTTGAGACTGAAAGAGGTTGACAAAGCATCAAAGTAATGCAATCTATTCAAAACTATGTGATGCCTTGCATTATGCTTCCTTTATAGGCCTTTACTCAAGGAGCTCCAATGACTAGTTTAGAATGATCATTTTAACTGGTCGATAAACTTAACATGTCTGCACTAAATCGTCCGTAACTTGTGATTTAGAGTTCCAAATTACACGAATCCAAAACCCACGTTAAGGTAGCTCAATTTTTTATATTGTGACAAACTTTAGATGGATATAGCTATGACAAAGCCTCCAAGTAATGCAATCCATCTCAAACTGTGTGATGTCATGCATTATGCTTCATTTATAAGCCATTACTCATGGAGCACCAATTATCAGTTTAGAATGATCGTTTTAACTCGCCAATCAACTTGACATGTCTGCACTATATCATTCGTAACCTTTGATTTAGAGTTCAAAGTGAGACGAATCCAACACCCATGTTAATCTAGCTCAATTTACTATATTTTGACAAAATTTAAGATCAAATAGCTATGTAAAAGCCGCTAAGTAATCCAATCTATCCCAAACTGTGTGATGCTATGCATTATTCTTCATTTATAAGCCTTTCCTCAATGAGCACAAATGATTAGTTTAGAATGATCATTTTAACTAGCTGATGACCTTTACATGTCCGCACTAAATCGTATTTAACTTTTGATTTAGACCCCAAAATGACATGAGTCCAACACCCACGTTAAACTAACTCAGTTTTCCATATTGTGACAACATTTGAGACTAAAAGAGCTACAAAAAAGCCTCCAAGTAATCCAATGTATCCCAAACTACGTGATGCCGTGCTTTATGCTTCATTTATAAGCCTTTATTCAAAGAGCACCAATGATCAGTCTAGATGGATACTTTTAACCGGCCGATATATTTACAAGTCCACACCAAATCGTCCGTAACTTTTTTATAGTTCTGAATGACGCGAATCCGTTGCCCACGTTAAGCTAGCTCAATTGTATACATTGTGACAAAACTGAAGACTAAAATAGCTATGAGAAAGTCTTTAAGTAATCCAATCTATCCCAGAATGCGTGATGCCATGCAATATGCTTCATTTATAAGCCTTTACTCAAGGAACACTAATGATCAGTTTAGAATGGTCATTTTAACTAGCTGATCAACTTGACATTTCCGCACTAAATTGACTTTAACTTTTCATTTAAAGCTCAAAATGACAAGAATCCAACGCCCACGTTAAGCTAGCTCAATTTTCAATATTTTGACATTATTCGAGAGTGAAAGAGCAACAAGAAACCTTTATAACAATCCAATCTATCCAAAAATGTGTGATGCCATGCATTATGCTTTATTTATAAGCCTTTACCGAATGAGCACCAAAAAATCAGTGTGGAAATATTATTTTAACTTGCCTATCAAGTTGACATGTTTACACTAAATCGTCTGTAACTTTTTATTTAAAGTTTAAAATGACAAGAGTCCAACACCCAAGCCAAGCTAGCTCAATATTCTATATTGTGACAAAATTTAAGACCGAAATAGCTACGAAAAATCCTCTATGTAATCCAATCTATCCTAAAATGCCTGATGACATGCATTATGCTTCATTTTTAAACCTTTACTCAAGGAGCACCAGTGAGCAGTTTAGAATGATCATTTTAACTGGCCGATCAATTTCACATGTGCATACTAAATCGTCCGTAACTTTTGATTTAGAGTTTAGAAGGACAAGAATCAACCACCAACGTTAAGCTAGCTCAATTTTCTATATTGTGACAAAATTTAAGACCAAAATAGCTACGACAAAGCCTCCATGCAATCCAATCTATCCCAAAATGTGTGATTCCATGTATTATGCTTCATTTATAAGGCTTTACTCAAGGAGCGCCAATGATCATTTAGAATGATCATTTAACTATGTGATCAAGTTCACATGTCTGCATTAAATAGTCTTCAACTTTCATGTTAGAGCTCAAAACAACATGAACCTAACGCCAACATTAAGCTAGCCCAATTTTCAATATTGTGAAAACGTTTTAGACTGAAAGAGCTACGACAAAGCCTCCAAGTAATCCATTGTGTCCCAAACTGCATGATGTCATGCATTATGCTTCATTTATAAGCTTTTACAGAAGGGCACCAATGATCAGTTTATAATGATCATTTTAACTGGCTGATCAATTTCACATGTCAGCACCAAGTCATCCGTAACTTTTTGATTTAGATTTCAGAATGACATGAATCCAACACCCACGTTATGCTAGCTCAATTTCCTATATTGTGACAAAATTTAAAACCACAAAGCCTCCAAGTAATCCAATGTATCCGTAACTCCGAGATACCATGCATTTGCTAAGGGACCTGATACTACCACTTGGATCTAATGTGAAGAATTGAATCTGGAAACTCAAAGAGAAGCATGAGAAAATGAGAAATGTCTAAGACTTCTGGAGAAGAATCGCCTAAGGGTTTAATCATATATTGAGTCTTTACAACCCTTTTATAGAGGATTTACAATGTGAACACAAAAGAAAACGAATTCAAACTTGTGGATGAGCTTGAATAGAGGAGGAGCTTGTCAACAACCAATGAGAATACAGGGGAAGAGCTGCAAACTGTCTCATGAACATTTGGTATGGTTACCAAGGCTGTGTGCAGCAGGCATGGCTGTTTGGTGTGGTTACCAAGACTGTGTGCAGCATGGACATTTCCTTTTCACCTTGATTCTTCTCCCAAAGCAGCTATTTAACCACTTTAACCATGTGGTTAATAATAACTCCCTCCTTTTTCTTTTCCCTTGTTATTCAAACTGAATTTTCGTGCTCACACTTGTCTTTTAGGTCAAGATAGATCTTATTTGATTTTCCTATGTCAATACTCCTCCTCAAGCTAAAGACTTTGGAATCACCCTAAAGTCTTAAGCTTGGGAACCCAAGGCAACACCTCATTAAAAACCTTATTAAGGAAAGCCACTTGGGACAAAACCTTAATAAGGGAAAGAGAGTGTGTTGCTCTTGGATTAGGAGACCTTTGATCATGGATGTGAAAAATCAACAAGCCCAAGTTTGCTAAAGATGTTCTTGCAAACTTTGAGACTTCCTGCCTTTGTGAAGATGTCAGCTAGTTGGTCTTCACTCCTTGTATAACATGGCAGAATGGTTCCATCTTGAACTTTCTCGCTAACGGCAATCGATCTCTATGTGCTTGGTCCTCTCGTGAAACACTGAGTTTGAAGCTATGTGAATGGCTGTCTGATTATCACAATGGAAGGTGATTGGCCCTGGTTGTTCAATAGCGAAGTCTTTCAAGAGCGCTTTGATCCAAGTTACTTCACTTGTCAGCTTCCTCATAGCCCTATCTTCTGCTTCAGCACTAGAACATGATACCACCTTCTGCTTCTTAGTCTTCCAAGTGACTAAGTTCCCACCAATGAAGGTGCAATACCTAGTGGTTGATTTCCTATCCACCCTATCACCAGCCCAATCCGCATCACAATACCCAAAAATCTCAGTGTTCCCATTCTTGCCCATCCATATGCCTTGACAAGGAGATCCTTTGATGTATCTAAGGATCCTTTCTACCATGCTCCAGTGATATACAATAGGTTTTTGCATATGTTGACTCACTTGATTCACAGCAAAACACAAGTCTGGTCGTGTGAGGGTGAGGTAGATCAGCTTCCCAACTAGTCTCCTATACAGTGAAACATCCTTAAATAACTCATCAGCTTTCCCCTCCCTTTTCGTTGACCTTGTAGCCATCTTCAAGAGGAGTTTTGGCGGGTTTAGCCCCAAGCTTTCCCGTGTCTGTCAACAGATCAAGAGCATACTTTCTTTGGGATAGAAAGGGCCCTTCCTGAGACCGACACACTTCAATACCCAAGAAGTAGTTCAACTCTCCAAGATGCTTGATGTCAAATGATCTGTTGAAGAAGTCCTTTGTGGACTGAATTCCTTCCTTATCATCTCTTGTGATGATAAGGTCATCCACATAAACCAAGGCCACCACGATTCCTTTGGGGTTTTGACGAGTGAACAAAGTACGATCTGAATGGGATTTCCTAAACCCATTATCAGTAAATGTGGAGCTTAATTTGTGATACCAGGCCATTGGTGACTGCTTCAACCCATATATTGCCTTCCTAAGCCTTAGAACCTGTCCCTCTTTGCAAACATCTTCAAGGCCTGGTGGTGGAGTCATATACACTTCCTCTTCAAGTTCTCCTTGTTGGAATGTGTTCTTGACATCCATTTGCCATAAGTCCCAAGTCAGATTCGTAGCTGGTGAGAGAACAACCCTTAAGTGTGTAGCTTAGCCACCGGTGCAAATGTATCAGTATAGTCCTCTCCATATGTATGAGTGAAACCTCTTGCAACTAGACGTGCCTTGTACCTTTCTATGTCCCAATTGCTCTTATACTTGATGGTGAACACCCACTTGGAACTCACAGCCTTCTTGCCTTTGGGAAGTTCTTGTATATCCATAGCTCCCTTCTCATCTCTTACTGCATCTAACCATTCTTTCTTGCTCTTAGCTTCTTCATAAGTCCTTGGAATCTGACTTTTTTCAATCTTTCCAAGGAATGCTTGATGACTAGATGGCAAGAGGTCAAGGGAACAAACAGTTTGTATGGGATGAGCCACGGCCTAGTTGTTGTAGAAGACCCTAGTGCTTACCCAATTGGATGGGTCTTTCCTAAGTCTAGTACTCCTCCTTAGTTTCTGAACAGGTGGTGCAGCCTCCTTTACAACTGTTTCCTCTTCCATTTCGTGAATAGGTTCATCTATACCCACTTCCAAGTCGTCTTGTTCTTGGTTTTGGGCCGTAGCTTCTTCTTGGATTGGAGTTGGTTCTTGAGTTACCGCCCCTTGTTCATTCTCTTGGGCATCTTGTAAACTACTTGGGGTTCTTGCTTCTTCCTGTCTTGAATCCTTCGGCACATCATTTCTCAAATGATTCAAGAGAAACCTCAAACTCGTAGCCAAATCAGAAGGTGATCTTGTGAGATCTTTCAATCCTTCCAAATCTTTCTGATCATAATAGCTTCGTTCTTCTATGAACTTGACATCTCTAGACACATATGTCCTGTTGTTGCTCGGATCATAACACTTATAACCCTTTTGTGTTGTCGAATATCCAAAGAACATACACTTGATGCTCTTCGCCTCCAACTTGCTTCTTAGGTCACCTGGAACATACACAAAGCACACACACCCAAATACACGTAAATGATCAATGGAGGGTTTAGTTTTATTGAGTACCTCAAATGGGGATATGTCTTGCAAGATTTTGGTTGGAATCCGATTGATGAGGTAGCAAGCAACCAAGACTGCATCTCCCCAAAAACTTTTAGGAAGATTGGTATGAAACATTAAGTGGCGGTTCTTCCTTTCAGCAACTCCATTTTGTTGTGGTGTGTGTGGGCAGCTAGTTTGATGTAGTATTCCATGTTTGTTTAAGTGAGCTTTAAATCTTTGATTTACATTTTAGAATGAAACGAATCCAACGCGCACGTTAAACTATCTCAATTTCTTTATTTTGAAAAAATTTAAGACCGAAATAACTACGACAAAGCATCCAAGTAATCCAATCTATCCCAAACTGTGTGAAGCCATGTAATATGCTTCATTTCTAAGCCTTTACTTAAGGAGCACAAGTGATAAGTTTAGATTGATCATTTTAATTGGCCGATCAACTTGACATGTACGCACTAAATAATCCGTAACTTTTGATTTAAAGTTCAAAATGACATGAATCCAATGCGTTAAGCTAGCTCAATTTTCTGTATTATGACAACATTTGAGACTGAAAGAACTATTACAAAGCCTCCAAGTAATGCAATCTATCCTAAAATGCGTGATGCCATGCATTATACTTTATTTATAAGCATTTACTCAAGGAGCACCAATGATCAGTTTAGAATGGTCATTTTAACTAGCTGATCAACCTGACATGCCTGTACTAAATCAGCTTTAATTTTTGATTTAAAGCTCAAAATGACAAGAATCCAACGCCCACGTTAACTGAGCTCAATCTTCCATATTGTGACATCATTCGAGAGTGAAAGAGTAACAAGAAAGCCTCAAAACAATCCAATCTATACCAAAATGCGTGATGCCATGCATTATGCTTCATTTATAAACCTTTACTCAAGGAGCACCAATGATCAATTTAGAATGATCATTTTAAATTTTCGATCAACATGACATGTCTACAGTAAATCTTCTGTAACTTTTGATTTAGAGTTTAAAATGTCACGAATCCAACTTCAATGCTAACCTAGCTCAATTTTATATATTGTGACAAAATTTAAGACCACATAAGCTACGACAAAGCCTCAAAGTAATCCAATCTATCCTAAAATTCATGATGCCATGCATTATGTTTTATTTGTAAGCTCTTACACAAGGGCCACCAGTGAGCAGTTTAGAATGATCATTTTCATAGGCCGATGAATTTCACATGTCCACGCTAAATCGTCCGTAACTTTTGATTTAGAGTTCAAATGACAAGAATCCAACGCCCAGGTTAAACTAGCTCAATTTTCTATATAATGACAAAATTTAAGACCAAAATAGCTAGAACAAAGCTTCCAAGTAATCCAATCTATTCTAGAAATGCATGATGCCATGCATTATGCTTCAGTTATATGGCTTTACTCAAGGAGCACCAATGATCCATTTAAAATGATCATTTAACTAAGTGATCAACTTGACATGTCTGCACTAAATAGCCTTTTACTTTAAATTTAGAGCTCAAAATAACATGAATCTAATGCTGACATTAGGCTAGCTCAATTTTCCATATTATGACAACATTTTAGACTGAAAGAGCTACGAAAAAACCTCGAAGTAATACAATGTATCCCAAAGTGCATGATGCCATGCATTATGCTTCATTTATAGGCCTTTACAGAAGGAGCACGAATGATCTGTTTACACTGATCATTTTACCTAGCCGATCAATTTCACATGTCAGCACCAAATCGTCTATAACTTTTGATTTAGAGTTCAGAAAGGTACAAATCCAACGCCTACATTAAACTAGTTCAATTTTCTATATTGTGATAAAATTTAAGACCGAAATAACTAGGAAAAATCCTCCAAATCCAATCTATCCCAAAATGTGTGATGCTATGCATTATGCTTCATTTATAAGGCTTTATCAAGGGGCACCAATGATCAATTTAGAATGATCATTTTTACTAGCTGATCAACTTGACATGTCTCCACTAAATCATCTTTACCTTTCTATTTAGAGCTCAAAATGACATGAATTCAATGCCCACGTTAAGCTAGTTCAACTTTTCATATTGTGACAACATTTCAGACTGAAAGAGCTACAACAAAGTCTCAAAATAATCCAATGTATCCCAAACTATGATAACATGCATTATGCTTCATTTGTATGCCTTTACTCATGGAGCACAAGGGATGCTCGACATGTCCACACTAAATCATCCGTAACTTTTGATCATTCTAGAAATGCGTGATGCCATGCATAATGCTTCATTTATAAGGCTTTACTCAAGCAGCACCAATGATCCGTTTAGAATGATCATTTATCTAAGTGATCAACTTGACATCTCTAAACTAAATAGTCTTTAGATTTCAATTTAGAGCTCAAAACAATATGAATCTAATGCCAACATTAAGCTAGCTAAATTTTCCATATTGCGATAACATTTCAGACTGGAAGAGCTACGACAAAGCCTCCAAGTAATTAAATGTATCCTAAGCTACATCATGCCATGCATAATGCTTCATTTATAAGCCTTTACAGAAGGAGCACCAATGATCAGTTTAGAATGATCATTTTAACTTGCCGATCAATTTCACATGTCATCACCAAATCGTCCATAAATTTTGATTTAGAGTTGAGAATGAGACAAATCCAACGCCCACATTAAACTAGCTCAATGTTCTCTATTGTGACAAAATTTAAGACCGAAATAGCTACAACAATGTCTCCAAGTAATCCAATCTATCCCAAAATGCGTGAAGCTATGCTTACCTTCATTTATATGGCTTTACTCATGGAGCACCAGTGATCAGATTAGAATCATCATTTTAACTAGCTGATCAACTAGACATGTCTGTACTAAATCGTCTTTAACTTTCGATTTTAACTAGCTCGAAATTACTTGAATCCAACAGCCACCTTAATCTAGCTCACTTTTCAATATTGTGACAACATTTGAGACTGAAAGAGCTACCATAAAGCCACCAAGTAATCCAATGTATTCCAAAATATGTGGTACCATGTATTATACGTCATTTATAAGCCTTTACTCAAGGGTCACCAATGATCCATTTGGAATGATCATTTAACTATGTGATCAACTTGACATGGCTGTACTTAATAGTCTTTAACTTTCAATTTAGAGCTCAAAATAACATGAATCTAACACCGACTTTAAGCTAGCTCAATTTTTCTATATTATGATAAGATTTCAGATTGAAAAAGCTACGACAAAGCCTCCACGTAATTTAATGTATCCCAAAATGCATTGTGCCATGCATTATGCTTTATTTATAAGCCCTTATACAAGGAGCACCAATGATCATTTTAACTGGCCGATCAATTTCACATGTCAACACCAAATCCTCTTTAGCTTTTGATATAGAGTTCAAAATGAGACGAATCGAATGCCCACATTTAACTAGTTCAATTTTCTATATTGTGAAACCATTTAAGACCGAGTCCAAGTAGTCCAATCTATCCCAAAATGCGTGATGCTATGCATTTTCTTCATTTATAAGGCTCTCCTCAAGGAGCACCAATGATCAGTTTAGACTGATCATTTTAACTAGCTGATCAACTTGACTTGTCTGTACTAAATCGTCTTCAACTTTAGATTTAGAGCTTGAACTGAGATGAATCCAAGGGCCATGTTAATCTAGCTCAATTTTAAATATTTTCACAAAATTTAAGACCAAAATAGGTACGAGAAGGCCTCCAAGTAATAAAATCCATCCCAGAATGCATGATACAATAAAGCGATTTTAACTTTTCATTTAGAGCTCAAAATGACAAGAATCCAACGCCCACGTTAAGCTAGCTCAATTTTCCATATTTTGATAACATTCGAGTGTGAAAGAGCGACAAGGAAGCCTCAACATAATCCAATCTATCCCAAAATGCGTGATGCCATGCATTACGCTTCATTTATAAGCATTTACTCAAGGAGCATCAAAGACCATTTTAGAATGATCATTTTAACTTGCCCATCAACTTGACATGTCTAAACGAAATCGTCTATAACTTTTGGTTTAGAGTGTAAAATGACACGAATCCAACACCCACGTTAAGCTAGCTCAATTTTCTATACTATGACAAAATTTAAGACAAGAAATAGCTAAGCTAGCTCAAGTTTCTATATTGTGACAAAATTTAATACCGAATAAGCTACGACAAAGCCTGCAAGTAATCCAATCTATCCTAAAATTTCTAATGTCACTTGTTATATTTCATTTGTAAGCCTTTACTCAAGGAGCACCAGTGAGCAATTTAGAATTATTACTTTAATTGCCCGATCAATTTCACATGTCCACACTAAATCATCCGTAACTTTTGATTTAGAGTTCAGACTGAGGAGAATCAACCACCAACGTTAAGCTAGCTCAATTTCTATATTGTGAGAAAATTTAAAACCAAAATAGCTACGACAAAGCCTCCAAGTAATCCAATCTATCGCAAAATTCGTGATGCCAAGTATTATGCTTCATTTATAAGGCTTTACTCAAGGAGCGCCAATGATCTGTTTAGAATGATCATTTGATTAAGTGATCAACTTGACATGTCGTCACTAAATAGTCTTCAACTTTCTTGTTAGAGCTCAAAATAACACGAGTCTAACGTCGACGTTAAGCTAGCTCAATTTTCGATATTGTGATAACATTTCAGACTAAAAGAGATATGATAAACCCTCCACGTAATCCAATGTATCCAAAACTGCATGATGCCATGCATTATGCTTCATTTATAAGCGTTTACATAAAGAGCACCAATGATCAATTTAGAATGATCATTTTAACTGGCTGATATATTTCATACGTTAGAACCAAGTTATCTGTAATTTTTGATTTAGAGTTCATAATGACACAAATCCAACGCCCACATTATGCTAGCTCAATTTTCTATATTGTGACAAACTTTAAGACCAAAATAGCTACGACAAAGCCTCCAAGTAGTCCAATCTATCCTAAAATGTGTGATGCTATGCATTATGCTTAATTTATAAGAATTTACTCAAGCAGAATCAATTATTAATTTGGAATGATCATTTAACTAAGTGATCAACTTGACATTTCTGCACTAAATAGTTTTTAATTTTTAATTTAGATCTCAAAAGAACATGAATCTAACGCTGACGTTAAACTAGCTCAAATTTTTATATTGTGACAAAATTTCAAACTGAAAGAGCTACGACAAAGCCTCCAATTAATCCAATGTATCCCAAACTGCATGATGCCATGCATTATGGTTCATTTGTAAGCCTTTATGGAAGGAGCATAATTGATCAATTTAGAACAATCATTTTAACTGGCCGATCAATTTCACATGTCAGCACCAAGTCGTTGGTAACTTTTGATTTAGAGTTCAGAATGACACGAATCCAACGCCCACGTTAAACTAGCTCAATTTTCTATATAATGACAAAATTTAAGACCAAAATAGCTAGAAAGAGCCTCCAAGTAATCCAATCTATCCCAAAATGCGTAATGCTATGCATTGTGCTTCAATTATAAGGCTTTACTCAAGGAGCACCAATGATCGGTTTAGAATGATCCTTTTAACTAGCTACTCAACTTGACATTTCTGCCCTAAATCTTCTTTAACTTTCAATTTAGAGCTCAAAATGAAATGAATCCAATGCCCACATTAAGCTTGCTCCAATTTTCATTTTGTGCAACATTTCAGACTGAAAGAGCTACGACAAAGCTTCCAAGTAATCCAATGTATCCCAAACTATGTGATGCCATGCATAATGTTTCATTCGTTAGCCTTTACTCAAGGAGCACAAGTGATCAATTTAGAACAATCATTTTAACTAGCCGATCAACTTGACATGTCCGCACTAAATCGTCTACACTTTTGATTTAAAGTTCAAAATGATACGAATCCAATGCCCACGTTAAGCTAGCTCAATTTTCTATATTATGACAACATTTGAGACTGAAAGAGTTACGACAAAGCCTCCAAGTAATGCAATCTTTCCCAAACTGCGGGATGCCCTGCATTATGCTTCATTTATATGCCTTAACTCAAGGAGCACAAATGGTCAGTTTAGAATGGTCATTTTAACAAGCTGATCAACTTGACATGTCTGCACCAAATTGACTTTAACTTTTGATGTAGAGCTCAAAATGACAAGAATCCACTGCCCACGTTAAGCTAGCTCAACTTTCCATATTGTGACATCATTCGAGAGTTAAAGAGCAACAACAAAGCCTTAAAACAATATAATCTATCCCAAAATATGTGATGCCATGCATTATTCTTAATTTATAAGCATTTACTCAAATAGCACCAATGATCAGTTTAGAATGATCATTTTAACATGCCGATCAAGTTGACATATCTACACTAAATCGTCCATAATTTTTTATTTGGAGTTTAAAATGACATGAACCCAACACCCTTGCTAAACTAGCTCAATTTTCTATACTGTGACAAATTTTAAGACGGAAATAGCTAGGACAAAGCCTCCAAGTAAACCAACCTATCCTAAAATGCCTGGCGCCATCAACTATGCTTCATTTGTAAGCCTTTATTCAAGGATCACCAGTGAACAGTTTAGAATGATCATTTTCATAGGCCGATCGATTTCACATGTCCACACTAAATCGTCTGTAACTGTTGATTTAGAGTTCAGAATGACAAGAATCCAACGCCCACGTTAAACTAGCTCAATATTTCTATATTGTGACAAAATTTAAGACCAAAATAGCTACGACAAAGCCTCTAAGTAATATCAATCTATTCTAAATATGCGTGATACCATGCATTATTCTTCAGTTATATGGCTTTAGTCAAGGAGCACCAATGATCCGTTTAGAATGATCATTTAACTAAGTGATCAACTTGACATGTCAGCACTAAATAGCCGTTAACTTTCAATTTAGAGCTCAAAATAACATGAATCTAACGCTGACATTAAGCTACCTCAATTTTCCATATTGTGACAACATTGTACATTAAAAGAGCTACGACAAAACCTCGAACTAATACAATGTATCCCAAACTCCATGATGCCATGCATTATGCTTCATTTATAGGCCTTTACAGAAGGAGCACGAATGACCTTTTTACAATGATCATTTTACATAGCCGGTCAATTTCGCATGTCAGCACCAAATCGTCTGTAACTTTTGATTTAGAGTTCAGAATGGTACGAATCCAACGCCTACATTAAACTAGCTCAATTTTCTATATTGTGACAAAATTTAAGACCCAAATAGCTAGGACAAAGCCTCCAATTAATCCAATCTATCCCCAAATACGTGATGCTATGCATTATACATCATTTATTAGGCTTTATCAAGGGGCACCTATGATCAATTTAGAATGATCATTTTTACTAGCTGATCAACTTGACATGTCTCCAATAAATCGTGTTTAACTTTCTATTTAGAGCTCAAAATGACTTGAATCCAATGCCCACGTTACGCTAGCTCAAGTTTTCATATTGTGACAACATTTCAGACTCAAAGCGCTACGACAAAGTCTCAAAATAATCCAATGTATCCCAAACTGCGTGATGCCATGCATTATGCTTTATCTATAAGCCTTTACCCACGGAGCACAAGTGATCAGTTTAGAATGATCATTTTAACTACCCGATCAACTTGACATGACCGCACTTAATCGACCGTAACTTTTGATTTAAAGTTCGAAAGGACACGAATGCAATGCACACATTAAAATAACTCAATTTTCTATATTATGACAACTTTTGAGATTGAAAGAGCTACGAAAAAGCCTCCAAGTAATGCAATGTATCTCAAATTGCCTGATGCCATGCATTATACTTCATTTATAAGCCTTTACTCAAGGAGCACCAATGATCAGGTTAGAAAGGTCATTTTAACAAGGTGATCAACTTGACATGTCTGCACTAAATCGACTTTAACTTTGATTTAGAGCTGAAAATGACAAGAATCCACTGCCCACGTTAAGCTAGCTCAATTTCCCATATTGTGACATCATTCGAGAGTGAAAGAGCAACAACAAAGCCTCAAAACAATATAATCTATCCCAAAATATGTGATGCCATGCATTATGCTTCATTTATAAGCCTTTACTCGAGGAGCACCAATGACCAGATTAGAATAATCTTTTTAACTTGCTGATCAATTTGACATGTCTACACTAAATCGTCTGTAACTTGTGATTTAGAGTTTAAAAGGACACGAATCCAGCAACCACGCTAAGCTAGCTCAATTTTCTATATTGTGACAAAATTTAACACTGAAATAGCAATGACAAAGCCTCCAAGTAATCCAAACTATCCTAAAATGCCTGATGCCATGCATTATGCTTCATTTGTAAGCCTTTACTTAAGGAGCAACAGTGAGCAGTTTAGAATGATCATTTTAACTGGCCGATCAATTTCACATGTCCAAGCTAAATCATATGTAGCTTTGTATTTACAGTTCAGAATTACAAGAATGCAACGCCCACATTAAGCCAGTTTAATTTTCTATATTGTGACAAAATTTAAGACCGAAAGACCTACGACAAAGCCTCCAACTAATCCAATCTATCCCAAAATGCATGATGCCATGCATTATGTTTCATTTATAAGGCTTTACTCAAGCAACACCAATGATCCGTTTAGATTGATCATTTAGCTTAGTGATCAATTTGACATCTCTACACTAAATAGTATTTAGCTTTCAATTTAGAGCTCAAAACAATATGAATGTAATGCCAACATTAAGCTAGCTAAATTTTCCATATTGTGATGACATTTCAGACTGAAAGAGCTACGACAAGGCCTCCAAGTAATTAAATGTATCTTAAATTACATCATGCCATGCATAATGCTTCATTTATAAACCTTTACAGAAGGAGCACCAATGATCAGTTTAGAATGATCATTTTAACTTTCCGATCAATTTCACATGTCAACACCAAATTGTCCATATTTTTTTATTTAGAGTTCAGAATGAGACGAATTCAATGCCCACATTAAACTAGCTCAATTTTCTACGATGTGACAAAATTTAAGACCGAAATAGCTACAACAAAGTCTCCAAGTAATCCAATCTATCCCAAAATGCATGATGCTATGCATTATGCTTCATTTATATGGCTTTACTCAAGGAGCACTAGTGATCGATTAGAAAAATCAATTTAACTAGCTGATCAACTAGACATCTCTGTACTAAATCGTCTTTAACTATCGATTTAGAGCTCGAAATGACACGAATCCAACGGCCACATTAATCCAGCTCAATTTTCAATATGGTGACAACATTTGAGACTGAAAGAGCAACCATAAAGCCACCAAGTTATCCAATGTAATCCAAAATACGTGGTACCATGTATTATACTTCATTTATAAGCCTTTACTCAAGGATCACCAATGATCCGTTTGGAATGATCATTTAACTAAGTGATCAACTTGACATGCCTGCACTTAATAGTCTTTAGCTATCAATTTAGAGCTTAAAACAATATGAATGTAATGCTAACATTAAGCTAGCTAAATTTTCCATATTGTGATAACATTTCAGACTGAAAGAGCTACGACAAAGCCTCCAAGTAATTAAATGTATCTTAAACTACATCATGCCATGCATAATGCTTCATTTATAAACCTTTACAGAAGGAGCACCAATGATCAGTTTAGAATGATCATTTTAACTTGCCGATCAATTTCACATGTCAGCACCAAATCGTCCGTAATTTTTGATTTAGAGTTTAGAATGAAACGAATCCAACGCCCACATTAAACTAGCTCAATTTTCTATTATGTGATAAAATTTAAGACCGAAATAGCTACAACAAAGTCTCCAAGTAATCCAATCTATCCCAAAATGCGTGATGCTATGCATTATGCTTCATTTATATGGCTTTACTCAAGGAGAACCAGTGATCAGATTAGAATGATCATTTTAACTAGCTGATCAACTAGACATCTCTGTACTAAATCATCTTTAACTTTCGATTTAGAGCTCGAAATGACACTAATCCAACGGCCACATTAATCCAGCTCAATTTTCAATATTGTGACAACATTTGAGACTGAAAGAGCAACCATAAAGCCACCAAGTAATCCAATGTATTTCAAAATACGTGGTACCATGTATTATACTTCATTTATAAGCCTTTACTCAAGGATCACCGATGATCCGTTTGGAATGATCATTTAACTAAGTGATCAACTTGACATGTCTGCACTTAATAGTCTTTAACTTTCAATTTAGAGCTCAAAATAACATTAATCTAACGCCGACGTTAAGCTAGCTCAATTTTCTATATTGTGATAAGATTTCAGATTGAAAGAGCCACGACAAAGCCTCCAAGTAATTTAATGTATCCCAAAATGCATAGTGTCATGCATTATGCTTGATTATAAGCCTTTATTGAAGGAGCACCAATGATCATTTTAACTAGCCGATCAATTTCACATGTCAGCACCAAATCATCCGTAACTTTTGATTTAGAGTTCAAAATGAGACGAATCGAATGCCCACATTTAACTAGCTCAATTTTCTATATCGTGATTAGATTTCAGATTGAAAGAGCCAGGACAATGCCTCCAAGCAATTTAATGTATCCCAAAAAGCATAATACCATGTATTATGCTTTATTTATAAGCCTTTATAGAAGAAGCACCAATGATCATTTTAGAATGATCATTTTAACTGGCTGATCAATTTCACATGCCAGCACCAAACCATCCGTAACTTTTGATTTAGAATTCAAAATGAGACGAATCGAACGCCCACATTTAACTAGCTCAAATTTCTATATTGTGAAAACATTTATGACCGAAATAGCTACGAAAAAGCCTCTAGGTAGAGTTGCTATGATTTGCTGAGATAGTTTTCCTTTTTATGTGCTGCTCGGCCTGAACCGCAAGATGCAGCAACTCGCCCAGAACATGATAGGTTTGTCTCCCCATTTTTCTAGCAATTCGATCTTTCTGACCATATAGGAATTGAGCAATCAAAGTTTCTTCTGAATCTTCGGTCTCCAACCTGTTTTTAAGCATTTTAAACTCATCAAATATTCTTCAACAGATTTAGAACCTTGAGTTAGTTTTCTAAATTTCTTCTGCAACTCTTTGTAATAGTATGCAGGGACATATCTCCTCCTTAGTTGGAACCTCATGTCTTCCCAAGTAGTGATCTGACCATGTCTATGTCTTCTTCTTTCAGACACATCTCTGTCCCACCAAGCTAGAACGCTTTCAGTGAGTTGAGCAGCTGCTAGAGACACTTTTCTCTGATCTGAGTAGTTGTAATACTCAAATATGTATTCCATATGCCTTTCCCAATCAAGGTAGGCATCTGGATTAACATTTCCAGCAAAGGTTGGTGCCGTGAGCTTTATGTCTCTGTTTCCATGGCAAGATTCTTCTACTCTATCTCTGTCACATTGATATTTTCTTCTTGGTCTATGATTATGATCAGGTTCTGGTGGAAAATCATCTTCTAAGTCAGCTATTTCATCCTCCTCCTGATTCACACGTTGGGCATTCGCATTTCTGATAGAATTTCTGCGAATTGGTGGTGGTTGTTCTATTCTTGTCATGCGATCTCCTAGGTTCTGGTTGAATCTGAATAGCAGCAAGCATCTGAGAAACATTCACATCTACTGGTTCTCCCATAGTCACACTAAACAAACAGATCAAGTGCAAAAGAAGTCGAATACACACAATCAAAACACAACTTAAAATGGACAGAACTAGTTGCAGCAGCAAAAGAAGTCGAATATACACAATCAAAACAACTGAAAATCGACAATCTATTTGCAGCAGCAAAGAACGTCAAATAGACATAATCAAAACAACTAAAAATCAGCAGCAAATGAAGTCGAATAGACACAATCAAAACAACTGAAAATCGAGAATCTAGTTGCAGCAGCATAGGAAGTCAAATAGACATAATCAAAAACAACTAAAAATGGACAGAACTAGTTGCAGCAACAAAGGAAGTCGAATAGACACAATCAAAACAACTGAAAATCGACAATCTAGTTGCAACAGCAAAGGAAGTCAAATAGACACAATCAAAAACAACTAAAAATGGACAGAACTAGTTGCAGCAACAAAGGAAATTGAATTGACACAATCAAAACAACTGAAAATCGACAAATCTAGTTGCAGCAACACAAGCTATCAACAACTAAAGATGTTATTAGCTTTTAACACACAAAAAAAACAGATTGGGGTTCGATTTTTTAGGTTGTATGAAGAGATGCAGTTTGACAGCAAGTTAACAAGGAAATGACAGAGTAAAAACGAAAATGGGGTTAGATAAACCTGAATAGGAGCGATTAAGCTCTGATACCAGATGATGCAGGAACAAGAGGACTTTTTCGAGCAAGGGGAACAGCTGGGGAGGCTCTAGCTAGCTGTATAGCACTTACTAGAGACTCACGAGTGATGGGTTGATGGTGACCCTTCAGCTGGCTGTAGAGCACTTTCTTGAGGATCTAAGTGAGGATTGAGTAGAGAGGAAGATCAAGAGACGCCACATAGATTATGGAAGGTCTGCGATAAGTCTAGAGCACTCAAGCTTCAAGGATTCTCACACAAGAAGGCTGGAGGCGTCAGCTCCTTTCAAAGGAAGAAAAACTAGGTTTTTATTTCATAAAACTTAAGTGATTACATGTTGAGAATGGACTTTATATACTAGTACAGAAGCAGGTGCCTTCTAGGGCTAAAAATACATTATAATGGAAGGACTAAAATGAAAATAACAGCAAGACATTAGTACCTAAAGACAAATAAAAGACTCTTAAACTTAACAGTCACATTCCTGCAAAAACAAGCAAATAAACTTGTTAATTCAAACATAAGAATTTTAAATACGCACCTTGGTCTCTAGTAGCTTCTTATAATGCCTTCTTAAGTTTTTTTAGCAATGATGAACAAGGTTGTATCTCTGAAGCCTTGTAAAACTGGAAGGAGTGAAATTGTTGTATTCTTTAGTTGTTCATAGTCTCCTTGTAATTCTTTAGTAAGTTCAGCTTCATGGAATCCTCCATCTTATATGATTGTTATGAGACTCTCGACAGACTTGTTGAACATCTTACTAAGGTTTCTTATGCCTGATCTTGTTCTTGGAGCTTGTCTCATAATAGGTATATTAATGGGCTCTTCCTCAGCTTCTAGTGAGTTAGTATTGATGTCTTCATCATCCAATGTATCCCAAACTGCGTGATGTCATACATTATGCTTCATTTATATGCCTTTACTCAACAAGGACCAATGATGACTTTGGAATGGTCATTTTAACTGGCCGATTAACTTGACATGTCCACACTAAACCGTCCATAGTTTTTGATTTAGAGTTCAAAATGACACGAATCCAACGCCAACGTTAAGCTAGCTCAATTTTTTCTATTGTGAAAAAATGTAACACCGAAGTAGCTACAACAAAGCTTCCAATGTAATCCAATGTATCCCAAACTGCGTAATACAATGTATTATGCTTCATTTCTAAGCCTTTACTTAAGGAGCACCAATGATCAGTTTAGAATGACCATTTTAACAAGCCGATCAACTTGACATGTCCACACTAAATCGTCCTTACCTCTTTCTTTAGAGTTCAAAATGATACGAATCCAATGCCCACGTTATACTAGCTCAATTTTCTATATTGTGACAAAATATAAGACCAAAATAGCTATGAGAAAGCTTCCAAGTAATTCAATCTATCCCAAACTGGGTGATGCCATGCATTATGTTTCATTTATAAACCTTTACTCAAGGAGAACCAATTATCAGTTTAGAATGATCATTTTAACTAGCTGATCAACTTTATATGTCCGCACTAAATCGTCTTTAACTTTTGATTTAGAGCTCAAAACGAGTGCAACACCCACGTTAAGCTAGCTCAATTCTCCATATTGTGACAACATTGGAGACAAAAATAGCTAATACAAAGCCTCCAAGTAATCCAATGTATCCCAAACTGTGTGATGCCACGCATTTGCTTCATTTATAAGCCTTTACTCAAAGAGCACCAATGATCAATTTAGAATGATCATTTTATCTGGCCGATTAACTTGACATGCTTGCACCAAATCGTTCGTAACTTTTGATTTAGAGTTCAAAATGACACAAATCCAATGCCAACGTTAAGCTAGCTCAATTTTCTATATTGTGACAACATTTGGAACGGAAAGAGCTACGATAAAGCCTCCAAGTAATCCAATGTATCCCAAACCTCGTGATGCCATGTAATATGCTTCATTTATAAACATTTACTCAAGACGCACCAATTATCATTTTATAATGTTCATTTTAACTACCTGATAAACTTGTTATGTTTACACTAAATCTTCTTTAACTTTTTCTTTAGAGCTCGAAATGACATGAGTCCAACGCCCACGTTAAGGCAGCTCAATTTTCAATATTGTTACAACATTTGAGAATGAAATAGCTACTACAACGCCTCCCAGTAATCAAATGTATACCAAACTGTGTGACGGCATGCATTATGCCTCATTTATTAGCCTTTACTCAAGGAGCACCAATGATCAGTTTAGAATGATCATTTTAACTGGCCGATCAACTAGACATGTCCGAACTAAATCGTCCTTAACTTTTGATTAAGAGTTCGGAATGACATGAATCAAATACCCACGTAAAGCTAGCTCAATTTTCAATGTTGTGACAACATTTGAGACTGAAAGAGCTACAACAAACCCTCCAAGTAATCCAATGTATCCCAAACTGTATGATGCCATGCATTATGCTTCATTTATAAAGCTTTACTTAAGGAGCATCAATGATCAGTTTAGAATGATCATTTTAACTAGCTGATTAGCTTGACATGTCCGCACTGAATCGTCTTTAACTTTTGATTTAGAGCAAAAAAAGACATAAATCAAACACCCACGTTACGTTACCTCAATTTTTCATATTGTGACAACATTTGAGACTAAAAAAGCTATGAAAAAGACTCCAAACAATCCAATGTATCCCAAACTGCGTGATGCCATGTATTATGCTTCATTGATAAGCTTTTACAAAAGGAGCACCAGTGATCAGTTTTGAATGATCAACATTAAGCTAACTTAATATGCCTGCACTAAACTATCTATAACTTTTGATTGAGAGTTTAAAATGATATGAATCCAACACCCACGTTAAGCTAGCTAAATTTTATATATTGTGACAAGATTAAAGGCCGAAATAGCAATGAAAAAGCCTCCAAATAATCCAGTCTATCCCAAACTATGTGATGTCATGCATTATGCTTCATTAATAAGCCTTTGCTCAAGGAGCACTAATGATTAGTTTAGAATGATCAATTTTAACTAGCTGATCAACTTGACATGTTCGCACTAAATCGTCTTTAACTTTTGATTTAGAGGTCTAAATGACATAAGTCCAACTCACACGTTAAGATACCTCAATTTTGCATATTATGACAACATTTGAGACTGAAAGAGCTACTACAAAGCCTCCATGTAATCTAATGAATCCCAAATTGCGTTATGCCATGTATTATTCTTCATTAATAAGCCTTTACTCAAGGAGCACCGATGATCTGTTTAGAAGGATCATTTTGATTGGCCGATCAACTTGACATGCCGTCACTAAATCATCCGTAACTTTTGATTTAGAGTTCAGAATGACACGAATCCAATGCACACGTTAAGGTAGCTCAATTTTCTATATTGTGACAAAATGTAACACCCAAATAGCTACGATAAAGCCTCCAAGTAATCCAATTTATCCCAATTTGGGTGATGCCACGCATTATGCTTCATTTATAAGCCTTTACTCAAGGAGCACCAATGATGAGTTTATAATAATTATTTTCACTAGCTGATCAACTTGATATGTCCAAACTAAATCGTCTTTAACTTTGATTTAAAGGTCAAAATGACATGAGTCCAACGCCCACGTAAGCCCCCCCAATTTTCAACATTATGACAACATTTGATACTGAAAGAGCTACTACGAAGCCTCCAAGTAATCTTATGAATCCCAAACTACGTGATGCTATGCATTATGCTTCATTTATAAGCCTTTACTCAAGGAGCAGCACTGATCAGTGTAGGATATTACTTTTAATTGCCCGATCAACTTGACATATCCGCACTAAATCATACATAACTTTTGATTCAGAGTTCAAAATGTCACGAATCTAACATCCACGTTAAACTAGTTCAATTTTTTATATTGTGACAAAATTTATTACCAAAATAGCTACGACAAAGCCTCCAAGTACTACAGTGTATCCCACACTATGTGATGCAAGGCATTATGCTTCATTTGTAAACCTTTGCCTAATGAGCACCAATGATCAATTTAGAATGATCATATTAACTGGCCGAATAACTTGACATGTCCACATGTCCACATTTCAGACCGAAATAGGTAGGAAAAAGCGTTCAAGTAATCCAATCTATCCCAAAATGCGTGATGCTATACATTGTGCTTCATTTATAAGGCTTTACTGAAGGAGCACCAATGATCGGCTTAGAATGATCCTTTTAACTAGCGGCTCAACTTGACATGTCTACACTAAATCGTCTTTAACTTTCAATTTAGAGTTCAAAATGACATGAATCCAATGCCCACGTTAAGCTTGCTCAAATTTTCATTTTGGGCAACATTTGATACTGAAAGAGCTACGACAAAGCTTCCATGTAATCCAATGTATCCCAAACTATGTGATGCCATGCATAATGCTTCATTTGTTAGCCTTTACTTAAGGAGCACTAGTGATCAGTTTACAACGATCATTTTAACTAGCCGATCAACTTGACATGTCCGTACTAAATCTTTTGTAACTTTTGATTTAAAGTTCAAAATGACACGAATCCAATACCCACGTTAAGCTAGCTCAATTTTCTATATTATGACAACATTTAAGACTGAAATAGTTATGACAAAGTGTCCAAGTAATGCAATCTTTCCCAAACTGTGGGATGCCCTGCATTATGCTTCATTTATAAGCCTTTACTCAAGGAGCACAAATGATCAGTTTAGAATGGTTATTTTATCAAGCTGATGAACTTGACATGTCTGCACTAAATTGATTTTAACTTTTGGTGTAGAGCTCAAAATAACAAGAATCTACTGCACACGTTAAGCTAGCTCAGTTTTCCATATTGTGACATCATTAGAGAGTGAAAGAGCAACAACAAATCCTCAAAACAATCTAATCTATCCCAAAATATGTGATGCCATGCAATTTGCTTTATTTATAAGCATTTACTCAAAGAGCACCAATGATCAGTTTAGAATGATCATTTTAACATGCCGATCAACTTGACATATCTACACTAAATCGTCCATAATTTTTGATTTGGAGTTTAAAATGACATGAACCCAACACCCACGCTAATCTAGCTCAATTTTCTATATTGTGACAAAATTTAAGACATAAATAGCTAGGTCAAAGCCTCCAAGAAATCCAATTTATCCTAAAATGCCTGGTGCCATCAATTATGCTTCATTTATAAGCCTTTATTCAAGGAGTACCAGTGAGTAGTTTAGAATGATCATTTTCATAGGCCGATCAATTTCACATGTCCACGCTAAATCGTCCGTAACTTTTGATTTAGAGTTCAAATGACAAGAATCCAACGCCCAGGTTAAACTAGCTCAATTTTCTATATTGTGACAAAATTTAAGACCAAAATAGCTACGACAAAGCCTCCAAGTAATCCAATCTATTCTAGAAATGGGTGATGTCATGCATTATGCTTCAGTTATATGGCTTTACTCAAGGAGCACCAATGATCCATTTAGAATGATCATTTAACTAAGTGATCAACTTGACATGTCTGCACTAAATAGCCTTTAACTTTCAATTTAGAGCTCAAAATAACATGAATCTAACGCTGACATTAAGCTAACTCAATTTTCCATATTATGACAACATTTTAGACTGAAAGAGCTACGACAAAACCTCGAAGTAATACAATGTATCCCAAACTGCATGATGCCATGCATTATGCTTCATTTATAGGCCTTTACAGAAGGAGCACGAATTATCTGTTTACAATGATCATTTTACCTAGCCGATCAATTTCACATGTCAGCACCAAATCGTCTATAACTTTTGATTTAGAGTTCAGAAAGGTACAAATCCAACGCCTACATTAAACTAGTTCAATTTTCTATATTGTGATATAATTTAAGACCGCAATAGCTAGGAAAAATCCTCCAATTAATCCAATCTATCCCAAAATGTGTGATGCTATGCATTATGCTTCATTTATAAGGCTTTATCAAGGGGCACCAATCATCAATTTAGAATGATCATTTTTACTAGCTGATCAACTTGACATGTCTCCACTAAATCATCTTTACCTTTCTATTTAGAGCTCAAAATGACATGAATTCAATGCCCACGTTAAGCTAGCTCAACTTTTCATATTGTGACAACATTTCAGACTGAAAGAGCTACAACAAAGTCTCAAAATAATCCAATGTATCCCAAACTGCGTGATACCATGCATTATGCTTCATCTGTAAGCCTTTACTCATGGAGCACAAGTGATCAGTTTAGAATGATCATTTTAACTGGCCTATCAACTTGACATGTCCGCACTAAATCATCCATATCTTTTGATTTAAAGTTCAAAAGGACACGAATCCAATGCCCACGTTAAGCTAGCTCAATTTTCTTTATTGTGACAACTTTTGAGATTGAAAGAGCTACGAAAAAGCCTCCAAGTAATGCAATCTATCTCAAACCTTGTGATGCCATGCATTATACTTCATTTATAAGCCTTTACTCAAGGAGCACCAATGATCAGGTTAGAAAGGTCATTTTAACAAGGTGATCAACTTGACATGTATGCACTAAATCGACTTTAACTTTTGATTTAGAGCTCAAAATGATAAGAATCCAACGCCCATTTAAGCTAGCTCAATTTTCCGTTTGTGACATCATTCGAAAGTGAAATAGCAACAACAAAGCCTCAAAACAATCTAATCTATTTCAAAATATCCTATGTATTGCATTATGCTTCATTTATAAGCCTTTACTCGAGGAGCACCAATGATCAGTTTAGAATGATCTTTTTAACTTGCTGAACAATTTACCATGTCTACACTGAATCATATGTAACTTCATATTTAGAGTTTAAAATGACACGAATCCAACAACCATGATAAGCTTGCTCAATTTTCTATATTGTGACAAAATTTAACACGTAAATAGCTATGACAAAGACTCCAAGTAATCCAATCTATCCTAAAATGCCTGATGTCATGCATTATGCTTCATTTGTATATCTTTACTTAAGGAGGAACAGTGAGCAGTTTAGAATGATCATTTTAACTGGCCGAAAATTTTTTATGTCCACGCTAAATCATATGTAACTTTTGATTTACAGTTCAGAATGACAAGAATGCAACACCCACGTTAAGCCAGCTTAATTTTCTATATTGTGACAAAGTTTAAGACCGAAATACCTATGCCAAAGCCTCCAACTAATCCTATCTATCCCAAAATGCGTGATGCCATGCATTATGCTTCATTTATAAGGCTTTACTCAACCAGCACCAATGATCCGTTTAGAATGATTATTTATCTAAGTGATCAACTTGACATCTCTAAACTAAATAGTCTTTAGATTTCAATTTAGAGCTCAAAACAATATGAATCTAATGCCAACATTCAGCTAGCTACATTTTCCATATTGTGATAACATTTCAGACTGAAAGAGCTACGACAAAGCTTCCAAGTAATTAAATGTATCCTAAGCTACATCATGCCATGCATAATGCTTCATTTATAAGCCTCTACGGAAGGAGCGCCAATGATTAGTTTAGAATGATCTTTTTAACTTGCCGATCAATTCCACATGTCAGCACCAAATCGTCCGTAACTTTTGATTTAGAGTTCACAATGAGAGAAATCCAACGCCCACATTAAACTAGCTCAATGTTCTATATTGTGACAAAATTTAAGACCGAAATAGCTACAACAATGTCTCCAAGTAATCCAATCTATCCCAAAATGCGTGATGCTATGCTTATGCTTCATTTATATGGCTTTACTCAAGGAACACCAGTGATCAGATTAGAATGATCATTTTAACTAGCTGATCAACTAGACATGTCTGTACTAAATCGTCTTTAACTTTCGATTTAGAGCTCGAAATGACATGAATCCAACAGCCACATTAATCTAGCTCAATTTTCAATATTCTGACAACATTTGAGACTGAAAGAGCTACCATAAAGCCACCAAGTAATCCAATGTATTCCAAAATACGTGGTACCATGTATTATACGTCATTTATAAGCCTTTAGTCAAGGGTCACCAATGATCTGTTTGGAATGATCATTTAACTAAGTGATCAACTTGACATGGCTGCACTTAATAGTTTTTAACTTTCAATTTAGAGCTCAAAATAACTTGAATCTAACGCCGACATTAAGCTAGCTCAATTTTCTATATTATGATAAGATTTCAGATTGAAAGAGCTACGACAAAGCCTCCAAGTAATTTAATGTATCCCAAAATGCATAGTGCCATGCATTATGCTTTATTTATAAGCCCTTATACAAGGAGCACCAATGATCATTTTAACTAGCCGATCAATTTCACATGTCAGCACCAAATCATCTGTAGCTTTTGATTTAGAGTTCAAAATGAGACGAATCGAACGCCCACATTTAACTAACTCAATTTTCTATATTGTGAATCAATTGAAGACCGAAATAGCTACAAAAAAGCGTCCAAGTAGTCCAATTTATCCCAAAATGCGTGATGCTATGCATTTTCTTCATTTATAAGGCTTTCCTCAAGGAGCACCAGTGATCAATTTAGACTGATCATTTTAACTAGCTGATCAACTTGACTTGTCTGTACTAAATCGTCTTCAACTTTTGATTTAGAGCTCGAACTGAGATGAATCCAAGGGCCATGTTAATCTAGCTCAATTTTAAATATTGTCACAAAATTTAAGACCAAAATAGGTACGAGAAGGCCTCCAAGTAATCAAATCCATCACAGAATGCGTGATGCCGTGCAATATGCTTCATTTATCAGCCTTTACTAAAGGAGCACAAATGATCTGTTTAGAATGGTCAACTTGACATGCCTGCAATAAAGCAACTTTAACTTTTCATTTGGAGCTCAAAATGACCAGAATCCAACCCCCACGTTAAGCTAGCTCAATTTTCCATATTTTGACAACATTCGAGTGTGAAAGAGCGACAAGGAAGCCTCAACATAATCCAATCTATCCCAAAATACGTGATGCCATGCATTACGCTTCATTTATTAGCATTTACTCAAGGAGCATCAAAGACCAGTTTAGAATGATCATTTTAACTTGCCCATCAACTTGACATGTCTAAACAAAATCCTCTATAACTTTTGATTTAGAGTGTAAAATGACACGAATCCAACACCCACGTTAAGCTAGCTCAATTTTCTATACTATGACAAAATTTAAGACAAGAAATAGCTAAGCTAGCTCAAGTTTCTATATTGTGACAAAATTTAATATCGAATAAGCTACCACAAAGCCTGCAACTAATCCAATCTATCCTAAAATTTCTAATGTCACTCATTATATTTCATTTGTAAGCCTTTACTCAAGGAGCACCAGTGAGCAATTTAGAATTATTACTTTAATTGGCCGATCATTTTCACATGTCCACACTAAATCGTCCGTAACTTTTGATTTAGAGTTCAGAATGAGGATAATCAACCACCAACGTTAAGCTAGCTCAATTTTCTATATTGTGAGAAATTTAAAACCGAAATAGCTACGACAAAGCCTCCAAGTATTATGCTTCATTTATAAGGCATTACTCAAGGAACGCCAATGTTCTGTTTAGAATTGTCATTTAACTAAGTGATCAACTTGACATGTCTGCCCTAAATAGTCTTCAACTTTCTTGTTAGAGCTCAAAATAACATGAGTCTAACGTCGACGTTAAGCTAGCTCAATTTTCGATATTGTGATAACATTTCAGATTAAAAGAGCTATGATAAACCCTCCAAGTAATCCAATGTATCCCAAACTGCATGATGCCATGCATTATGCTTCATTTATAAGCCTTTACATAAAGAGCACCAATGATCAGTTTAGAATGATCATTTTAACTGGCCGATATATTTCATATGTTAGAACCAAGTCGTCCGTAACTTTTGATTTAGAGTTCATAATGACACAAATCCAACTCCCACGTTATGCTAGCTCAATTCTCTATATTGTGACAAACTTTAAGACCAAAATAGCTACGACAAAGCCTATCCAAGTAGTCCAATCTATCCTAAAATGTGTGATGCTATGCATTATGCTTAATTTATAAGAATTTACCCAAGCAGAATAAACTATTAATTTAGAATGATCATTTAACTAAGTGATCAACTTCACATTTCTGCACTAAATAGTTTTTAATTTTTTAATTTAGATCTCAAAATAACATGAATCTAACGCCGACGTTAAACTAGCTCAATTTTTATATTGTGACAAAATTTCAAACTGAAAGAGCTACGACAAAGCCTCCAATTGTATCCCAAACTGCATGATGCCATGCATTATGGTTCATTTGTAAGCCTTTACAGAAGGAGCATAATTGATCAATTTTGAACGATCATTTTAACTGGCCGATCAATTTCACATGTCAGCACCAAGTCGTCCGTAACTTTTGATTTAGAGTTCAGAATGACACGAATCCAACGCCCACGTTAAACTAGCTCAATTTTCTATATTATGACAAAATTTAAGACCGAAATAGCTAGGAAAAAGCCTCCAAGAAATCCAATCTATTCTAAAAATGCGTGATACCATGCATTATTCTTCAGTTATATGGCTTTACTCAAGGAACACCAATGATCCATTTAGAATGATCATTTAACTAAGTGATCAACTTGACATGTCTACACCAATGATCAATTTAGAATGATCATATTAACTGGCAGATCAACTTGACATGTCACCTGTAACTTTTTATTTAGAGTTCAGAATGACACAAATCCAACGTCCACATTAAGCTAGCTCAATATTTAATATTGTGAAAAAAATTAAAACATAAATAGCTACAACAAAGCCTCCAAGTAATTCAATCTATCCCAAACTTTCTGATGCCATGCAATATGCTTCATTTGTATATTTGCTCAATGAGCACTAATGATCAGTTTAGGATGATCTCTTTAAGTGGCCGATCAACTTAACATATCCGCACTAAATCATTTGTAACTTTTGATTTACAGTTCAGAATGACACGAATCCAACACACACGTTAAGCTAGCTCAATTTTTTATATTGTGACAAAATTTAGGACCAAAATAACTACAACCAAGCCTCTATGTAATCCAATCTATCCCAAACTTTGAGATGCCATGCATTATGCTCCATTTCTAAACCTTTGCTCAATGAGCACCAATGATCAGTTTAGAATGATCAATTTGACTAGTCGATCAACTTGACATGTACAAACTAAATCGTCTGTAACTTTTGATTTAGAGTTCATAATGACACGAATCCAATGCCCACGTTAAACTAGCTCTATTTTATATGTTGTGAAAAAATTTGAGACCGAAATAGCAATGACAAAGCCTCCAAATAATCCAATATATCCCAAACTTGGTGATGCCAAGCATTATGCTATATTTATAAGCCTTTACTCAAGGTGCACCAATGATCAGTTTAGAATGATCATTTCAACTGGCCGATCAATTTGGCATGTACGCAGTAAATTATATGTAACTTTTGATTTAGAGTTCAGAATGACACGAATCCAATGCCCACGTAAGCTACCTCAATATTCTATATTGTGAAAAAATATAAGAACGAAATAGCAACGACAAAGTCTTCAAATAATACAATATATCCCAAAGTGCATGATTCCAACCATTAGGCTTAATTTGTAATCCTTTGCCTAATGAGCTCTAGTGATCAATTTAGAATGATCAATTTACCTAGCCGATAAAATTGACATGTCCGCACTAAATCGTCTGTAACTTTTGATTTCGAGTTCAGAATCACAAGAATCCAACACCCATGTTAACCTACCTCAAATTTCTATATTGTGATAAAATTTAAGACCGAAATAGGTACGACAAAGCCTCCAAGTAATCCAATGTATCCCAAACTGTGTGATGCCATGCATTATGCTTGATTAATAAGCTTTTACTCAAAGAGTTCCAATAATCAGTTTAGAATGATCATTTCAACTGGCCGATCAGCTTGACATATATACACTAAATCAAATGTAACTTTTGATTTAGAGTGGAAAATGACACAAATCCAACGCTCACGTTAAGCTACCTCAATTTTCTATGTTGTGATAAAATTTCATACCGAAATAGCTATGACAAAGCCTCCAAGTAATCCAATGTACCCCAAACTGCGTGATGCCATGCAATATGCTCCATTTATAAGCCTTTACTCATGGAGCACCAATGATTAGTTTAGCATGATTATTTTAACTGGCCGATCAACTTGCCATCTACGCACTAAATTGTCCTTAACTTTTGATTTAGAGTTTAGAATGACAAGAATCCAACTCTCACATTAAGCTAGCCCTATTTTCTATATTGTGACAACATTTGATACTGAAAAACTACCACAAAGCCTTCAAGTGATCCAATCTATGTTAAACTCGTGATGTCATGCATTATGCTCTTTTTATAAGTTTTTACTGAGGGATCACTAATGATCAGTTTAGAATGGTCACTTTAACTTGCCGATCAACTTGACATGTACGCACTAAATCGTTTGAAACTTTTGATTTAGAGTTTGGAATGACAGGAATCTATCACCCACGTTAAGCTAGCTCAATTTTCTTTATTGTGACAAAATTTAAGAACAGAATAGCTACGACAAAGCCTCCAAGAAGTACAATGTATCCCAAACTGCGTGATGCCATGCATTATGCTTCATGTGTACACTTTTTCTTAATGAGCTCGAGTGATCAGTTTAGAATGATCAATTTAACTAGCTGATCAACTTGACATGTCCGCACTAAATCGTCCGTAACTTTTGACATAGAGTTCAGAATGACAGGAATCCAACACCCACTTTAAGCTAGCTCAATTTTCTATATTGTGACAAATATTTTGACTGAAATAGCTACGACAAAGCCTCTAAGTAATCCAATCGATCCCAAACTGTGTGATGCCATGAATCATTCTTTATTTGTAAACCATTGCTCAATGAGCACCAATGATCAGTTTCAAATGATGATTTTAACTAGCCGATCAACTTGACATGTCTGAACTAAATCCTCTTTAACAATTGATTTATAGCACAAAATGACATGAATCCAACACCCACGTTATTTTACCTTAATTTTCAATATTGTGCCAACATTTAGACGGAAAGAACTACAACAAAGTAATCCAATGTATCCCAAACCGCGTGAAGCCATGCATTAGGCTTCATTTATAAGCCTTTACTCAAGGAGCACTAATGATCAGTTTAGACTGATCATTTTAACTGCCCTATCAACTTGACATATTCGAGCTAAATCACCAGTAAGTTTTGATTTACAGTTCCGAATGACGTTAAGCTAGCTCAATTTTCTATATTGTGATAAAATTTAAGACGGAAATAGCTCAACAAAGCCTCCAAGTAGTCCAATGTATCCCAAACTATGTGATGCCATGCAATATGCTTTATTTGTAAACAATTGTTGAATGAGCACCAATGGTTAGTTTAGAATGATAATTTTAACTAGTTGATCAGCTTGACATGTCCGCACTAAATCCTCTTAAACTTGTAATTTAGAGTTCAGAATGACACAAATCCATAGCGGGCGTTCAACTAGCTCAATTTTCTATATTGTGACAAAATTTTTGAATGAAATAACTATGAAAAAGCCTCCAGTTAATCCAATGTATCCCTACCTGGGTGATGCCATGCATTATGCCTTATTTGTAAACTTTTTCTCAATGAGCTCTAGTGACCAGTTTAGAATGATCGATTTAACTAGCTGATAAACTTGACATGTCCGCACTAAATCGTCCGTAAGTTTTGACTTAGAGGTCAGAATGACATGATCCAACGCCCACGTTAAGCTAGCTCAATTTTCTATATTGTGGCAAAATTTAAGACCGAAATAGCTACGACAAGGCCTCCAAGTAATCCAATCGATCCCAAACTGTGTGATGCCATGCATTATGCTTCATTTGTAAACCATTGCTCAATGAGCACCAATGATTAGTTTAGAATTATCATTTTTACTAGCTGATCAACTTGACATGTGCGCACTTAATTGTCTTAAACTTTTGATTCAAAGTTCAGAGTGACACGAATCCAAGGCCCACGTTAAGTTAGCTCAATATTCTATATTTTGACAAAATTTAAGAACGAAATAGCTATGACAAAGCTCCAAGTAATCCAATGTATTGTATCCCAAACTGCGTGATGCCATGCATTATGCTTTATTTGTAAACGTTTCCTCAGTGACCTCTAGTGATCATTTTAGAACTATCAATTTAACTAGCTGATAAACTTGACCTATCCGCACTAAATCATCTATAACTTTTGACTTAGAATGCAGAATGACATGAATCCAACGCCCACGTTAAACTAGCTCAATTTTCTATATCGTGAGAAAAATGTAAGTCCGAAGTAGCTAATACAAAGCCTCCAAATAATCCAATCAATCCCAAACTGCGTGATGCCATGCATTATGCTATATTTGTAAACCATTGCTCAATAAGCACCAATGATCAGTTTCAAATGATCATATTAACTGCCGGATTAATTTGACTTGTCCGCACTAAATCGTCTTTAACATTTGATTTAAAGCTCAAAATGACATGAATCCAACACCCACGTTAGTTTAACTTAATTTTCAATATTGTGACAAAATTTAAACTCAAAGAGCTAAAAAAAAGTAATCCAATGTATTCCAAACTGCATGATGCCATGCATTATGCTTCATTCAAAAGCCTTTAGTCAAGGAGCACCAATTAACAGTCTAAACAGATCATTTTAACTGGCTGATCAACTTGACATGTTCGAACTAAATCATTTGTAAGTTTTGATTTATAGTTCAGAATGACACGAAATCCAACTTCCTCATTAAGCTAGCTCAATTTTCTATATTGTGACAAAATTTAAGACCGAAATAGTTACGACAACGTGTCTAAGTAATCTAATCAATCCCAAACTGCGTGATGCAATGCATTATGCATTATTTGTAAACCATTGCCCAATAAGCACTAATGATCAGTTTCAAATGATCATTTTAACTGGTGCATTAACTTGACATGTCCACACTGAATCATCTTTAATATTTGATTTAAAGCACAAAATGACATAAATCCAACACCCGCGTTTTTTTAACTTAATTTTCAATATTGTGACAACATTTAGACTCAAAGAGCTCCAAAAAAGTAATACAATGTATTCCAAACTGTGTGAATCCATGCATTATGCCTCATTCATAAGCCTTTATTCAAGGAGCACCAATTAACAGTCTAAACTGAGCATTTTAACTGGCCGATCAACTTGACAAGTTCAAACTAAATCATTTGTAAGTTTTGATTTAGAGTTTAGAATGACGTGAATCCAACGCCAGCGTTAAGCTAACTCATTTTTCTATATTGTGACAAAATTTAACACGGAAATACTTACGATAAAACCTCCAAGAAGTCCAATGTATCCCAAACTGTGTGATGCCATGCATTATGCTTTATTTGTAAACCATTGCTCAATGAGCACCAATGATTAGTTTAGGATGAGAATTTCAAATAGCTGATCAGCTTGACATGTCCGCATTAAATCGTCTTAAATCTTTGATTCATAGTTTAGAACGACAAGGTTCCAAGGCCCACATTAATCTAGCTCAATTTTTAATATTGTGACACAATTTTAGAACGAAATAACCACGACAAAGCTACAAAGTAATCCAATTTATCCCTAACAGCGTGATGCCATGAATTATGCTTTATTTGTAAACTTTTTTTCAATGAGCTCTAGTGACCATTTTAGAATGATCAATTTAACTAGCTTATAAACTTGACATGTCTGTCCGCACTAAATCCTCCGTAAATTTTGACTTATAGTTCAAAACGACATGAATCTAACGCCTAGATTAATCTAGCTCACTTTTCTATATTTTAACAAAATTTAAAACCGAAATAGATACGACATAGCCTCCATGTAATGCAATCAATCCCAAACTGCGTGATGTCATGCATTATGCTTCATTTGTAAACCATTGCTCAATGAGCACCAATGATTGGTTTAGAATGATCATTTTAACTAGCTGATCAACTTGACATGTGTGCACTAAATCCTCTTAAACGTTTGATTGAGAGTTCAGAATTACACGAATCCATGGCCCACGTTAAGCTATCTCAATGTTCTATATTGTGACAAGTTTTAAGAACGAAATAGCTACAACGAAGCCTCCAAGTAATCCAATGTATCCCAAGCTGCGTGATGCCAACCATTATGCTTTTTTGTAAACATTTCCCCAATGAGCTCCAGTGATCAGCTTAGAATGATCAATTTAACTAGCTGATAAACTTGACATGTTTGCACTAAATCGTCCGTAACTTTTGATTTTGAGTTCATAATGACATGAATCCAATGCCCATGTTAAGATAGCTCAATTTTTTATATTGTGACAAAATTTATAACCGAAATAGCTACGCCAAAGCCTCCAACTAATCCAATTGATCCAAAACTGCGTGATGCCTTGCATTATGATTTATTTGTAAACCATTGCTCAATGAGCACCAATGATCAATTTCTAATGATCATTTTAACTGGTGGATTAACTTGACACACTACAAGAAAACAACGTATTTCCGATGGCTGCATCCATCGGAAATACGTCGGTAAAACGGTTTCTCGACTACTTTCCGATGAAACTAGTCCGTCGGGACTATTTCGTCGGAAATGCGCTTCCGTCGGGAAGGTATCGAGACTTTCCGACGGATTAGCGATTAACTGTGCCATCGGAAACTTCCGACGGATGTTCGATGACATCCTTCCGTCGGAAATAACCGACGGATCTGCGATGGTCCGGATACATCGGAAAACGCCGACGAATTTTCGAGGGCATTTTCCGATGACTTGTGCCGTTGGAAATATTGTACTGAACAGGTCCTCCAAGGGCTGCTTCTCTAGGGAGGTGAATAGGAAGATGCTCCATAACATCAAAAAATGCTGGTGGAAATATTTTCTCCAGGTTACAAATGAGAACCGGTATTTTTCCCTCCAAATTTTGGATATCGTCTACAGTAACTGATCTTGTACATAAATCTCGGAAAAAAGCACCAATCCCTACATAAAAGATATATTTTAATATCATATAATATATGAAAATATTATTATATATATATAATAATGTAAATTTAACGCCGTACCTGCAATTGCTCCGTGGACGTTTTTAGGCAGTAGATCGCTAAAGGCAAATGGGAATAATCTTTGCATGACAACATGACAATCATGACTTTTCATCCCTGAAAATTTACCTTCAATAGTATCGACACAATTACGAAGATTAGATGCATATCCATCTGGAAATTTGACACTATGCTTAATCCAGTCAAAGAATTCATCTTTTGCATGCGCATCTAACCGGAATGTGGGAGACAATGATTTTCCATTTGACATTACATGTAGTTCCTTCCGGGAACAAATATCCGGCAAATCCAATCTAGCTTTCAAATTATCTTTTGTTTTTCCTTGCACATTTAGAACGGTATTCATTATGTTGTCGAAAAAATTCTTCTCAATGTGCATAACATCTAGATTATGGCGCAACAAATGGTCCTTCCAATATGGTAAATCCCAAAAAATACTCTTCTTGTGCCAATTATGGTATTCACCACAACCATCAACAGGGTAATGTCCGTTACCTCCACAAGAAGGCATTCTCTCAGCACCAAAATCTCTAAGTTGAGTCAACATATAATTCCCGTCAAAAATAGGAGGTGGAGCATCAAAATTTTTTTTGTTTTTCCTAAACAATGTCGTGCTCCGGCGATATGGATGATCTTGTGGTAGAAATCGACGATGACAATCGAACCAACTAGTCTTTCGTCCGTGTTTCAGTTGGAACGCATCAGTATTATCTTGACAATATGGGCATGCTAATCTTCCATGCGTCGACCATCCTGATAACATACCATATGCTGGAAAATCACTTATCGTCCACATAAGTACAGCTCGCATCAAGAAGTTCTGTTGGTTGGAAACATCGAATGCTTCGACACCATTTTCCCATAATATTTTTAACTCATGAATTAGTGGCTGCAAGAAAATATCAAGCGATCGCTTAGGATGCTCTGAGCCAGGGACAAGAATTGTTAGAAATAAAAACTCTCGTTTCATGCACAAAGAAGGAGGCAAATTATAAGGTGTAACGATAACTAGCCACAACGAGTATTGCCTCCCATGCTTCCCAAAAGGATTGAATCTATCTGTAGATAACCCGAGGTATACGTTTCTAGGCTCATATGCAAAACTAGGATAAACCTGTTGAAAATGTTTCCATGCTTCTGCATCCGAGGGATGCACAATTTCTCCATTCGAATTATGTTCTGCATGCCATCTCATAGGTTTTGCCGTGTGTTCAGATTGATATAACCTCTTTAACCTCTCTGTTAATGGCAAATACCACATCCGTTTATGCGGAATAGGTACTCTACCGCTTGTCTCTTGAAATCGAGGTTTGTGACAAAATCGGCACTTCATGCGGTTTTCATCATTTCTCCAATAGATCATGCAATTGTCAATACATACATCGATCATCTGATATGGCAATCCAAGACCAGATACAAGTTTTTGAACCTCGTAATATGAAGCAGGTGCAATATTGTCTTCAGGTAATATATCTCTAACAAAATCAGCTATCGCATTCACACAATCTTCAGGCAAGTTGAAATCCGTCTTTATCGTCATCAACCTGCTTGCACCAGATAAAGGCGATAATCCATCTCTACATCCTTTATACAAAAGCTGCTTGGATGCATCTAACATATCAAAAAATTTCCAGGCTTCCATATTAGGTTCCTCTATTCTGCTAATATCTTCGATGTACGATTCTCTTTGTTCACGAAATGCATCATTCACCATCTGAACAGTACCTCCGTTTATATCAACTTCTGATGCCGGTTCCTCTACCCTAACATTAGTATTATCTATCCTTTTTGAAGTACTACCATAATATTGCATCGTTGCATCAGTTTCTCCATGTGAATACCAAATTTTGTAACCCGGCATAAATCCATTCCTATACAAATGATTACGTACTTCTCTAACAGAGATTAATCTATGATTTCGACATTTAATACACGGACAATACATTTTACCGTATTCCGATGTCATGCTATTCTTTGATGCAAATGTCATGAACTCTTCAACACCTTGCGCAAATTCATCAGTCAATTCCCCCGTGGTTGAATCATATCGAGGTTTATCCATCCACGATCGAAAATACTCAAAAGAACCCGAAGAACACATTTTTTAAAAAATTTTGGTTCTGTTAAAATTTTGAAAGATCATAGCTTATTTATACTAAAAAATAGATATTATCACGATTTTTTAACAGATTATTAAGAATTATTAACAGATAATTACGAACTGTAAAAAGATTATTCTTCAGAATATTCTCTATTTCCGACGGAATTCCGACAGTTACCAACCACAACTAGATATTCACGTATTTCGAATAAATCTTATCTAAATACACCGACGGTTTTCCGCCGGATGTCCGACCATCGACGGATAAACACAAAATTTTAACAAGGTACGTATATTTCCAACGGATTGCCGACTGTATCCGACAATGGTCGGATAGTTCCGATGGGTTTCCGACGACTTCTGCCGACGGAATCCCGATGGGCTATAAAACACATAATCCATCACGAACTCGTCGGAATATTACCGACGTATCTGAAGCCGTCGGTAATATTCCGACGATTTCGAGAGGATATCCCGACGATTAGGATATCGTCGGAAACGCAAGGGGTACCGTCAGTTTTCACCATCGATTTACCGACGATCTCTACGGCGTCGGAAATTACCGACGGACCTCCGACGGTTTTAAATCCCTTGGGTATTTGTCGCTTATCCGTCGTAAAGTCGTAGGAAAAGGCCGACTGTTTTTTGTCCGTCGGAAATGCCGTCGGAAATGTTAATGTTTTCTTGTAGTGACATGTCTGCACTAATCGTCTTTAACATTTATTTAAAGCACAAAATGACATGAATCCAACACCCACGTTAATTTAACTTAATTTTGAATATTGTGACAACATTTGGACTCAAAGAGGTACGACATAGTAATCCAATGTATCACAAACTGTGTGAAGCCATGCATTATGCTTCATTTATAAGCCTTTACTCACGGAGCACAAATTATCAGTTTAGAGTGATCATTTCAACTGGCCGATTCTCTTAACATGTTTGAACTAAATCATCTGTAAGTTTTGATTTAGAGTTCAGAATGATGAGAATGCAACGTCCGCGTTAAGTTAGCTCAATTTCTTATATTGACAAAATTTAAGACCAGGATATCTACGACCAAGCCTCGAAGTAATCCAATCAATCCCAAAATGTGTGATGCCATGCATTATGCTTTATCTGTAAACCATTGCTCAATGAGCACCAATGATTAGTTTAGAACGATCCTTGTAACTAGCTGATCAGCTTGACATGTCCGCACTAAATCATCTTATACTTTTAACTCAATTTTCAATATTTTGACAACATTTAGACTGAAAGATTTACGACAAAGTAATCCAATGTATCCCAAACTTTGTGAAGCCATGCATTATGCTTCATTTATAAGCCTTTACTCAAGGAGCACTAATAATCACCTTAGACTGATCATATTAACTGGCCTATCAACTTGACATGTTCGAACTAAATCATCAGGAAGTTTTGATTTAAAGTTCTAAATGATGCGAATCCAACGGCCGCGTTAAGCTATCTTAATTTTCTATATTGTGACAAAATTTAAGACGGAAATAGCTACGACAAAGCCTCGAAGTAGTCCAATGTATCCCAAAGTGTGTGATGCCATGCATTATGCTTTTATTTGTAAACCATTGCTCAATGAGAACCAATGATTAGTCTAGAATGAAAATTTTAACTAGTTGATCAGCTTGACATGTCCGCACTAAATCATCTTATACTTTGATTTAGAGTTCAGAATGACACAAATCCAAGGCCCACATTAAGCTTGCTCAATTCTCTATATTGTGACAAAGTTTTAGAACGAAATAACTTTGACAAAGGCTGCAATTAATCCAATGTATTCCTACCTGGGTGATGCCATGCATTATGCTTTATTTGTAAACTTTTTCTCAATGAGCTCTAGTGACCAGTTTAGAATAATCCATTTAACTAGGTGATAAACTTGACATATCCGCACTAAATTGTTCCTTATTTTTGACTTAGAGTTCAGAATGACATGAATTCAACGCCCACGTTAAGCTAGCTTAACTTTCTATATTGTGAAAAAATTTAAAACCAAAATATCTACGACAACGCTTCAAAGTAATCCAATCAATCCCAAACTGCGTGATGTCATGCATTACGCTTTATTTGTAAACCATTGCTCAATCAGCACAAATGATCATTTTAAATGGGGGATTAACTTGACATGTCCGCACTAAATCGTCTTTAACATTTGATTTAAAGCACAAAATGACATGAATCCAACACCCACGTTAATTTAACTTAATTTTCAATACTGTGACAACATATAGACACAAAAAGCTACAAAAAAGTAATACAACGTATCCCAAACTGTGTGAAGCCATGCATTTTACTTCATTTATAAGCCTTTACACAAGGAGCAGCAATTAACAGTCTAGACTGATCATTTTAACTAGCCAATCAACTTGACATGTTCGAACTAAATCATTGGTAAGTTTGATTTATAGTTCAGAATGACGCGAATCCAACGTCCTCATTATGCTAGCTCCATTATATTGTTACAAAATTTAAGACTGAAATAGCTAGGACAAACCCTCAAAGTAGTCCAATGTATCCCAAACTGTGTGATGCCATGCATTATGCTTCATTTGTAAACCATTGCTCAATGACCACCAATGATTAGTTTAGAATGATCATTTAACTAGCTGATCAACTTGATATGTCTGCACTAAATCATCTTAAACTTTTGATTCAGAGTTCAGAATGACAAGAATCCAAGGCCCACGTTAAACTAGCTCAATTTTCTATATTGTGCCAAAATTTAAGAACGGAATAGCTATGATAAAGCCTTCAAGTAATCAAATCTATCCCAAACTGTGTGATTTCATGCATTATGCTTTATTTGTAAACGTTTCCTCAATGAGCTCCAGTGATCAGTTTAGGATGATCAATTTAACTAGCTGATAAACTTGACATGTTCGCACTAAATCGTCCATAACTTTTGACTTAGAGTTCAGAATGACATGAATTCAACGTCCACGTTAAGCTAGCTCAATTTTCTATACTCTTGCAAAATTTAAGACCAAAATAGCTACTACAAAGCCTCCAAGTAATCCAATCGATCCGAAACTGCGTGATGCGATTCATATTGCTTTATTTTTAAACTATTGCTCAATGAGCACCAATGATAAGCTTCAAATGATCATTTTAACAGGCCGATCAACTTGACATGTCCGCACTAAATCGTCCTTAACATTTGATTTAAAGCACAAAATGACATGAATCTAACATCCACGTTAATTTAACTTAATTTTCAAAATTGTGACAACATTTCGACTCAAAGAGCTATGACAAAGTAATTTTCATATTGCTTTATTTTTAAACTATTGCTCAATGAGCACCAATGATAAGCTTCAAATGATCATTTTAACTGGCCGATCAACTTGACATGTCCGCACAAATCGTCCTTAACATTTGATTTAAAGCACAAAATGACATGAATCCAACATCCACGTTAATTTAACTTAATTTTCAATATTGTGACAACATTTGGACTCAAAGAGCTATGACAAAGTAATCCAATGTATCCCAAACTAGGTGAAGCCATGCATTATGCTTCATTTATAAGCCTTTACTCAAGGAGCACAAATTATCAGTTCAGACTGATCATTGTAACTGGCCGATCAACTTAACATTTTCAAACTAAATCATCTGTAAGTTTTGATTTAGAGTTCAGAATGACGTGAATCCATCGTCCGCGTTAAGCTAGCAAAAATTTCTATATTGTGACAAAATTTAAGACCAAAATAGCTACGACCAAGCCTCCAAGTAATCCAATCGATCCCAAACTGCGTGATACCATGCATTATGCTTTATTTGTAAACCATTGCTCAATGAGCACCAATGATTAGTTTAGAATGATCATTTTAACTAGCTGATGAACTTGACATGTCTGCACTAAATCATCTTAACTTTTGATTCAGAGTTCAGAATGACAGGAATCCAAGGCCCAGGTTAAGCTATCTCAGTTTTCTATATTGTGGTAAAATTTATGAATGAAATAGCTACGACAAAGCCTACAAGTAATCCAATGTATCCCAAACTGCTTGATGCCATGCATTATGCTTCATTTGTAAACTTTTTCTCAATTAGCTCTAGTGATGAGTTTAGAATGATCAATTTTACTAGCTGATAAACTTGACATGTCTGCACTAAATCGTCTGTAACTTTTGACTTAGTGTTCAGAATGACATGAATCCAACACCCACTTTAAGCTAGCTAAATTTTTTATATTGTGACAAAATTTACGACCGAAATAGCTACAACAAAGCCTCCAAGTAATCCAATCCATCGAAAACTACGTGATGCCATGCATTATGCTTTATTTGTAAACCATTGCTCAATCAGCACCAATGATCAGTTTCAAATGATCATTTTGATTCGCCAATCAACTTAACATGTACGTACTAAATCTTTTTTTAGATTTGATTTAGAGAACAAAATGACATGAGACCAATACCCACGTTAATCTACCTTAATTTTCAATATTCTGACAACATTGAGACTGTAAGAGCTACGAGAAAGTAATCCAATGTATCCCAAACTAGGTGAAGCCATGCATTATGCTTCATTTATAAGCCTTTACTCAAGGAGCACTAATGATCAGTTTAGACTGATCGTATTAACAGGCCTATCAACTTGACATGTTCTAACTAAATCATCTGTAAGTTTTGATTTACAGTTCAGAATGACGCGAACCCAACGCCCGCGTTAAGCTATCTCAATTTTCTATATTGTGACAAAATTTAAGACGGAAATAGCTATGACAAAGCCTCCAAATAGTCCAATGTATCCCAAACTGTGTGATGCCATGCTTTATGCTTTATTTGTAAACCATTGCTCAATGAGCACCAATGATTTGTTTAGAATGATAATTTTAACTAGCTGATCAGCATGACATGTCTGCACTAAATTGTCTTAAACTTTTGATTCAAAGTTCAGAATGACACAAATCCAAGGCCCACGTTAAACTTGATCAATTTTCTATATTGTGACAAAATTTTAGAACGAAATAACTTTCACAAAGCCTCCAATTAATCCAATGTATCCCTACCTGGGTGATTCTATGCATTATGTTTTATTTGTAAACTTTTTCTCAATGAGCTCTAGTGACCAGTTTAGAATGATCCGTTTAACTAGCTGATAAACTTGACATGTCCGTACTAAATAGTACATAACTTTTGACTTATAGTTCAGAATGACATGAATTCAACGCCCACGTTAATCTAGCTAAATTTTCTATATTGTGACAAAATTTAAGACCAAAATTGCTACGACAAAGCCTCCAAGTAATACAATCGATCCCAAACTGTGTGATGCCATGAATTATGTTTAATTTGTAAACCTTTGCTCAATGAGCACCAATGATCAGTTTGAAATGATCATTTTAACTGGCGGATTAACTTGACATGTCCGAACTAAATCGTCTTTAACATTTGATTTAAAGCACAAAATGACATCAATCCAACATCCACATTAATTTAACTTAATTTTCAATACTGTGACAACATTTAGACTCAAAGAGCTACGACAAAGTAATCCAATGTATCCCAAACTGCGTGAAGCCATGCATTATGCTTCATTCATAAGCCTTTACTCAAGGAGAAGCAGTTAACAGTCTAGACTGGTCATTTTAACTGGCCAATACACTTGACATGTCGAACTAAATCATTTGTAAGTTTTGATTTATAGTTCAGAATGACACGAATCCAACATCCTCAATAAGCTAGCTCAATTTTCTATATTGTCACAAAATTTAACACTGAAATAGCTACGACAAAGCCTCAAAGTAGTCCAATGTATCCCAACTGCGTGATGCCATGCATTATGCTTATATTGTAAACCATTGCTCAATGAGCACCAATGATTAGTTTAGATTGATCATTTTAACTAACTGATCAACTTGTTATGTCTGCACTAAATCTTCTTGAAGTTTTAATTCAGAGTTCAGAATGACAAGAATCCAAGGCCCACGTTAAGCTACCTCAATTTTCTATATTGTGACAAACTTTAAGACCGAAATAGCTACGGCAAAGCCTTCAAGAAATCAAATGTATCCAAACTGCGTAATGCAATGTATTATGCTTCATGTGTAAACTTTTCCTCAATGAGCCCTAGTGATCAGTTTATGCTTTATTTGTAAACCATTGCTCAATGAGCACCAACGATCAGTTTCAAATGATAATTTTAACAAGCCGATGAACTTGACATGTCCACACTAAATCGTTTTTAACATTTGATTTAGAGCACAAAATGACATGAATCCAACACCCACGTTAATTCACCTTAATTTTCAATATTGTAACAACGTTTAAACTGAAAGAGCTATGACAAAGTAATCCAATGTATCCCAAACTGCGTGAAGCCATGCATTATGCTTCATTTATAAGCCTTTACTCAAGGAGCACCAATGATCAGTTTAGACTGATCATTTTAACTAGCTTATCAACTTGACATGTTCTAACTAAATCATCAGTAAGTTTTGATTTAGAGTTCAGAATGACGCGAATCCAACGCCCATGTTAAGCTAGTTCAGTTTTCTATATTGTGACAAAATTTAAGGCGGAAATATTTACGACAAAACCTCCAAATAGTCCAATGTATCCCAAACTGTGTGATGCCAGGCATTATGCTTTATTTGTATACCATTGCTCAATGAGCACCAATTATCAGTTTAGGATGATAACTTTAACTAGCGGATCAACGTCACTCATCTACACTAAATCGTCAGAAACTTATGATTTAGAATTCAGAATGACACGAATCCAACGTCCACATTAAGCTAGCTCAATTTTCTATATAATGATAAAATTTAAGACTGAAAAAGATATGACAAAGCCTCTTAGTAATACAATCTATTGCAAACTATGTGATGCCATGCATTATGCTTCATTTGTAAACCATTGCTCAATGAGCACCAATTATCAGTTTAGGATGATAACTTTAACTAGCGGATAACCTAGACTCATCAGCACTAAATCTTCTTTAACTTTTGATTCATATTTCAAATTGACACGAATCCAACAGCCATGCTAAGCTAGCTCAATTTTCTATATCGTGACAAAATTTAATAACGAAATAGATATGACAAAGCCTCCAAGTAATCCAATCTATACCAAACTGCGTGATGCCATGCATTATGCGTCATTTGTAAAATCTTGGTCAATGAGCTTTAGTTAGCTGGCCGATCAACTTGACATGTCTACACTAAGTCGTCCTAAACTTATGATTTAGAGTTTAGAATGACACTAATCCAATGCCCACGTTAAGTTAGCTGAAGTTTCTATACCGTGACAAAATTTAAGAACAAAATAGCTACGGTAAAGACTCCAAGTAATCCAATCTATCCCAAACTGTGTTATGCCATGCATTATGCTTAAATTTGTAAACTTTTGGGCTATAACCTCCAGTGATCAGTTTCGAACGATCAATTTAACTAGCCGATAAACTTGACATGTCCGCACTAAATCGTCCGTAACTTTTGATTTAGAGTTCAGAATGACATAAATCGAATGCCATTATGTGATCAGTTTAGCTAGCTCAATTTTGTATATTGTGACAAAATTTAAAAACCAAAATAGCTACAAAAAAGCCTCCAAATAATTCAATGTATCCCAAACTGCATGATGCCATGCATGATGCTTTATTTATAATTATAAGCCTTTACTCAAGGAACACCTATGATCAGTTTAGAATGGTCACTTTAGCTGCCCGATCAACTTGACATGTCCGCACTTGATCGTCCGATTATTTAGAGTTCAGATTGACATGAATCCACTGCCCACGTTAAGCTAGCTCAATATTTCTATATTGTGACAAAATTTATAACCGAAATATCTAAGAGAAATCCTCTATGTAATCCAATCTATCCCAAACTGCGTGATGTGATGCCTTACGCTTCATTTGTAAATCTTTGGTCATTTTTAAGTAATCCAATGAGAATAATGATCAGTTTAGAATGATCTTTTTTACTAGCTTATCAACTTGACATGTCCGCACTAAATCGACTTTAACTTTTGATTCAGAGTTGAAAATGACACGAATCCAACGCCCACGTTAAGCTTGCTCAATTTTCTATATCGTGAAAAGATTTAAGAAAGAAATAGCTACGACAAAGCGTCCAAGTAGTCCAATCTATCCTAAACTCCGTGATGCCATGCATTATGATTGATTTGTAAAGTTTTGGTCAACGAGCCCCAGTGATCAGTTTAGAATAATCAATTTAACAAGCTGATAAACTTGACATATCCGTACTAAATCGTTCGTAACTTTTTATTTAGAGTTCAGAATGACATGAATCCAACGCCCAAGTTAACCTAGTTCAATTTTCTATATTGTGTCAAAATTTCAAACCGAAATAGCTTCGACAAAGCCTCCAAATAATTCAATGTATTCCAAGTTGCATGATGCTTCATTTATAATTATATGTCTTTACTCAAGGAGAACAAATAATAAGTTTAGAATGGTCACTTTAGCTGGCCGATCAACTTAACATGTCCGCACTAAATCGTACAATAATTTTTATTTAGAGTTCATAATGACAAAAATCCAACGCCCACTTTAAGCTAGCTCAATTTTCTATATTGTGACAAAGTTTAAGACCAAAATAGCTATGACAGAGCTGCCAAGTAATCCAATCGATCCGAAACTGCGTGATACCATGCATTATAGTTTGTTTGTAAACCTCTGGTCAGTGAGCACCAATGAGCAGTTTAGAGTGAACATTTTAACTAGCTGATCAACTTAACATGTCCGCACAAGTTCGTGTTTCAATTTTGATTCAGAGTTCTAAATGACACGAATCCAACGCCTACATTAAGGTAGCTCAATTTTCCATATCTTGACAAAATTTAAGGACGAAATAGCTACTACAAAGCCACCAAGTAATCCAATCTATCCCAAACTGCGTGATGCCATGCATTATGCTTCATCGTAAACTTTTGGGCAATGAGCTCCAGTGATCAGTTTAGAATGATCAATTTAACTAACTGATAAACTTGATATGCCCCCACTAAATCGTCCGTAACTTTTGATTTAGAGTTCAGAATGACACGAATCCAACGTCCACGTTAAGCTAGCTCAATTTTCAATACAGTAACAAGATTTAAGAACAAAATAGCTACGACAAAGCCTCCAAGTAATCCAATGTAACCCAAACCACATGACGCTATGCCTTATGCTTCCTTTATAATTATAAGCCTTTACTCAAGGACCACCAATGATCAGTTCAGAATGGTAATTTTAATTAGCCGATCATCTTGACATGTCTGTACTAAATCATTCGTAACTTTTGATCATTTTAACTGGCCGATCAACTTAACATTTTCAAACTAAATCATCTGTAAGTTTTGATTTAGAGTTCAGAATGACGTGAATCCATCGTCCGCGTTAAGCTAGCAAAATTTTCTATATTGTGACAAAATTTAAGACCAAAATAGCTACGACCAAGCCTCCAAGTAATCCAATCGATCCCAAACTGCGTGATACCATGCATTATGCTTTATTTGTAAACCATTGCTCAATGAGCACCAATGATTAGTTTAGAATGATCATTTTAACTAGCTGATGAACTTGACATGTCTGCACTAAATCATCTTAACTTTTGATTCAGAGTTCAAAATGACAGGAATCCAAGGCCCAGGTTAAGCTATCTCAGTTTTCTATATTGTGATAAAATTTATGAATGAAATAGCTACGACAAAGCCTACAAGTAATCCAATGTATCCCAAACTGCTTGATGCCATGCATTATGCTTCATTTGTAAACTTTTTCTCAATTAGCTCTAGTGATGAGTTTAGAATGATCAATTTTACTAGCTGATAAACTTGACATGTCTGCACTAAATCGTCTGTAACTTTTGACTTAGTGTTCAGAATGACATGAATCCAACACCCACTTTAAGCTAGCTAAATTTTTTATATTGTGACAAAATTTACGACCGAAATAGCTACAACAAAGCCTCCAAGTAATCCAATCTATCGAAAACTACGTGATGCCATGCATTATGCTTTATTTGTAAACCATTGCTCAATCAGCACCAATGATCAGTTTCAAATGATCATTTTGATTCGCCAATCAACTTAACATGTACGTACTAAATCTTTTTTTAGATTTGATTTAGAGAACAAAATGACATGAGACCAATACCCACGTTAATCTACCTTAATTTTCAATATTCCGACAACATTTAGACTGTAAGAGCTACGAGAAAGTAATCCAATGTATCCCAAACTAGGTGAAGCCATGCATTATGCTTCATTTATAAGCCTTTACTCAAGGAGCACTAATGATCAGTTTAGACTGATCGTATTAACAGGCCTATCAACTTGACATGTTCTAACTAAATCATCTGTAAGTTTTGATTTACAGTTCAGAATGACGCGAACCCAACGCCCGCGTTAAGCTATCTCAATTTTCTATATTGTGACAAAATTTAAGACGGAAATAGCTATGACAAAGCCTCCAAGTAGTCAAATGTATCCCAAACTGTGTGATGCCATGCTTTATGCTTTATTTGTAAACCATTGTTCAATGAGCACCAATGATTTGTTTAGAATGATAATTTTAACTAGCTGATCAGCATGACATGTCTGCACTAAATTGTCTTAAACTTTTGATTCAAAGTTCAGAATGACACAAATCCAAGGCCCACGTTAAACTTGATCAATTTTCTATATTGTGACAAAATTTTAGAACGAAATAACTTTCACAAAGCCTCCAATTAATCCAATGTATCCCTACCTGGGTGATTCTATGCATTATGTTTTATTTGTAAACTTTTTCTCAATGAGCTCTAGTGACCAGTTTAGAATGATCCGTTTAACTAGCTGATAAACTTGACATGTCCGTACTAAATAGTACATAACTTTTGACTTATAGTTCAGAATGACATGAATTCAACGCCCACGTTAATCTAGCTAAATTTTCTATATTGTGACAAAATTTATGACCAAAATTGCTACGACAAAGCCTCCAAGTAATACAATCAATCCCAAACTGTGTGATGCCATGAATTATGTTTAATTTGTAAACCTTTGCTCAATGAGCACCAATGATCAGTTTGAAATGATCATTTTAACTGGCGGATTAACTTGACATGTCCGAACTAAATCGTCTTTAACATTTGATTTAAAGCACAAAATGACATCAATCCAACATCCACATTAATTTAACTTAATTTTCAATACTGTGACAACATTTAGACTCAAAGAGCTACGACAAAGTAATCCAATGTATCCCAAACTGCGTGAAGCCATGCATTATGCTTCATTCATAAGCCTTTACTCAAGGAGAAGCAGTTAACAGTCTAGACTGGTCATTTTAACTGGCCAATACACCTGACATGTCGAACTAAATCATTTGTAAGTTTTGATTTATAGTTCAGAATGACATGAATCCAACACCCACTTTAAGCTAGCTAAAGTTTTTATATTGTGACAAAATTTACGACCGAAATAGCTACAAAAAAGCCTCCAAGTAATCCAATCTATCGAAAACTACGTGATGCCATGCATTATGCTTTATTTGTAGACCATTGCTCAATGAGCATGAATGATAATTTTATAATGATCACTTTAACTAGCTTATCAACTGGACATGCATATTCGCACTAATGCGTCTTTAACTTTTGATTCAGAGTTCAAAATGACATGAATCCAATGCCCACGTTAACCTAGATAAATTTTCTATATCCTGACCAAATTTAATATCAAAATATCTACGACAATGCCTCCAAGTAATTCAATCTACCCTGCGCGATGCCATGCATTATGTTTCATTTGTAAACTTTTGGTCAATGAGCTTTAGTGATCAGTTTAGAATGATCAATTTAACTAGGTGATAAACTTGACATGTCCCCACTAAATCATTCGTAACTTTTGATTTAGAGTTCAGAATGGCACGAATCCAACGCCCACGTTAAGGTAGATCAATTTTCTATAATGTGAAAACATTTAAGAATAAATAGCTACGACAAAGCCTTCAAGTAATCCAATCTATCTCAAACTGTGTGATGCCATGCATTATGTTTCATTTGTAAACCTTTGCTAAATGAGTGCCAGTGATAAGTTTAGAATGATCAATTTAACTAGCCGATAAACTTGATGTGTCCAAACTAAATCATCAGCAACTTTTGATTTGTAGTTCATAATGATATGAATCCAATGCACACGTTAAGCTAGCTCAATTTTCTGTATTGTGACAACGTTTGAGATTGAAAGAACTACCACAAAGCCTTCATGTAATCCAATCTATCCTAAATTGCGTGATGAAATGCATTATGCTTCATTTATAACTATTTACTGAAGAAGCACTAATGATCAATTTAGAATGATTAGTTTACAATGATCAGTTTAGAATGGTCACTTTAACTGGCCGATCAACTTGACATGTCCGCACTAAATCGTGAAAAACTTTTGATTTGAGTTCACAATGACACGAATCCAACTCCCATGTTATGCTAGCTCAATTTTGTATATTGTGACAAAATCTAACACAGAAATATCTACGACAAAGCCTCCAAGTAATCCAATCTATCCCAAACTTTGTGACGCCATGTATTATGCTTCATTTTGTAAACCATTGCTCAATGAGCACCAATGGTCAATTAAGAATAATCATTTTAACTAGCTGATGAACATGACATGTCCGCACTAATTCGTATTTAACTTTTGATTCAAAGTTCAAAATGACACGAATCCAATACACACGTTAAGCTAGCTCAATTTTCTATATCCTGAAAACAATTAAGAATGAAATAGCTACAACAAAGCCTCCAAGTAATCCAATCTATCCCAAAATGCGTAATGCCATGCATTATTCTTCATTTGTAAACCTTTGTTAAATGAGTTCCAGTGATTAGTTTAGAATGATCAATTTAACTAGCCGATAAACTTGATATGTCCGAACTAAATCATCAGTAACTTTTGATTTATTGTTCAGAATGACATGAATTCAACGCCAATGCTAAGGTAGCTCAATTTTCTATATTGTTACAATGTTTGAGACTAAAAGAACTACCACAAACTCTTCAAGGAATCCAGTCTATCCTAAACTGCGTGATGACATGCATTATGCTTCATTTATAACTTTTTACTGAGCACTACTAATGATCAATTTAGAATGATTAGTTTACAATGATTAGTTTAAAATAGTCACTTTAACTGGCCGATCAACTTGATACGTCCGCACTAAATCGTCAGAAACTTTTGATTTGAGTTCCCAATGACACAAATCCAATGCCTACGTTAAGATAGCTCAAGTTTCTATATTGTGACAAAATTTAACACTGAAATAGCTACGACAAAGCCTGCAAGTAATCCAATCTATCCCAAACAGCGTGATGCCATGTATTATGCTTCATTTGTAAACCACTGCTCAATGAGCACCAATGATCAGTTTAGAATGATCATTTTAACTAGTTAATCAACATGACATGTCCATACTAATTCGTCTTTAACTTTTAATCCAGAGTTCAAAATGACCCGAATCCAACGCCCACGTTAAGCTAGCTCAATTTTCTATATCCAGACAACATTTAAGAACGAAATAAGTATGACAAAGCCTCCAAGTAATCCAATTTATCCCAAATTGCGTGATACCATGCATCATGCTTCATTTGTATACTTTTTGTCAATGAGCTACAATGATCAGTTAAGAATGATCAATTTAACTAGCTGATAAACTTGAAATGTCCCCACTAAATCATCCGTAACTTCTAATTTAGAGTTCAGAATGACACGAATCTAACGCCCACGTTTAGCTAGCTCGATTTTCTATATTCTAACAAAATTTAAGAACAAAATAGATACGGCAATGCTTTAAGTAATCCAATCTATCTCAAACTGTGTGATCCCATGCATTATGCTTCATTTTGAAACCTTTGCTCAATGAGTTCTAGTGATCAGTTTATAATGATCACTTAAACTACCCGATAAACTTGATATGTATGTACTAAATCATCCGTAACTTTTGATTTAGCGTTCCGAATGACATGAATCCAACGTCCATGTTAAGCTAGCGTAATTTTCTATATTATGAAAAAATTTAAGACCAAAGTAGCTATGACATATCCTCCAAATAATCTAATGTAACCCATATTGCATAATGCTATGCATTATGCATCATTTATAATTATAAGCCTTTACTCAAGGAGCACCAATTATCAGTTCAGAATGGTCACTTTAACTGGCTGATAAACTTGACATGTCCGCACTAAATTGTCTGAAACTTTTTATTTAGAGTTCAGAATGACACGAATCCAACGCCCACATTAAGCTAGCTCAATTTTCTATATTGTGACAAAATTTAAGACTGAAATAGCTATGAAAAAGCCTTCAAGTAATCCAATGTAACCCAAACTGCATGATGATATGCCTTATGCTTCCTTTATAATTATAAGGCTTTACTCAAGGAGCACCAATGATAAGTTCGAAATAGTAACTTTAACTGGCCGATCAACTTGACATGTCCGTAGTAAATCGTTTGAAACTTTTCATTTAAAGTTCAGAATGACACGAATCCAATGCCCATGTTAAGCTAGCTCAATTTTCTATATGTGCTGACAATCTTTTTCCCCCCGAACTATGGCCATTTAGCAATAGATCTACCCAAAGTATCGTTGTAGTACTCAGTCTTCATAATTTGGAACTTTAAAACCTATTTTCCCATAATTTTAAAATTCGAAACTTAAATCTACCAGTCTATTAAACCAAGTTAAAAACCCGAAGAAAAATGAAACCCTATTTCGATTCCAAAACCATAACCTTTGATTCGAAAAATCTTCCTTTTCAAACTCGATTTCAATTTCGAGTTCGAGAACGATTGGGGAATTTTCATTAGGGTTTCATTTTTCTTCGGGTTTTTAACTTGGTTCATGGGTTAGAGTTTAGGTTGGGTCAAATATTAGGTCATGGTTCATGGGTCGAATATTGAGTGGTATTGGTTTGATTTCGGGTTTATGTTAAAAAGCGGAAAAACCAGCCATATGTGGTTACACGGTTTGTCTTATAAACCGAAATAACCAAACAGATCGGGATTTAAGTTTCGAACTTTAAATTATGGGGAAATAGGTTTTTAACTTCCAAATTATGTAGACTGAGCACTATAACAATACTTTGGGTAGATCTGTTGCTATATGGCCATAGTTCGAGGGGAAATAGATCATCAGCCCTTTCTATATTGTGACAACATTTGAGACTGAAAGAACTACCACAAAGCGTTCACATACTACAATTTATCATAAATTGCGTGATGACATGGATTATGCTTCATTTATAAGTTTTTACTATAGAAGCACTAATGATCAATTTAGAATTATCAGTTTAGAATGATCAGTCTAGAATGGTTATTATAATTAGCCTTTCAACTTGGCATGTCCGCACTAAATGGTCAAAAACTTTTGATTTACAGTTAAGAATGAAACGAATCCAATGCCAACGTTAAGCTAGCTCAATATTCTATATTTTGACAAAATTTAAGACTGAAATAGCTTCGACAAAGCCTCCAAGTAATTCAATCTATCCCAAATTGCGTGATGCCATGCATTATGCTTCATTTGTTAACCATTGCTCAATGAGCACCAATGATAATTTTAGAATGATCATTTTAACTAGCTGATTAACTTGACATGTCCGCACTAATTCTTCTTTAACTTTTGATTCAGAGTTCGAAATGACACGAATCCAATGGCCACGTTAAGCTAGCTAAGTTTTCTATATCCTAACAAAATTTAAGACCGAAATAGCTACGACAAAACCTCCAAGTAATTCAATCTATCCCAAACTGCGTGATGCCATGCATTATGCTTCACTTGTAAACTTTTGGTCAATGAGCTCCAGTGATCAGTTTAGAATGATGAATTTAACTAGCTGATAAACTAGATATGTCCCCACTAAATCGTCCGTAACTTTTGATTTAGAGTTCAGAATGACACGAATCCAACACCAACATTAAGCTAGCTTAATTTTCTATATTGTGACAAAATATAAAACCAAAATAGCTACGACAAAAACCTCCAAGTAATCCAATGTATTCCAAACTGGATGATGCCATGCATGATGCTTCATTTACAATTATTAGCCTTTAAAATAGAGCACCAATGATCAGTTTAGAATGATCACTTTAGCTGGCCTATCAACTTGACATGTCCGCACTAAATCGTCTGAAACTTTTGATTTAAAGTTCAGAATGAAACGAATCCAATTCCCAAGTTAAGCTAGCTCAAATTTCTATAATGTGACAAAGATTAAGACGGAAAGAGGTACAAAAAACCTCCAAGTAATCCAATCGACCCCAAACTGCGTGATGCCATGCATTATGATTCATTTGTAAACCATTGCTAAATGAGCACCAATGTTCAGTTTAGAATGATCTTTTTCACTAGCTTGTCAACTTGACATGTCCGCACTAAATTTCCTTAACTTTTGATTCAGTGTTGGAATGACACGAATCCAACGCCCACGTTAAGCTAGCTCAATATATTGTGACAAAATTAAAGAACGAAATAGCTACGACAAAACCTTCAAGTAATCCAATCTATCTCAAAGCGTGTGATGCCATGCATTATGCATCATTTGTTAACCTTTGCTCAACGAGTTCCATTGTTCAGATTTAAATGATCAATTTAAGTAGCCGATAAACTTGACATGTGTGCACTAAATCATCCGTAACTTTTGATTTAGAGTTCAGAATGAGATGAATCAAATGCCCACGGTAAGCTAGCTCAATTTTCTATATTATGACAAAATTTAGGACCGAAATAGATACGACAAAGGCCTCCAAGTAATTCAATGTAACCCAAATTGCATGATGATATGCCTTATGCTTCCTTTATAATTATAAGGCTTTACTCAAGGAGCACCAATGATCAGTTCAAAATGGTAACTTTAACTGGCGGATCAACTTGACATGTTCATACTAAATCGTTTGAAACTTTTGATTTAAAGTTCAGAATGACACGAATCCAATGCCCATGTTAAGCTACCTCAATTTTCTATATGGGCTGACAATCTATTTCCCCCCGAACTATGGCCATATAGAAACATATATACCCGAAGTATCGTTGTAGTGCTCAGTCTTCATAATTTGGAAGTTAAAAACCTATTTCCTCATACTTTTAAACTTCAAAACTTAAATCCACCACTCTATTAAACCAAGTTAAAAACCCAAAGAAAAATGAAACCCTATTTCGATTCCGAAACCCTAACCTTTGATTCGAAAACAACAACTCTTCCTCTTCACACTCGATTTCAATTTCAAGTTCAAAACCGATGGGAATTTTCATTAGGGTTTCATTTTTCTTTGGGCTTTTAAATTGGTTCACGGGTCGGATTTTAGGTCGGGTCAAATATTAGGTCATGGTTCACGGGTCGAATATTGAGTGGTAATTGTTAGATTTTGCGGTTATGTTAAAAAACTGGAAAAACCAGCCCTATGTGGTTACACGGTTTGTCTTATTAATTGAAATAACCAAACAGATGGGGATTTAAGTTTCGAACTTTAAATTATGGGGAAATAGGTTTTTAACTTCCAAATTATTTAGACTGAGCACTATAATGATACTTTGGGTATATCTGTTGCTATATGACCATAGTTCAAGGGAAATAGATCGCCAGCCATTTCTATATTGTGACAACATTTGAGACTGAAAGAACTGCCACAAAACGTTCACATACTACAATATATCATAAACTGCGTGATGACATGCATTATGCTTCATTTATAAGTTTTTACTATAGAAGCACTAATGATCAATTTAGAATTATCAGTTTAGAATGATCAGTCTAGATTGGTTATTATAATTAGCCTTTCAACTTGGCATGTCCGCACTAAATGGTCAAAAACTTTTGATTTACAGTTAAGAATGAAACGAATCCAACGCCAACGTTAAGCTAGCTCAATATTCTATATTTTGACAAAATTTAAGACTGAAATAGCTTCGACAAAGCATCCAAGTAATCCAATCTATCCCAAATTGCGTGATACCATGCATTATGCTTTATTTGTTAACCATTGCTCAATGAGCACCAATGATAATTTTAGAATGATCATTTTAACTAGCTGATCAACTTGACATGTCCACACTAATTCATCTTTAACTTTTGATTCAGAGTTCAAAATGACACAAACCCAATGCCCACATTAAGCTACATCAAGTTTCTATATTGAGATACAATTTAAGTCCGAAATTGCTACGACAAAGCCTTCAAGTAATCCAATCTATGTTAAACTCCATGATGCCATGAATTATGCTTCATTTATAAGTTTTTACTGAAAGAGCACTAAGAATCACTTTAAAATGGTCAGTTTAAGTGGACGATCAACTTGACATGTCCGCATTAAATCATCTGAAACTTTTAATTTAGAGTTTAGAATGACATGAATCCAATGCCCACGTTAAGCTAGCTCATTTTTCTATATTGTGACAAAATTTAATAACAAAATAGCTACGACAAAGCTTTCAAGTAATCAAATCTATCTCAAACTGCGTGATGCCATGCATTACGCATTATTTATAAACCTTTGCTCAATGAGTTCTAGTGATCAATTTCGAATGATCAATTTTATCTAGCCGATAAACTTGACATGTCTGCCCTAAATCGTCTGTAACTTTTGATTTCGAGTTCACAATGACATGAATCCAACACCAACGTTAAGCTAGCTCAATTTTCTATATTGTGACAAAATTTAAGACCGAAATAGCGACGAAAAGCCTCCAAGTAATCCAATGTATCCCAAAATGCGTGATGTCATGCATTATGCTTCATTAATAAGCCTTTACTCAAAGAGCACCAATGATCAGTTTAGAATGATCATTTCAACTGGCCCATCAGCTTGACATGTACCCACTAAATCGTTTGTAACTTTTGATTTAGAGTTTAAAATGACACGAATCCAACGCCCACATTAAGCTACCTCAATTTTCTATAGTGTAGTAAAAGTTAAGACCGAAATAGCTATGGCAAAGCTCCAAGTAATCCAATGTATCCGAAACTGCGTGATACCATGCAATATGTATTTATAACCCTTTACTCATGGAGCACCAATGATCAGTTTAGCATGATCATATTAACTGGCCAATCAACTTGCAACCTACGCACTAAATCGTCCTTCAGAATGACACAAATCAAACTCCCACATTAAGCTAGCTATATTTTCTATATTGTGACAACATTTGAGACTGAAATAACTACCTGAAAGCCTACAAGTAATCCAATCTATGTTAAACTCTGGGATGCTATGCATGATGCTTCATTTATAAGTTTTTACTGAAGGATCACAAATGATCAGTTTAGAATGGTCACTTTAACTAGCCGATCAACTTGACATGTCCGCATTAAATCATTGAAACTTTTGATTTAGAGTTCAGAATGACATGACTCCAACGCCCAAGTTCAGCTAGCTTAGTTTTCTATATTTTGACAAATTTTAATAACGAAATAGGTACAACAAAGCTTTCAAGTAGTCCAATCTATCCCAAACTGCATGATGCCATGCATTATGCTTCATTTGTAAACCTTTGCTCAATGAGCTCCAGTGATCAATTTAGAATGATCAGTTATATCTAGCCAATAAAATTAACATGTTGACAGTAAATCGTCTGTGACTCTCGATTTCGAGTTCAGAATGACATGAATCCAATGCCCACGCTAAGGTAGTTTAATTTTCTATATTGTGACGAAATTAAAGCCCAAAATCGTAACAACAAAGCCTCCAAATAATCCAATGTATCCCAAACTACGTGATGCCATGCATTTTGCTTCGTTTATAAGCCTTTACTCAAGGAGCACTAATCATAAGCTTAGAATGATCTTTTTAACGTGCCAAAGACATGTACACACTAAATCGTTTGTAACTTTTGATTTAGAGATCAGATTCACAAGAATCCAATGCCCACACTAAGCTACCTCAATTTTCTATATTGTGATAAAATTTAAGACCGAAATAGCTACGACAAAGCCTCCAAGTAATCTAATGTATCCCAAACTGCATGACACCACGCATTATGCTTCATTAATAAGCCTTTACTCAAGGAGCACCAATGATCAGTTTAGAATGATCATTTCAACTGGCCGATCAACTTCACATGTACGCACTAAATCATATGTATCTTCTGATTTAGAGTTCAAAATGACATGAATCCAATGCCCACGTTAAGCTACCTCAATTTTCTATGTTGTGATAAAATGTAAGACAAAAATGGCTACGATAAAGCCCCCGAATAATCCAATGTATTCCAAACTGGGTGATGCCAAGTAATATGCTATATTTATAAGCCTTTACACAAGGAGGACCAATGATCAGCTTAGAATCATCATTTTAGCTGGCTGATCAACTTGACATTACGCACTAAATCGTCTATAACTTTTCATTTAGAGATCAGAATGAAACAAATCCAATGCCCACGTTAAGATACCTCAAATTTCTATATTGTGATAAAATTTAAGACCAAAATAGCTGCGAAAAAGCCTCCAAGTAATCCAATGTATCCCACTGTGTGATAACATGCAATATGCTCCATTTATAAGCCTTTCCTAATGGAGCACCAATGATCAGTTTAGCATGATCATTTTTAACTGGCCGATCAACTTGCCATCTATGCACTAAATCGTCCTTAACTTTTGATTTAGAGTTCAGACTGACACGAATCAAAGTCCCACATTAACCTAGCTCTATTTTTTATATTGTGACGACATTTGAGACTGAAAGAGCTACCACAAAACCTTCAAGTAATCCAATCTATGTTAAATTGCGTGATGCCATGCATTATGCTTCATCTATAAGTTTTTACTGAGGGAGCACTAATGATCAGTTTAGAATGATCAGTTTAGAATGGTCAATTTAACAGGCCGATCAACTTGACATGTACACACTAAATCGTCCGAAACTTTTGATTTAGAGTTCAAAATGACAAGAATCCAACGCCCACGTTAAGCTAGTTCAATTTTCTATATTGTGACAAAATTTAATAATAAAATAGCTTCGACAAAGCTTTCAAGTAATCCAATCTATCCCAAACTGTGTGATGCCATGCATTATGCTTGATTTGTAAACCTCTTCTCAACGAGCTCCAGTGATCAATTTAACTAGCCGATAAACTTGACATGTCGGCACTAAATCGTCTGTAACTTTTGATTTCGAGTTTAGAAGATATGAATCCAACGCCCACATTAAGGTAGCTCAATTTTCTATATTGTGAGAAAATTTAAAGCCGAAATAGCAACAAAAAAGCCTCCAAGTAATCTAATATATCCCAAACTGCGTGTTGCCATGCATTATGCTTCATCTATATTCCGTTACTCAAGGAGCACTAATGATCAGTTTAGAATGATCATTTCAACTTACTGATTAGCCTGACATATACGTACTAAATCGTATGTAACTCTTGATTTAGAGTTCAGAATGACACGAATCCAATGTCAACATTAAGGTACCTCAATTTTCTATATTGTTTCAATATTCAAGAACGAAATAGCAACGACAATGCCTTAAAGTAATCCCATCTATCCCAAACTGCGTGATGCCATGCATTATCCTTAATTTGTAAACCTTTGCTGAATGAACTCCAGTGAGCAATTTAGAATGATCAATTTACCTAACCGATAAACTTGAGATGTCCGCACTAAATTTTCTGTCACAAGAATCCAACGCCCACGTTAACCTACCTCAATTTTCTATATTGTGATAAAAATTAAGACCGAATTAGCTATGACAAAGCCTCCAAGTAATCCAATGTATCTCAAACTGTGTGATGCCATGCATTATGCTTCTTTGGTAAGCCTTTACTCAAGGAGCTCCAATGATCAATTTAGAATGATCATTTCAACCGGCCGATCAACTTGACATGTATGCACTAAATCGTCTGTAACTTTTGATTTAGAGTTCAGAATGACATGAATCCAACGCCCACGTTAAGCTACCTCAATTTTCTATGTTGTGATAAAATTTAAGACCAAAATAGCTATGACAAAGCCTGCAAGTAATCCAATGTATCACAAACTGCCTGATGCCATGCAATATGCTCCATTTATAAGCCTTTACTCATGGGGCACCAATGATCAGTTTAGCATGATCATTTTAACTTGTCGATCAACTTCATATCTACGTACTAAATCATCCTTAACTTTTTATTTAGAGTTCAGAATGACACGAATCCAACTCCCACATTAAGCTAGCTCTATTTTCTATATTGTGACAAAATTTGATACCGAAATAGCAACAACAAAGCCTCCATGTAATCCAATGTATCCGAAACTGCCTCATGCCATGAATTATGCTTCATTTATAAGCCATTACTCAAGGACCACCAATGATAAGTTAAGAATAATCATTTTAATTGGCCGATCAACTTTACATGTGTGCACTAAATCGTCTATAACTTTTGATTTATAGTTTAGAATGACACGAATGCAATGCCCATGTTAATCTAACTCAATTTTCAATATTGTGACAACATTTGAGAATTAAAGAGGTACAACAAATCCTCCAAATAATCCAATGTATTCCAAACTACGTGATGCCATGTATTATGCTTTATTTATAAGCCTTTACTCAAGGAGGACCAATAATAATTTAGATTGCTCATTTCAACTAGCAGATCAACTTTACATGTCCGCACTAAATCGTCCTTAACTTTTTGTTTAGAGCTTAAGATGACATGAATCTAATGCCCACGTTAAACTAGCTCAAGTTTCATATTGTGACAACATTTGAGACTGAGACAGCTAGAAAAAGCCTCGAAGTAATGGAATGTATCCCAAACCGCGTGATGCCATGCATTATGCTTCATTTCTAAGCCTTTACTACAGATCAGTTAAGAATGATCATTTTAAGTGGCCGATCAACTTGACATGCCCTAACTAAATCGTCCTTAACTTTTGATTTAAAGTTCAAAAGACATGAATCCAGTGCCCACGTTAAGCTAGCTCAATATTCCATATTGTGACAAAATTTAAGACCAAAATAGCTAAGAAAAAACTTCCAAGTAATCCAATATATCTCGAACTCTATGATGCATTATGCTTCTTTTTTTAAACATTTGTGCATTGTTCACCAATGATAAGTTTAGAATGATTATTTTAACTAGCTGATAAACTTGTATGTCCGCACTAAATTGTCTTTTACATTTCATTTAGAACTGAAAATGACATAAATCCGACGCCTACGTTAATCTAGCTCAATTTTCAATATTGTGACAACATTTGAGACTCCAAGAGCTACAACAAAGCCTTCCAGTAATTCAATGTATCCCAAACCGCATGATGCCATGCATTATGCTTCATTTATAAAACTTTACTCAAAGAGCACCGATGACCAGTGTAGAATGATCATTTTAACTGGCCGATCAATACGACATTTGCGTACTAAAATTTCCATAACTTTTATTTATTGTTCGGAATGACATGAATCCAACAACCACGTTAAGCTACGTCAATATTCTATACAGTCACAAAAGTTAAGACCAAAATAGCTACGACAAAGCGTCCAAGTAATCCAACATATCCCAAACTGTGTGATGCCATGCATTATACTTCATTTTTACACATTTGTTCACGAAGCAGCAATGATCAGTTTAGAATGACCATTTCAACTAGCTTATCAACTTGACATGTGCGTACTAAAACGTGTTTAACATATGATTTAGAGCTAAAAATTACTTGACTCCAACGCTCACTTTAATCTAGCTCAATTTTCAATATTGTGACAATAGTTGAGACTGAAAGACCTACGACAAAGACTCCAAGTAATCCAATGTATCCCAAATTACATGACGCCATGCATTATGCTTCATTTATAAGCCTTTACTAAAGGAGCACCAATGATTAGTTTAGAATGATCATTTTAACTGGCTGATCAATTAGAGTTGTTTGCACTAAATCGTCCGCAACTTTTGATTTAGAGTTCAAATTGACACGAATCCAACACACACATTAAGCTTGCTCAATTTTCTATATTTTGACAACACTTAGACTGAAAGAGCTACAAAAAAGCCTCCAAATAATCCAATGTCTTCCAAACTACGTGATGCCATGTATTATGCTTCTTCGTAAGCCTTAACTCAGTTTAGAATGATCATTTTAACTGGCCGATCAACTTGACATGTCCGCATTAATTTGTCCGTAACTTTTGGTTTAGAGTTCAGAATGACATGAATCCAATGCCCACGTTAAGCTAGCTCAATATTCTATATTATGACAAAATTAAAGACCAAAATTGCTACGACAAAGCCTCCAAGTAATCTAATCTATGTAAGCTGCATGATGCCATGTATTATGCTTCATTTATAAGCCTTTACTCAAGGAGCACTGATGATCAGTTTATAATGATCATTTTAACTAGCTGATCAACTTGACTTGTCCACACTGAATCGTTTTTATCATTTGATTTAGAGCTCAAAATGACATGAATCCAACGTTCACGTTAATCTACCTCAATTTTCAATATTGTAACAAAATTCGAGACTGAATAAGTTATGACAAAGCATCCAATGAATCCAATATATCCCAAACTGCGTGATACCACAGATTATGCTCTATTTATAAGCCTTTACTCAAGAAGCACCAATGATCAGGTTTGAATGATCATTATAACTGGCCGATCAACTTCACATATCCGCACTAAATCATCAGTAAGTTTTGATTTAGAGGTCAGAATGCACGAATCCAATGCCACGTTATGCTATCGCAATTTTCTATATTGGGACAAAATTTAAGAGTGAAATAGCTATGATAAATCCTTCATGTTATCCAACCAATTACAAACTGCATGATGCCATTCATTATGCCTCATTTGTAAAGCTTTCCTGAATGAGCACCAATGATCAGTTTAGAATAATCAATTTAACTAGCTGATAAAGTTGACATATCTGCACTAAATCATCTGAAACTTTTGATTTAGCGTTCAGAATGACACGAATCCAACATCTTTGTTAAGCTAGCTCAATTTTCAATATTGTGACAACATTTGAGACTCAAAGAACTACCACAAAGCCTTAAAGTAATCCAAGCTATGCTAAACTGTGTGATGTCATGCATTATGCTTTACTTATAAGCATTTACTCAAGGAGCACTAATGCTCAGCTTAGAATGATCAGTTTAGAATCTATCCTACATTGGTGATGCCATGCATTATGCTTCATTTGTAAACCTTTGCTCAATGAGGACCAATGAGCACTTTAGTATGAAAATTTTAACTGGTCGATCAACTTGACATGTATGCACTAAATCGTCCAAACCTTTGTATTTAGAGTTGCGAATGACACGAATCAAATGCCCACCGTAACCTAGCTCAAATTTCTATATTGTGACAATATTCGGGACTCAAAGAGCTATGACAAAGCCTCCAAGTAATCCGATGAATCCCAAACTGCATGATTCCATGCAATATGCTTCATTTATGAGCCAAGGAGTACCAATGATCAATTTAGAATGATCATTCTAACTGGCCGATAAACTTGACATGTCAGTACTAAATCGTCCTTAACTTTTGATTTAGAGTTTAGATTGACATGAATCCAACGCTCACATTAAGCTATCTCAATTCTCTATATTGTGAAAACATTCGAGACTGAAAGAGCTACGAAAAAGGCTCTGAGTAATCCAATCTATTCCAGATTGCGTGATGCCATGCATTATACTTCATTTGCAAACCTCTGCTCAATGAGGATCAATGAGCAGTTTAGAATGATCACTTTAACTGGCTCATCAACTTGACATAAGTGCACTAAAGCTTCCAAAACTTTTGATTTAGAGTTCAGAATTACACGAATCCAATGCCCATAGTAACCTAGCTCAATTTTCTATATTGTGACAACATTTAAGACTGAAATAGCTACGACAAAGTCTCCAAGTTATCCAATGTATCCCAACTTGCCTAATTCTATGCTTCATTTATGAGCAAAAGAGCACCAATGATCAATTTAGAATGATCATTTTAAATAGCCGATAAACTTGACATGTCCGCACTAAATCGTCCGTAACTTTGATTTAGAGTTCAGAGTGACACGAATCCAACACCCACGTTAAGGTAGCTCAATTTTCTATATTGTGAAAATATTTGAGAATGAAAGAGCTACGAAAAAGCCTGTAAATAATCCTATATATTCTAGGCTGCGCGATGCCATGCATTATACTTCATTTGTAAACCTTTTCTCAATTAGCACGAATTATCAGTTTAGAATGATGATTTTAACTAGCTGACCCACTTGACATGTTTGCCCTAAATTGTCCGAAAGTTTTGATTTAGAGTTCAAAATGACACAAATGCCTTAAATTGTCCAAAACCTTTGATTTATAGTTCAGAATGACACAAATCCAACACCCACGTTAAGCCAGCTCAATATTATATGTTGTGACAAATGTTAAGACTGACATAGCTACGACAAAGCCTCCAAATAATCCAATCTATCCCAAACTTCATGAAGCCATGCATCAGGCTTCAATTGTAAACCATTGCTCAATGAGCACCAATGATCAGTTTGGAATGATGATTTTAACTAGCCGATCAACTTGACATGTTCGCCCTAAATCGTCTATAACATTTGATTTAAATCTCAAAATGACATGAATCCAACGCCCACGTTAGCTTGGCTCAATTTTCAATATTGTGACAACATTTGAGACTAAAAGAGCTACGACAAAGCCTCAAAGTAATCTGATCTATCCAAAACTACGTGATGCCATGCATTATGCTTCATCTGGAAATGTTTGCTCAATGAGCACCAACGATCAATTTAAAATGATCATTTCAACTAACTAATCAACTTGACATGTCCCCACTAAATCGTCCTTAAATTTTGATTTAGAGCTGAAAATTACATGAAGTGCCACACCCACATTAATCTAGTTCAATTTTCAATATTCTTACAACATTTGAGATTGAAAGAGTTACGACAAAGCCTCCAAGTAATCCAATGTATCCCGAACAGCGTATTCATGCATTATGCTTCATTTATAAGCCTTTACTCAAGGAGCAGCATTGATTAGTTTAGAATGATCACTTTAACTGGCCAATCAACTTGACATGTCCACACTAAAATGCCCGTAATTTTTGATTTATAGTTCATAATGACACGAATCCAACGCCAAAGTTAAGGTAGCTCAATTTTTTATATTGTGACATTTGTAAACCTTCGCTAAATAAGCACCAATGATCAGTTTAGAATGATGATTGTAACTAGCTGATCAACTTCATAGGTCCGCCCTAAATCGTATTCAACATTTGATTTAAATCTCAAAATGACATGAATCCAACGCCAACGTTAAATTAGCTCAATTTTCAATATTGGGACAACATTTGAGACTAAAAGAGCTACGACAAAGACTCCAAGTAATCCAATCAATCCAAAACTCTGTGATGCCATGCATTATGCTTCATCTATAAGCCTTTACTCAAAGAGCAGCAATGATTAGTTTAGAATGATCATTTTAACTGGCCGATATACTTGACATGTCCGCACTAAATCGCCGGTAACTTTTGATTTAGAGTTCAGAATGACACGAAAATCCAACGCCAAGGTTAAGCTAGCTCAATTTTTTATATTGTGACATTCGTAAACCTTCGCTCAATGAGCACCAATGATCAGTTTACAATGATGATTTTAACTAGCTGATCAAAGTGACATGTCCGCCCTAAATCGTCTTTAATATTTGATTTAAAACTCAAAATGACATGAATCAAACACCCACATTAATTTTGCTCAATTTTCAATATTGTGACAACATTTGAGACTAAAAGAGCTATGACAAAGCCTTCAAGTACTCAAATCTATCCAAAACTACGTGATGTCATGCATTATGCTTCATTTGGAAACGTTTGCTCAATGAGCTCCAATGATCAGTTTGAAATGATCATTTCAACTAACTGATCAACTTGACATGTCCGCACTAAATCGTCCTTCACTTTTGATTTAGAGCTCGAAATGACATGAAATCCCACGCCCACATTAATCTAGCTCAATTTTCAATATTTTTACAACATTTGAGATTGAAAAAGCTACGAAAAAGCCTCGAAGTAATCAAATGTATCCCGAACGTTGTAATGCCATGCATTTATGCTTCATTTATAAGCCTTTACTCAAGGAGCATCATGATTAGTTTAGAACGATCATTTTAACTGGCTAATAACCTTGACATGTCCGCACTAAATCGACCAAAACTTTTGAGTTCGAGTTCAAAATGACATGAATCCAACGCCAAAGTTAAGGTCACTCAATTTTTTTTATATTGGGAGATTTGTAAACCTTAGCTCAATGAGCACCAATGATCAGTTTAGAATGATGATTTTAACTAGCTTATCAACTTGAAATGCCCACCCTAAATCGTCTTTAACATTTGATTTAAAGCTCAAATGACACGAATCCAACGCCCACGTTAATTTAGCTCAATTTTCAATATTGTTACAACATTTGTCACTAATAGAGCTACAACAAAGCCTCCATGTAATCCAATCTATCCCAAACTACGTGATGCCATGCATTATGCTTCATTTGTAAACATTTGCTCAATGAGCAACAATGATCAGTTTAAAATGATTATTTCAACTAACTGATCAACTTGACATGTCCGTACTAAATCATCCTTAACTTTTGATTTAGAGCTCAAAATGACATAAAATCCCACGCCCATATTAATCTAGCTCAATTTTCAATATTGGTACAACATTTGAAATTGAAAGAGCTATGACAAAGCCTCCAAGTAATCCAATGTATCCCGAACTGAGTAATGCCATGCATTATGCCTCATTTATAAGCCTTTACTCAAGGAGCAGCAATGATTAGTTTAGAATGATCATTTTAACAGGCCGATAAACTTGACATGTCTGCACTAAATCGCCCGTAACTTTTGATTTAGAGTTCATAATTACACGAATCGAGCGCCAAAGATAAGCTAGCTCAATTTTTTATACTGTGACATTTGTAAACCTTAGCTCAATGCGCACCAATGATCAGTTTAGAATGATGATTTTAACTAGCTGATCAACTTGACATGTCCGCACTAAATGGTTAGTAACTTTTGATTTAGAGTTCAGAATGACACAAATCCAACACCCCGAAGTTAGCTCAATTTTCGGTATTGTGATAAACTTTAAGACCGCAATAGTTACGACAAAGCCTCCAAGTAATCCAATCTATCCTAAAAGATGTGATGCCAAGCATAAGCTTCATTTATAAGCCTTTACTCAAGGAGCAGCAATGAAACTTTAGAAAGAACATTTTAACTCGCAGATTTACTTGACATGTCCGCACTAAATAGTTCGTAACTTTTGATTTATAGTTCTCAATGACAGGAATCCAACGCCCAGTTTAAGCTAGCTCAATTTTCTATATTGTGATATAATTTAAGACCGCAATGGCTACGACAAAACCTCCAAGTAATCTAATCTATCCTAAAGAACGCGATGCTACGAATTTCATTTGTAAACCTTTGCAATGAGTATCAATGACCAGTTTAGAATGATTAATTTAACTACCCAATAATCTTGACATATCCGCACTAAATCATCCGTAACTTTTGATTTAGAGTTCAGAATGAAATGATTCCAATGCCCACGTTAAACTAGCTCAAGTTTCTATATTGTGACAAATTTGAGACCGAAATTGCTACAAAAAACCTTCAAGTACTCCAATCTATCCCAAACTACGTGATGCCATGCATTATACTTCATTTGTACACCTTTACACTATGAGCACAAATGATCATTTTAATTAACTGATCAACTTGACATGTCCGCACTAAATCCTCTTTAACTTTTGATTGAGAGCTCAAAATGACATGAATCCAACGCCCACATTAATCTAGCTCAGTTATCAATATTGTGACTAAAAGAGCTACGACAAAGCCTCAAAGTAATCCAATATATCCCAGAGTGCGTGATGCCATGCATTATACTTCATTTCTAAAGCTTTGCTCAATGAGAGCCAATTATCAGTTTAGAATGATGATATTAACTAGCTGATCAACTTGACATGTCCGCACTAAATCGTCTTTAACTTTTGATTTAGAGATTAAAATGACATGAAATCCAACGGTCACATTAATCTAGCTCATTTTTGAATTTTGTGAAAACATTTGCAATTGAAAGAGCTATGACAAAGCCTCAAAGTAAACCAACGTATCCCTAACTGTGTGATGCCATGAATTATGCTTCATTTGTTAACCTTTGCTCAATGTGCACCAATGATCATTTTAACCAGCTGATCAACTTGTCATGTCCGCACTAGATCATCATTTAACGTTTTATTTAGAGCTCAAAATGACATGAATCCTTGGCCCATATTATTCTAGCTCAATTTTCAATATTGTGACAATATTTGAGAGTGAAAGCACTACGACAAACCCTCCAAGTAATCCAATGTATCCCAAACTGCGTGATGCCATGCATAATGTTCCATTTATAAGCCTTTTCTCAAGGAGTTCCAATGATCAGTTTAGAATGATCATTTTAACTGGCCGATCAACTCCACATGTCTGCACTAAATCGTCCGTAACTTTTGATTTAGAGTTTGGAATGACACGAATCCAACGCACACGTTAAGCTTGCTCAATTTTCTATATTGTGAAAATTTTATGACCAAAATAGATACGTCAAGGCCTCCAAGTAATACAATCTATCCCAAAACTACGTGATGCCATGCATTATGCTTCATTTTTAAACCTTTGCTCTATGAGCGCCAATGATCTGTTTAGAATTATCATCTTAACTAGCTGCTCAACTTGACATGTTCGCACTAAATCTTTTTTAACATTTGATTTAGAGCTCAAAATGACAGCAATCCAATGCCTACGTTAATCTAGCTCAATTTTCAATATTGCAACAACATTTGAGACTCAAAGCGCTATGACAAAGCCTCCAAGGAATCCAATATATTCCAAACTTTGTGATGTCATGCATTATTTTTCATATTGAAGTCTTTACTCAAGGAGTACCAGTGATAAGTTTAAAATGATCATTTTCACTGGCCGATAAACTTTACATGTCCGCACTAAATTGTCCGTAATTTTTTATTTAGAGTTAAGAATGACACGAGTCCAACGCCTACATTAAGCTAGCTCAATTTTCTATATTTTGAAAAAATTTACGATAGAAATAGCTACGAAAAAGCCTCCAAGTATTCCAATCTATCCGAAACTGTGTGATGCCATGCATTATGCTTCATTTGTAAACCTTTGCCCAATGAGCACCAGTGATCAGTTAAAATGATCAATTTAACTAGCCGATAAACTTGACATGTCTCCATTAAATCGTCCGTAACTTTTGATTTAGAGTTAAGATTGACATGATCAAACGCCCACGTTAAGCTAGCTCAATTTTCAATATCGTTACAATATTTGAGGCTGAAAGACCTAGGAAAAACCTCCAAATAGTCCAATTATCCCAAACTACGTGATGCAATACAATATGCTTCATTTATAAGCCTTTACTAAAGGAGCACCAATGATCAATTTAGAAGGATCATTTTAACTGGCTGATCCACTTGACATGCCCACACTAAATCGTCTATAAATTTTGATTTAGAGTTAAGAATGACACGAGTCAAACGCCCAAATTAAGCTAGCTCAATTTTCCATATTATGAAAACATTAAGGACCAAAATAGCTACGAAAAAGCCTCGAACTAATCCAATCTATCCAAAACTGTGAGCACCAATGATGCTTCATTTGTAAACCTTTGCTTAATGAGCACCAATGATCAGTTTTGAATGATCAACTTAACTAGCCGATAAACTTGACATGTCTGCACTTAATTTTTCATCACTTTAGATTTAGAGTTCAGAATAACATGAATTTGGCGCCCACGTTAAGCTAGCTCAATTTTCTATATCGTGATAAAAATTAATACCGAAATAGCTACGAGAAAGCCTCCAAGTAGTCCAATCAGTCCCAAGCTGTGTGATGTCACGCATTATGCTTTATTTGTAAACCATTGCTAAAATGAGCACCAATGATCAATTTAGAATGATAATTTTAACTGGAAGATCAACTTGACATATCCACATTAAATTGTCTGTAACTTTTTATTTAGAGTTCATGATTACACAAATCCAAAGCGCATGTTAAGCTTGCTCAATTTTCTTTATTTCTACAAAATTTAAGACCAAAACAGGTACGACAAAGCCAGCAAGTAATCCAATCTATCCAAAACTGCGTCATGCCATGTATTATGCTTCATTTGTAAATCTTTGCTCAACGATCACCAATGATTAGTTTAGAATTATCAATCTAACTAGGCAATAAACTTGAGATGTCCGTACTAAATAGTCCGTAATTTTTGATTTCGAGTTCAGAATAACATGAATCCAACACCAATTTTCTATATTGTGACAAAATTTATGAGAGAAATAGCTACGACAAAGCCTCCAAGTAAACCAATGTATCCCAAACTGCGTGATGCCATGCATTATGCTTCATTTATAAGCATTAACACAAGGAGCACTGATGATCAGTTAGGAATGATCATTGAAATTGGCCGATCAACTTGACATCTATGCACTAAATATTGAATAACTTCTTATTTTGAGTTGAGAATAACATGAATCCAATGCCCACCTTAAGCTAGCTCAATTTTCTATATTGTGAGAACATTTGAGAAAGAAACAGCTATCACAAAGCCTTCAAGTAATCCACTATATCCTATATTGCGTGATGCCATGCAATATGCTTCATTTATAAGCCTTTACTCAAAGATCACTAATGATCGGTTTAGAATATCACTTTAACTGCCGTTCAACTTGACTTGTCCGTACTAAATGGTCCGTAAGATTTGATTTATAGTTCAGCATGACACGAATCCAATACCGATGTTAATCTATCTCAGTTTTCAATATTGTGACAACATTTGAGATTGTAATAGCGAAGACAAAGCCTCCAAGTATTCCAATATATCCAAAACTGCGTGATGCCATGCATTATGCTTCATTTCTAAACCTTTGCTCAATGAGCATCAATGATCAGTTTGGAATTATCATTTTAACTACCTGATCAGCTTGACATGTCTGAGCTAAATCATGTTTAACATTTGATTTAGAGCTCAAAATGACATGAATCCAATGGCCACGTTAATCTAGCTCAATTTTCAATATTGTGAAAACATTTGAGACTGAAAGAGCTATGACAAAGCCTCCAAGCAATTCAGTGTATCCCAAACTACGTGATGTCATGCATTATGTTTCATTTATATGCCTTTTCTCAAGGATCACCAATGATCAGTTTAGAATGATCATTTTAACTAGCCGATCAACTTGACATGTCCACACTAAATCGTCAGTAATTATTTGTTTAGTGTTCAAAATGACACGAATCCAACGCGCATTTTAATCTAGCTCAATTTTTTATATCTTGATAAAATTTATGACCAAAATAGCTATGACAAATCCTCCAAGTAATCAAATATATACTAAACTGTATGATGCCATGCATTATGCTTCATTTGTAAACCTTTGCTCAATGAGCACCAATGATCAGATTAGAATGATCATTTTAACTAGCTGATCAATTGAAATATCCGCACTAAATCATTTTTAACATTTGATTTAGAGCTCAAAATAACATGAATCCAATGACCACGTTAATCTAGCTTAATTTTCAATATTGGGACTAAATTTAAAAATGAAAGAGCTATGACAAAGCCTCCAAATTATCCAATTTATCCCAAACAGTGTGATGCCATGCGTTATGCTTCATTTAGAAGCTTTTACTCAAGGAGCACCAATGATCAGTTTAGAATGATCATTTTTACTGTCGATCAACTTAACATGTCCACACTAAATAGTCTGTAACTTTTGATTTAGAGTTCATAATGACACGAATCCAATGCCCACATTAAGCTAGCTCAATTTTCTATATTTTGATAAAATTTAAGACCAAAATAGCTACGACAAAGCGTCCAATTAATCCAATCTATCCCAAACTGCGTGATGTCATGCATTATGTTTCATTTATATGCCTTTACTCAAGGAACCAATGATTAGTTTAGAGTGATCAATTCAACTAGCCAATAAACTTGACATGTCCGCATGAAATCGTCCATAATTTTTTATTTATAGTTCAGAATGACATGAATCCAACGCCAATGTTAAGCTAGCTCAATTTTGTATGTTGTGACAAAATTTAAAACAGAAATAGCTACAACAAAGCCTCCAAGTAATCCAATGTATCTCAGACTGCGTGATACAATGCGTTATGCTTCATTTATAAGCCTTAACACAAGGAGCACTGATGATCAGTTAGGAATGATCTTTTTAATTGGCGATCAACTAGATATGTATGCACTAAATATTCAATAACTTTTTATTTTTAGTTGAGAATGACATGAATCCAATGCCCACCTTAAGCTAGCTCAATTTTCTATATTGTGAGAACATTTGAGAATGAAACAACTATCACAAAGCCTTCAAGTAATCTACTATAACCTAAACTGCGTGGTCCCATGCAATATGCTTCATTTATATGCCTTTACTCAAGGATCACTAATGATCGGCTTAGAATAATCACTTTAACTGCCAATCAACTTGACTTGTCCACACTAAATGGTCCGTAACATTTGATTTAGAGTTCAGAATGACACGAATCCAATGCCGACGTTAATCTAGCTCAATTTTCGATATTGTGACAACATTTGAGACTGTAATAGCGAAGACAAAGCCTCCAAGTATTCCAATCTATCCAAAACTGGGTGATTGCATGCATTATGGTTTCATTTGTAAACCTTTGCTCAATGAGCACCAGTTATCAGTTTAGAATTATCATTTTAACTACCTGATCAGCTTGACACGTCCGAACTAAATCATCTTTAACATTTGATTTAGAGCTTACAATGACATGAATCCAACGGCCGCGTTAATCTACCCAATTTTCAATATTATGACAACATTTGAGACTGAAAGAGCTATGACAAAGCCTCCAAGTAATCCAATGTCTCTCAAACTGCGTGATGCCATGCATTATGTTTCATTTATATGCCTTTACTCAAGGAGAACCAATGATCAGCTTAGAATGATCATTTTAACTAGCTGATCAACTTGACATGTCCACACTAAATCGTTCGTAACTATTGATTTAGAGTTTAAAATGACACGAATCCGACGCTCTAGTTAGGCTAGCTCAATATTCTATAATGTCACACTATTTAAAACCGAAATAGCTATGACAAAGCCTCCAAGTAATCCAATCTATCCCAAACTGTGTGATGCCATGCATTATGCTTCATTTGTAAACCTTTGCTCAATGAGCACCAATGATTAGTTTAGAATGATCAATTAAACTATCCAATAAACTTGACATGTCCGCACGAAATCCTCCGTAATTTTTGATTTAGAGTTCAGAGTGATATGAATCCAACGCCAATGTTAAACTAGCTCAATTTTGAATATTGTGACAAAATATAAGACAGAAATGGCTATGACAAACCCTCCAAGTAATCCAATGTATGCCAAACTGCATGATACCATGCATTATGCTTGATTTATAAGCCTTTACACAAGGAGCACCAATGATCAGTTTAGAATGATCATTTTTACTGGCGATCAACTTGACATTTGCACATTAAATCGTCCGTAACTTTTGATTTAGAGTTCATAATGACACGAATCCAACGCCCACGTCAATCTAGCTCAATTTTCTATATTTTGATAAAAGTTAGGACCAAAATAGCTACGACAAAGCCTCCAATTAATCAAATCTATCCCAAATTGCGTCGTGCCATTCATTATGCTTCATTTGTAAACCTCTGCTAAATGAGCACCAATGATTAGTTTAGAGTTATCAATTTAACTAGCCAATAAACTTGACATGTTCACGCGTAATCATCCGTAATTTTTTATTTAGAATTCGGAATGACATGAATCCAAAGTCAATGTTAAACTACCTCATTTTTGTATATTGTGACAAAATTTAAGACAGAAATAGCTACGACAAAGCCTCCAAGTAATCCAATGTATTCCAAAATGCGTGATACCATGCATTATGCTTGATTTATAAGCCTTTACACAAGGAGCACCAATGATCAGTTAAGAATAATGATTTTAATTGGATGATCAACTTGACATGTATGCACTAAATATTCTGTAACTTTTTATTTTGAGTTCAGAATTACACATGAATCCAACGCCCACGTTAAACGAGCTCATTTTTCTATATTGTGAGAACATTTGAGATTGAAAGAGCTATCACAAAGCCTTCAAATAATCCAATATATCCTAAAATGCATGATGCCATGCAGTATGCTTCATTTATAAGCCTTTCTTTAAGGAGCAATAATGATCAGTTTAGAATGATCACTCTAACTGTCAATCAACTTGACTTGTCCGCACTAAATGGTTTGTAACATTTAATTTAGAGTTTAGAATGACACGAATCCAACACCCACGTTAATCTAGCTCAATTTTTAATATCGTGAGAGCATTTGAGACTATAATAGCGAAGAAAAATCCTCCAAGTATTCCAATCTATCCCAAATTGCGTGATGCCATACATTATTCTTCATTTGTAAACCTTTGCTCAATGAACACCAATGATCAGTTTAGAATGATCATTTTAACTCCCTGATCAGCTTGGCACGTACGAACTAAATCATCTTTAACATTTTATTTAGAGCTTAATATGATATGAATCCAACGGCCAAATTAAACCTGATCAGCTTGGCACGTACGAACTAAATCATCTTTAACATTTGATTTAGAGCTTAAAATGATATGAATCCAACGGCCAAATTAATCTACCTCAATATTTCAATATTGTGACAACTTTTGAGATAGATAGAGCTATGACAAAGCCACCAAGTAATCTAATGTATCCCAAACTGCGTGATGTCATGCATTATGTTTCATTTATATGCCTTTACTCAAGGAGCACCAATGATCTGTTTAGAATGATCATTTTAACTAGCCGATCAACTTGACATGTCCACACGAAATCGTCTGTAACTATTTATTTAGAGTTCAAAATGGCATGAATCCAACGCCCACGTTAGGCTCGCTCAATATTCTATAATGTCACACTATTTAAAACCAAAATAGCTATGACAAAGCCTCCAAGTAATCCAATCTATCCCAAACTATGTGATGCCATGCATTATGCTTCATTTGTAAACCTGTGCTCAATGAGCACCGATGATTAGTTTAGAATGATCATTTTAAGTAGCTGATCAACTTGACATGTCCGCACAAAATCGTCTTTAACTTTCGATTTAGAGCTCAAAATGCAAAATGAGTACAACGCCCACGTTAACCTTGCTCAATTTTCCATATTGTGAATTTGAGACTGAAAGAGCTACGCCAAAACCTCCAAGTAATCCAATGTATAACAAACTTCGTGATGCCGTGCATTATGCTTCATTTATAAGGCTTTACTCAAGGAGCACCAATGATCAGTTTAGAATGATCATTTTAACTATTTGATCAACTTGACATGTCCGCCGTAAATCGTCTTTAAGTTCTGATTTAGAGCTCAAAATAACATGAATCGAACACCTAGGTTAAGGTAGCTCAATTTTCCATATTGTGACAACAACTGAGACTAGAAGAGCTATGACAAAGTTTCCAAGTAATCTAATTTATCCCAAATTGCGTGATGCCATGCATTATGCTTCATTATAAGCCTTTAACCTAGGAGCACCAATAACTAGTTTAGAATCATTATTTTAACTGGCCGATCAACTTAACATGTATGCACTAATGGTCTATAATTTCATATTTAGAGCTCAAAATAACATGAATCCATCGCCCACGTTAAGCTAGCTCAATTTTCCATGTTGCGACAATATTTAAGACTGAAAGAGCTATGACAAAGCCTTCAAGTAATCCAATGTATTCAAAACTGTGTGATGCCATGCATTACATTCATTTAAAAGCCTTTAATCAAGGAGCACCAATGAAGAGTTTAGAATGATCAATTTAACTGGTAGATCAAGTTGACATGTTCACACTAAATCATTAGTAACTTTTGGGTTATAGTTTAAAATGACACGAATCTAACACCCACGTTAAGCTAGCTTATTTCTTTATAATGTGAAAGAATTTAAGACGAAAGTAGCTCTGACGTTGCCTCCAGGTAATCCAATGTATCCTAAACTGGGTGATACTTTGAATTATGCTTCATTCATGCGCCTTTACTCAATTAGCACCAATGATCAGTTTAGAGTGATCATTTTAACTAGCTGAGTAACTTGACATGTCAGCACTAAATCGTAAGTAACTTTGATTTACAGTTCAAAATGACACGAATCCAACACCCACGTTAAGCTAGCTCAGTTTTCTATATTGTGACAAAATTTAAGATCGAAATAGGTACGAGAAATCCTCCAACTAATCCAATCTATCTCAAACTAGGTGATCCTATGCATTATTCTTCATTTATAGCATTTATTCAATGAGCACCAATGATCAGTTTAGAAAGATTATTTTAACTAGATGGTCAACTTGACATGTACACACTAAATTGTCTTTAGATTTTGATTTATAGCTCAAAATGACATGAGTCCGATGACCACGTTAAGCTAGCTCAATTTTAAATATTGTGACATCATTTGAGACTAAAAGAGCTACTACAAAGTCTCCAAGCAATCCAATGTATCCCAAACTGCATGATGCCATTCACTACGCTTCATTTATAATCCTTTAATCAAGGAGCACCAATGAACATTTTAGAATGATCATTTGAACTAGCCGATCAACTTGACATGTTCACACTAAATTGTCTTTAACTTTCTATTTAGAGCTCTGACACGAATCCAAAGCCCATGTTAAGCAAGCTCAAATTTCGATATTTCGACAAAAGTTAAGACCGAAATAGCTAGGACAAAGCCTCAAATTAGTCCAATCTATCCCAAACTGCGCGATGCCATGCATTATGCTTCATTTATAAGAATTTACTCAAGGAGCACCAATTTTAGAATGATCATTTTAACTAGCCGGTCAACTTGACATGTCCGCACTAAATCGTATTTAACTTTTGATTTAGATCCAAAAATGACATGACTCCAACTCCCACATTAAACTAGCTCAATTTTCCATATAGTGCAACATTTGACACTGAAAGAGATACAAAAGCCTCCAAGTAATCCAAGCTAGCTGATCCACTTGACATGTACGCACTAAATTGTCTTTAACTATTGATATATAGCTCAAGATGACATGAATCCAACGCCCACGTTAAGCTAGCTCAATTATTCATATTGTGACAAAATTTGAGACTGAAAGAGCTTCCACAAAGCCTTCAAATAATCCAATGTAGCCTAAACTACGAGATGTCGTGCATTAAGTGTCTTTTATGAGCCTTTACTCAAGGAGCACCAATGATCATATTAACACGCCGATCAACTTGACGTGTCCGTATTAAATCGTCCGTAACATTTGATTTAGATTTCAAAATGATACAAATCCAACACCCACGTTAAGCTAGTTCCATTTTCTATATTGTGACAAAATTTAAAATTGAAATAGCTAAGCCAAATCCTCCAAGTAATCCAATGTATCCCAAACTGCGTGATGCCATGCATTATGCTTCATTTATATGCCTTTACTCAATGAGCACCAATGATCAGTTTAGAATAACCATTTTAACTAGACGATCAACTTGACATGTCCACGCTAAATCGTCTGTAACTTTTGATTTAGAGCTCAAAATGACATAAATCCAACGCCCACATTAAGCTAGCTCAATTATCCATATTGTGAAAACATCTAAGACTAGAAAGCTACGACAAAGCATCCAAGTAATCCAACATTTCCCAAACTGCGTGATGCCATGCACTATGATTCATTTATAAGTCTTTAAACAAGGAGCACCAATGATTAGTTTAGAATGCTCATTTTAACTGGCTAAATGATTATAACTTTTGATTTAGAGTTCAGAATGATACGAATCCAGCACTTACGGTAAGCTAGCTCAATTTTCTAAATTGTGACATAGTTTAAGACTAAATAGCTAAGAAAAAACCTCCAAATAATCCTATTTATCCCAAACTAAGTGATGCCATGCATTATACTTCATTTGTAAGCATTTACTCAAATAGCACCAATGATCAATTTAGAATGATCATTTTAACTAGTTGACAACTTGAAATTTCTGCACTAAATCATCTTTAATTTTTTATTTAGAGCTCAAAATGACATGAATCCAACGCCCACATTAAACTAGCTCAATTTTCCACATTGTGAAAACATTTAAAACTGAATGAGCTACGACAAAACCTCCAACTAATCCAATGTATCCCAAACTTCTTGATGCTTTGCATAATGCTTCATTTATAAGGCTTTAATAAAGGAGCGCCAATGATCAGTTTAGAATGATCATTTTAACTAGCTGATCAACTTGACATGTCGACGCTAAATCGTCTTTAATTTTTTATTTATAGCTGAAAATGACATGAATCCAACACCCATATTAAGCTTGCTCAATTTTCCATATTGTAACAACATTTAAGACTAGAAGAGCTACGACAAAACCTCCAAGTAATCCAATGTATCCCAAACTGCGTGATGACTTGCATTATGCTTCATTTATAAGCCTTTAATCACGGAGCACCAATGATCATTTTAGCTGGCCGATCAACTTCACATGTCCGCACTAAATCGTCAGTAACTTTTGGATTAGAGTTAAAAATGACACGAACCCAATGCCCACGTTAAGCTAGTTAACTAAAGACCAAAATACCTACGGCAAAGCCTCCAAGAAATCCAATGTATCCCAAACTGCGAGATGCCATGCATTATGCTTCATTTGAAAACCTTTGCTCAATGAGCACCAATTATCAGTTTAGAATGATCAATTTAGCTAGCCGATAAACATGACATGTCCGCACTAAATCGTCCATCACTTTTGATTTAGAGTTCAGAATGACACGAATCCAACACTCACGTTAAGCTACATCAATTTTCTACATTGTGACATAATTTAAGACTGAAGTAGCTACAACAAAGCCTCCAAATAATCCAATCTCTCCAAAACTAAATGATGCCATGCATTATGCTTCATTTGTAAGCATTTACTCAAGGATCACCAATGATCATTTTAGAATGATCATTTTAACTAGTTGATCAACTTGAAATGTCCGTACTAAATCATCTTTTACTTTTGATTTACATCTCAAAATGACACGAATTACACCTTCACGTTAAGCTAGCTCAATTTTCCATATTGTGATAACATTTAAGACTCAGTGAGCTATGACAAATCCTCCAAATAATCCAATGTATCCAAAACTGCGTGATCCCGTGCATAATGCTTCATTTATAAGCCTTTAATCAAGGAGCACCAATGATCAGTTAATCATGATAATTTTAACTAGCTGATCAACATGACATATCCGCACTATATCGTCTTTAACTTTTGATTTAAAGCTCAAAAAGAAATGAGTCCAACGTCCACTTTAAGCTAGCTCAAAGAGCACCAATGATCAGTTTAGAATGATCACTTTAACTGACCGATCAACTTGACATGTCCGCACTAAATCGTCCCTAACTTTTGATTTAGTGCTCAGAATGACACGAATCCGATGCCAACATTAAGCTAACTCGATTTTCTATGTTGTGCCAAAATTTAAGAACGAAATAGCTATGAAAAAGCCTCCAAGTATTCCAATTTATGCCGAACTGCGTGAATCCATGCATTATGCTTCACTTGTAAGTCTTTACTCAAGGAGCACCAATGACCAGTTTAGAATGATCGTTTTAACTAGCTCATCAACTTGACATTTCTGCGCTAAATCGTCTTTTAATTTTTACTTAGAGTTCAATATGACATGAATCCAACGCCCACGTTTTAAGGTAGCTCTATTTTCTATATTTTGAAAACATTTGAGACTGAAAGGACTATACAAAGCATCAAAGTAATGCAATCTATCCAAAATTGTGTGATGTCAAGCATTATGCTTCTTTTATAAGCCTTTACTCAAGGACCACCCATGACCAGTTTAGAATGATCATTTTAACTGGCAGATCAACTTGACTTATCTGCACTAAATCGTCCATAACTTTTGATTTAGAGTTGAAAATTACACGAATCCAACATCCACGTTAAGCTAGCTCAATTTTCTATACTGTGAAAAAATTTAAGATTGAAATAGCTATGAAAAAGCCTCCAAGTACTCCAATCTATCCAAAAATGCGTGACGCAACGCATTATCAATAATTTATAAGGCTTTACTCATGGCGCAACAATGATATGTTTAGAATGATCATTTCTACTGGCAGATAAAGTTGACATGTCCGCACTAAATTGTCCCTGAGTTTTAATTTAGAGTTCAAAATAACACAAATCCATCGCCCATATTAAGCTAACTTAATTTTCTATATTGTGACAAAATTTAACACAGATAGCTATTACAAAGCCTCCAAGGAATCCAATCTATCCCAAACTACGTGATACCAACCATTATCCTTCATTTATAAGCCTTTACTGAAAGAGCACCAATGATAAGTTCAGAATGGTCGTTTTAACTAGCTCATAAACTTGACATGTACGCAATAAATCGTCTTTTAATTTATATTTAGACCTCAATATGACATTATCCAACGCCCACCTTAATCTAGCTCAATTTTTGTATATTGTGACAACATTTGAGACTGAAAGAGCTAGACAAAGCCTTAAAGTAATGCAATCTATCCAAAACTGCATGATGCAATGCATTTTGCTTCATTTATAAGCCTTTGCTCAAGGAGCACCAATGATCAGTTTAGAAAGATCATTTTAACTGCCGATCAACTTGACTTGTCCGCACTAAATTGTCCCTAACTTTTGATTTCGAGTTCAGAATGACACGAATCCAACACCCACATTAAGCTAGCTCAATTTTTTATATTGTGACAAAATTTAAGATCAAAATAGGTATGGTAAAGCGTCCAAGTAATCCAATCTATCCCAAACTGTGTGATGCCTTGCATTATGCTTCATTTATAAGCATTTACTAAAGGAGCACCAATGTTCAGTTTAGAATGATCGTTTTAACTAGCTCATCAACTTGACATGTCCGCATTTAATCATCTTATACTTTTTATTTGGAGCTGAAGATGACATGAATCCAACTCCCACGTTTTAAGCTAGCTCAATTTTCAATATTGTGAAATCATTTGAGACTGAAAGAGCTACACAAAGCATCAAAATAATGCAATATATCCAAAACTGTGTGATTTCATGCATTATGTTTCTTTTATAAGTCTTTACTCAAGTAGCACCAATGACCAGTTTAAAATGATCATTTTAATCGGCCACATGACATGTCCAAACTAAATCATCTATAACTTTTGATTTAGACTTTAAAATGACACGAATCCACACCCACGTTAAACTAGCTCAATTTTCTATATTTTGATAAAATTTAAGATTGAAATAGCTATGAGAAAGCCTCCATGTACTCCAATCTATCCCATACTGTGTGATTCAACACATTATCATTAATATACAAGCCTTTACTCAAGGCGCAACAATGATCAGTTTAGAATGATCATTTTCACTGGTCCATCAATTTGATATGTCCGCACTAAATTTTTCTTAATTTTTAGTTTACAGTTCCTAATGACACAAATTCACCACCCACATTAAGGTAACACAATTTTCTATATTGTGACAAAATTTAAAACCAAAATAGCTACGAAAAAGCCTCCAAGTAATCCAGTCTATCCCAAACTGCGTGATACCATGAGTTATGCTTCACTTATAAGTCTTTACTAAAGGAGCACCAATGATTAGTTTATAGAATGATCGTTTTAACAAGCTCATCAACTTGAAATGTCCGCACTAAATCGTCTTTTAATTTTTATTTAGAGCTCGACATGACATGAATCCAACGCCCAAGTTAATCTAGCTTAATTTTCCATATTGTGACAACATTTGAGGCTGAAAGAGCTAGACAAACCCTCAAAGTAATGCAATCTATCCCAAGTTCCATGATGCCATGCATTATGTTTCATTTATAAGCCTTTATCCAAAGAGCACTAATGATCAGATAAAAATGATTATTTTAACTGGCCGATCAACTTGACATGTCCGCTGTCAATCATCCCTAATTTTTTTTTAGAGTTCAAAATGACACAAATCCAACGCCAACATTAAGTTAACTCAAGTGTGTATGTTTTGACCAAATTTAAGATAAAAATAGCTACAACAAAACCTTCAAGTAATCCAATCTATACCAAACTGCGTGATGTCATGCATTATGCTTCATTTAAAAGCCGTAACTCAAGGAGTACCAATGACCAGTTTAGAATGATCATTTTAACTAGCTCATCAACTTGACATGCACGCACAAAATTAAGTTTTAATTTTTATTTAGAGCTCAATATGACATGAATCAAAAGCCCACGTTAATCTAGCTCAATTTTCGATATTGAAACAACATTTGAGACTTTAAGAGGTAGAAAAAGCCTCAAAGTAATGCAGTCTATCCCAAACAACATGATGCCATGCATTCTGCTTCATTTATAAGCGTTTACTCAAAGAGCACCAATGATCAGTTTAGAATGATCATTTTAACTGGCCGATCAACTTGACATGTCCGCACTAAATCGTCCCTAACTTTCGATTTAGAGCTCATTTATAAGCTTTTACTCAAAGAGCACCAATGATCAGTTTAGAATGATCACTTTAACTGACCGATCAACTTGACATGTCCGCACTAAGTCGTCCCTAACTTTTGATTTAGTGCTCAGAATGACACGAATCCGATGCAACCATTAAGCTAACTCAATTTTCTATGTTGTGCCAAAATTTAAGAACGAAATAGCAACGAAAAAGCCTCCAAGTATTCCAATTTATCCCGAACTGCGTGGTGCCATGCATTATGTTTCACTTGTAAGTCTTTACTCAAGGAGCACCAATGACCAGTTTAGAATAATCGTTTTAACTAGCTCATCAACTTGACATTTCCGCGCTAAATCATCTTTTAATTTTTACTTAATGTTCAATATGACATGAATCCAACGCCTACGTTTTAAGGTAGCTCAATTTTCCATATTTTTAAAACATTTGAGACTGAAAGGACTATACAAAGCATCAATGTAATGCAATCTATCCAAAATTGTGTGATGTCATGCATTATACTTCTTTTATAAGCCTTTACTCAAGGACCACCCATGACCAGTTTAGAATGATCATTTTAACTGGCCGATCAACTTGACTTATCTACACTAAATCGTCCGTAACTTTTGATTTAGAGTTGAAAATGACACGAATCCAACATCCACGTTAAGCTAGCTCAATTTTCTATATTGTGAAAAAAATTTAAGATTGAAATAGCTATGAAAAAGCCTCCAAGTACTCCAATCTATCCAAAAATGCGTGACGCAACGCATTATCAATAATTTATAAGGCTTTACTCATGGCGCAACAATGATATGTTTGGAATGATCATTTATACTGGCCGATAAAGTTGACATGTCCGCACTAAATTGTCCCTAAGTTTTAATTTTGAGTTCAAAATAACACAAATCCATCGCCCATATTATGCTAACTTAATTTTCTATATTGTGACAAAATTAAACACCGATCGCTATTACAAAACCTCCAAGGAATCCAATCTATCCCAAACTGCGTGATGCCAACCATTACCCTTCATTTATATGCCTTTACTGAAAGAGCACCAATGATAAGTTCAGAATGGTCGTTTTAACTAGCTCAAAAACTTGAAATATACGCAATAAATCGTCTTTCAATTTATATTTAGACCTCAATATGACATTAATCCAAAGCCCACCTTAATCTAGCTCAATTTTTGTATATTGTGACAACATTTGAGACTGAAAGAGCTAGACAAAGCCTCAAAGTAATGCAATCTATCCAAAACTGCATGATGCAATGCATTCTGCTTCATTTATAAGCCTTTGCTCAAGGAGCACCAATGATCAGTTTAGAAAGATTATTTTAACTGCCAATCAACTTGACTTGTCCGCACTAAATTGTCCCTAACTTTTGATTTCGAGTTCAAAATGACACGAATCCAACACCAACGTTAAGCTACCTCAATTTTTTATATTGTGACAAAATTTAAGATCAAAATAGCTATGGTAAAGCATCCAAGTAATCCAATCTGTCCTGAACTGTGTGATGCCATGCATTATGCTTCATTTATAAGCATTTTCTAAAGGAGCACCAATGATCAGTTTAGAATGATCGTTTTAACTAACTCATCAACTTGACATGTCCGCATTTAATCATCTTTTACTTTTTATTTGGAGCTCAAGATGACATTAATCAAAGGCCCACGTTTTAAGCTAGCTGAATTTTCAATATTGTGAAATCATTTGAGGCTGAAAGAGCTACACAAAGCATCAAAGTAATGCAATCTATCCAAAACTGCATGATTTCATTCATTATGTTTCTTTTATAAGTCTTTACTCAAGTAGCACCAATGACCAGTTTAAAATGTTCATTTTAATCGGCCACATGACATGTCCAAACTAAATCCTCTATAACTTTTGATTCAGACTTTAAAATGACACGAATCCACACCCATGTTAAACTAGCTCAATTTTCTATATTTTGATAAAATTTAAGATTGAAATAGCTATGAGAAAGCCTCCATGTACTCCAATCTATCCCATACTGCGTGATTCAACCCATTATCATTAATATACAAGCCTTTACTCAAGGCGCAACAATGATCAGTTTAGAATGATTATTTTCACTGGTCCATCAATTTGACATGTCCGCACTAAATGTTTCTTAATTTTTAGTTTAGAGTTAATAATGAAACGAATTCACCACCCACATTAAGCTAACACAATTTTCTATATTTTGACAAAATTTAATACTGAAATAGCTATGAAAAAGCCTCCAAAGTAATCCAATCTATCCCAAACTGCATGATGCCATGCATTACCCTTCATTTATAAGCCTTTACTAAAGGAGCACCAATGATGAGTTTAGAATGATCATTTTAACTAGTCATCAACTTGACATGTACGCACTAAATTTTCTTTTAATTTTTATTTAGAGCTCAATATGACATGAATCCAACGCCCACATTATTCTAGCTCAATTTTCAATATTGTGACAACATTTGAGATTGAAAGAGCTAGACAAGGCCTTAAATTAATGCAATCTATCCCAATCTGCATGATGCCATGCATTTTGCTTCATTTATAAGCCTTACTCAAGGAGCACCAATGATAAATTTTTAGAATGATCATTTTAACTAGGCGATCAACTTGACATGTCTGCATTAATTTGTCCCTAACTTTTGATTCAGAGTTCAGAATGACACGAATTCAACACCCACGTTAAGCTAGCTCAATTCTTTATATTGTGACAAAATTTAATATTGAAATAGCTATGAGAAAGCCTCCAAATACTCCAATCTACCCCAAACTGCGTGATGCAACACATTATCATTAATTTATAAGCCTTTACACAAGAGAAAAAAATGATCAGTTTAGAATGACCATTTTAACTGGCCGATCAAGTTGACATGTCTGCACCAAATTGTCCCTAACTTTTGATTTAGAGTTCAGAATAACACGAATCCAGCCCCCACATTAAGGTTACTAAATTTTCGATATTGTGACAAAATTTAAGACCGAAATAGCTATGACAATGCCTCCAAGTAATCCAATCTACCCCAAATTGTGTGATGCCATGCATTACGCTTCATTTATAAGCGTTTACTGAAGGAGCACCAATGATCAGTTTAGAATGATCGTTTTAACTAGCTCATCAACTTGGCATGTGCGCACTAAATCCTCTTTTAATTTTTATATAGAGCTCAATATGAAATAAACCAATGCCCACGTTAATCTAGCTCAATTTTCCATATTGTGATAACTTTTGAGACTCAAATAGCTAGACAAAGCCTCAAAGTAATGCAATCTATCTCAAACTGCTTGTTGACATGCAGTCTGTTTCATTTATAAGCCTTTACTCAAGGGGCACCAATGATCAGTTTAAAATGATCATTTTAACTGGCCGATCAACTTGACATGTCCGCATTAAATCGTCCCAAACTTTTTATTTAGAGTACAGAAGGACACGAATACATTGCAATCATTAAGCTAACTAGAATTTCTATGTTGTTACCAAATATAAGACCAAAATAGCTACGACAAAGCCTCCAAGTAATCCAATCTATTCCAAACTGCGTGATACCATGCATTATGCTTCACTTATAAGCCTTTACTCAAGGAGCTCCAGTGACCAGCTTTCGCTTTAACTAGCTCTTCAACTTGATATGTCCGTGCTAAAATGTCTTTTAATTTTTATTTAGAGCTCAATATGACATGAATCCAATGCTCACGTTTTAAGGTAGCTCAATTTTCCATATTTTGAAAACGTTTGAGAGTGAAAGAGCTAGACAAAGCATCAAGGTAATGTAATCTATCCAAAATTGTGTGATGTCATGAATTATGCTTCTTTAATAAGCCTTTACGCAAGGACCACCAATGACCAGTTTAGAATGATCATTTTAACTGGCTTATCAACTTGACTTGTCTGCACTAAATCATCCATAACTTTTGATTTAGAGTTCAAAATGACACGAATCCAACATCCACGTTAAGCTAGCTCAATTTTTTATATTGTGACAAAATTTAAGATCAAAATAGCTATGATAAGGCCTCCAAGTAATCCAATCTATCCCAAACCGCGTGATGGCATGCATTATGCTTCATTTATAAGCATTTCTAAAGGAGCACCAATGATCAGTATAGAATGATCGGTTTATCTAGCTCATCAACTTGTCATGTGCGCATTAAATCGTCTTTTACTTTTTATTTAGAGCTCAAGAGGACATGAATCCAATTCCCACGTTTTAAGCTAGCTCAATTTTCCATATTGTGAAAACATTTAAGGCTGAAAGAGCTAGACAAAGCATCAAAGTAATGCAATCTATCCAAAATTGCGTGATGTCATGCATTATGTTTCTTTTATAAATCTTTACTCAACGAGCACCAATGACTAGTTTAGAATGATCATTTTAACTGGCCACTGGACATGTCCCCACTAAATCGTTCATAAGTTTTAATTTAGACTTCAAAATGACATGAATCCACACCCACGTTAAGCTAGCTCAATGTTTAATTTTGTGACAAAATTTAAGCTCAAAATAGCTATGAGAAAGGCTCTAAGTACTCCAATGTATCCCAAACTGCGTGATGCAACACATTATCCTTAATTTATAGGCCTTTACTAGGTGCGCAACAATGATCTGTTTACAGTAATCATTTTAAGTGGCCGATCAAGTTGACATGTCCGCACTAAATTGTCCGTAACATTTGATTTAGAGTTCAGAATGGCAAGAGTCCAGCGCCCACATTAATCTAACTCAATTTTCTATATTGTGACAAAATTTAGAACAAAAATAGCTAGAGAAAGCCTCCAAGTAATCAAAGTAATGCAATCTATCAAAACTGTGTGATGTCATGCATTATGTTTCTTTTATAAGTCTTTACTCAATGAGCAACAATGACCAGTTTAAAGTGATCATTTCAACTGGCCGATTAACTTAACATCTTTGAACTAACTCTTCTGTAACTTTTGATTTAGACTTCAAAATGACACGAATCCACACCCACGTTAAGCTAGCTCAATTTCCTATATTTTGACAAATTTTAAGATCGGAATAGCTATGACAAAGCATCCAAGTACTCCAATCTATCCCATACTGCGTGATGCAACGCATTATCATTAATATATAAGCCTTTACTCAAGGCACAACAATGATCAGTTTAGAATGATAACTTTAACTGGCCTATCAGGTTGACATGTCCACACTAAATTGTCCCTAATTTTTAATTTAGAGTTTAGAATGACAAGAATCCAGCGCCCACATTAAGCTAACTCAATTTTCTCTATTTTGAATAAATTTAATACCGAAATAGGTATAACAAAGCCTCCAAGTAGTCCAATCTATCCCAAACTGCATGATGCCATGCATTACCCTTCATTTATAAGCCTTTACTGAAGGAGCACCAATGATCAGTTTAGAATGATCATTTTAACTAGCTCATCAACTTGACATGTCTGCACTAAATTGTGTTTTAATTTTTGTTTAGTGCTCAAGATGACATGAATCCAACCCCCACGTTTTAAGCAATCTCAATTTTCCATATTGTGAAACCATTTGAGACTGAAAGAGCAAGACAAAAAATCAAAGTAATGTAATCTATCCAAAACTGCGTGATGGCATGCATTATTTTTCTTTTATAAGTCTTTACTGAACGAGCACCAATGACCAATTTAGAATGATCATTTTAACTGGCCGATCAAGTTGACATGTCCGTACTAGATCTTCCGTAACTTTTGATTTAGACTTCAAAATGATACGAATCTATACTCACGTTAAGCTAGCACAATTATCAATATTATGTCAAAATTAAATATCGAAATAGCTATGAGAAAGCCTGCAAGTACTCCAGTCTATCCCATACTGCGTGATGCAACACATTATCATTAATTTATAAGCCTTTACTCAAGGCGCAACAATTATCAGTTTAGAATGATCATTTTAACTGTCCGATCAAGTTGACATGTCTGCACTAAATTGTCCCTAACTTTTAATTTAGAGTTTAGAATGATAAGAATCTAGGGCCCACATTAAGCTAACTCAATTTTCTATATTGTGACAAAGTTTAATACTGAAATAGCTATGAAAAAGCTTATAAGTAGTCCAATCTATCCCACACTGCGTGATGTCATGCATTATGCTTCATTTATAAGCCTTTACTCAAGTAGCACCAATGATCAGTGTAGAATGATAATTTGAACTAGGTCATAAACATGGCATGTCCGCACAAAATCATTTTTAAAGTTTTATTTACAGCTCAATATGACATGCGTCCAATGTCCATGTTAAGCTAGGTCAATTTGCATATTGTGAAAACATTTGAGACTTAAAGAGCTTGACAAAGCCTCAAAGTAATTCAATCTATCCCAAACAGTGTGATGCAATGCATTATGCTTCATTTATAAACCTTTACTCAAGAAGCACCAATGACCAGTTTAGAATGACCATTTTAACTTGCCAATCAACTTGATATGTCCGCACTAAATTTTCACTAAGTTTTGATTTAGAGTTCAGAATGACACGAATCCAACTTCCACGTTAAGATAACCTAATTTTCTATATTATTATGAAATTTAATACCCAAATTTTCTACAAAAAAATCCTCCAAATAATCCAATCTATCCAAACTACCTGATGACATGCATTATGCTTCATTAATAAGCATTTACTCACGAAGCACCAATGATTAGTTTATAATGTTCATTTTAACTAGCTGATCAACTTCACATGTCTACACTAAATTGTCTTTAACTTTTTATTTAGAGCTCAAGATGACATGAATCCAATGCCCACGTTAAGCTTGCCCAATTTTCGATATTGCTAGGAAATTTAAGACCAAATATAGTACGACTAATCCTCCAAGCAATCCAATCTATCCACAACTACATGATACCATGCATTATGCTTCATTTATAAGCCTTTACTCAAGAAGTTCCAAAAATCAGTTTAGAAAGATCATTTTAACTAGCTGATCAAGTTGACATGTCCGCACTAAATAGTCTTTAAATTTTTTTTTAGAGCTCAAGATTACATGAACCCAATGCCAACGCTAAGATAGCTCAATTTTCCATATTTTGAAAACATTTGAGACTGAAAGATATGGACAAAACATCAGAGTAATGCAATCTATCCAAAACTGCGTGATGCCATGCATTATGATTCTTTTATAAGCCTTTACTCAAAGAGCACCAATGATCAGTTTAGAATGATCATTTTAACTGGCCGATCAACTTAACATTTACTAAATTGTTTGGAACTTTTAATTTAGAGTTTAGAATGACGCGAATCCAATGCTCATGTTAATCTATTTCAATTTTCTATATTCTGACAAAATTTAAGACCCAAATAACTACGACAAAGCCTCCAAGTAATCCAATATATCCCAAACTGCGTGATGCCTTGCATTATGCTTCATTTATACATTTACTCAAGAAGCACCAATGGTCACTTTAGAATTATCATTTTAACAAACCGGTAAACTTGACATGGTCCACACTAAATCGTCTTAAAATTTTTGTTTAGAGCTCAAGATGACATGAATGCAAGGCCCGCGTTAAGCTAGCTCAATTTTCCATATTGTGAAAATATTTGAGACTGGAAGAGCTAGACAAAACATCAAAGTAATGCAATCTATCCAAAACTGCGTGATGCCATGCATTATGCTTCTTTTATAAGTCTTTACTCAAGGAGCACCAATGACCAGTTTAGAATGATCATTTTAACTGGCCGATCAACTTGAGATGTCCGCACTAAATCGTTTGTAACTTTTAATTTAGAGTTTAGAATGACACGAATCTATTGTCCACGTTAAGGTAACGCAATTTTCGATATTGTGAGAAAATTTAAGACCAAAATAGATACGACAAAGCCTCCAAGTAATGCAATCTATCCCTAATTGCATGATACCATGCATTATGCTTGATTTATAAGCCATTACTCAAGGAGCACCAATGATCAGTTTTAAAAGATCCTTTTAACTAGCTGATCAGCTTGACATGCATTCACTAAATCGTCTTTAAATTTTTATTTAGAGCTCAAGATGACATGAATCCAACAACCACGTTAAGCTAAACCAATCTTCTATATTGTGAAAACATTTGAGACTGAAAGAGATACACAAAGCATCAAAGTAATGTAATCTATCCCAAACTGGGTGATGCTATGCCTTATGCTTCATTTATAAGCCTTTACTCAAGTAGCACCAATGACCAGTAGAGAACGATCATTTTAACTGGCCGATCAACTTCACATATCGCACTAATCATCCGTAACTTTTGATTTAGAGTCCAGAATGACACGATTCTAATGCTCATGTTAAGCTAACTCAATTTTCTACTTTGTTACAAAATTTGAGGCGAAAATAGCTACGACAATGCCTCCAAGTAATCCAATCTATCCCAAACTGTGTGATGCCATGCACTATGCTTCATTTATTAGCCTTTAGTGAAGGAGCAAAAATGATTAGCTAGAATAATCATTTTAACTAGCTCATCAACTTCACATGTCTGGAATAAATCGCCCGTAACTTTATATTAAGAGCGCAAGATGACATGAATCCAATGCCCCGTTAAGCTAGCCCAATTATCCATACTGTGAAAACATTTGAGACTGAAAGAGCTAGACAAATAATCAAAGTAGTGCAATCTTTCAAAAACTATGTGACGCCATGCATTATGCCTAATTTATAAGCGTTTACTCAAAGAGCACCAATGACCAGTTTAGAATGATCATTTTAACTGGTCGATGAACTTGACATGTCCGCACTAAATGCCCACATTAAGCTAGCCGAATTTTCTATGTTGTGATAAAGTTTGAGATGGAAATAGCTAGGACAAAATGTCCAAGTAATCCAATCTATCCCAAACTATGTGATGCCATGCATTATGCTTAATTTATAAGCCATTACTCAAGGAGCACCAATGATCAGTTTAGAATAATCATTTTAACTAGTTGATCAACTTGACATGTCCGCACTAAATCGTCATTTAATTAACATTTAGAGCTCAATATCACATGAATCCAATGCCCACGATAAGCTAACTTAATTCTCCATCTTGTGACAGCATTTGAGGATGAAAAAGCTAGACAAAGCCTCAAAATAATGCCATCTATCCCAAACTGCGTGATGCCATGCATTATGCTTCATTGATTAGCCTTTACTCAAGGAGCACCAATGATCAGTTTAGAATGATCAATTTAACTAGCCATCAACTTGACATATCCAAACAAATCCGTCCGTAACTTTTGATTTAGAGTTACAATGACATGAATCAAACGTCCACCATTAAGGTAACTGAAGGTTCTATATTGTCACAAAATTTAAGGCCAAAATAGCTACGACAAAGCATTCAAGTAATCCAATCTATCCCAAACTTCAGGACGCCATGCATTATGTTTCATTTATAAGCCTTTACTTAAGGAGCACCAATGATCAGTTTAGAAAGATCATATTAACTAGCTGATCCACTTGACATGTCTGCACTAAATCGTATTTTAATTTTTATTTAGAGCTCAAGATGACATGAATCCAGTGCCCACATTTAGCTAGCTTAATTTTCCATATTGTGAAAACATTTGAGACTGAAAGAGCTACCATAAAGCCTTCTAGTAATCCAATATATCTTAAACTATGTAATGCCATGCATTATGCTTCATTTATAAGCCTTTGCTCATGGAGCACTAATAATAAGAATGATCAGTTTAGAATTATCACTTTAACTGGTCTATAACCTTGACATATACGCACTAAATCATCCGTAACATTTGATTTAGAAATCAGAATGACACGAATCCAATGCCCACGTTAAGCTGGCTCAATATTCTATTTTATGACAAAATCTAAGATAGAAATAGCTACGACAAAGCCTCCAAGTAATCCAATCTATCGTAAATTGCGTGATGCCATGCATTGTGCTTCATTTATGCGCCTTTACTCAATGGGCAACAATGATCGGTTTAGAATGATCCTTTTAACTAGCTGGTCAACTTGACATCTCTGCACTAAATCGTCTTTAACATTTGATTTAGAGCTCAAAATGATATGAATCCAATGCCCACGTTAATAGAGCTCAATTTTCTATATTGTGACAACATTTAAGACTCAATGAGTTACGAAAAATCCTCCAACTAAGCCAATGTACGCGAAACTGTGTGATGCCATGCATTATGCTTCAATTGTAAACCTTTGCTCAATGAGCACCAATGATCAGTTTAGAATGATCTTTTTAACTAACTGATAGACTTGACATGTGCACAATCGTTTTTAACTTCGATTTAGAGCTCAAAATGACATGAATCCGACGTTCACGTTAATTTAGCTCAATTGACAATATTGTAACAACATTTGAGAATGGAAGAGTTACGACAAAGCGTCCAAGTAATCCAATGTATCCCAAACTGCATGATGCCATGCATTATAATTCATTTATAAGTCTTTGCTCAATGAGCACCAATAATCAGTTTAGAATGATCATTTTAACTGGCCGATCAACATGACATTTCCGCACTAAATCGTGTATAACTGTTGATTTAGAGTTCAGAATGACACGAATCCAACACCCACGTTAAGCTACCATAATTTTCTATATTGTGATAAAACTTTAAGACCAAAATAGCTATGACAAAGCCTCCAAATAATCCAATCTATCCCAAACTGTGTGATGCAATGCATTATGATTCATTTCAAAAACTTTGCTCAGTGAGCACCAATGTTCAATTTAGAATGATCAATTTAACTAGCCAATAAACTTGACATGTCCGCACTAAATAGCTTCGACAAATCCTCCAAGTAAACATGTATCCAAAATTGCGTGATGCCATGCATTGTACTTCATTTATAAGCCTTTACTCAAAAAGCACCAATGATCAGTTTAGAATGATCATTTTAACTCGGCAATCAACTTGAAATGTTTGCAAAAAATCATCAGTAACTTGTGGTTTAAAGTTCAGAATGAAACGAATCCAACACCAACGTTAAGCTAGCTCATGTTTATATATTGTGACAACATTTTTAGACTGAAAGAGCTAATACAAAGATTTTGAGTAATCCAATATTTCCAAAACTACGTGATGCCATGCATTATATTTCATTTATAAGCCTTTACTAAAGGAGCACAAATGACAAGTTTAGAATGAGCAGTTTAGAATGATCATTTTAGAATGATCAGTTTAGAATGATCACTTTAACTTGGCGATCAACTTGACATGTCCGCACTAAATCGTCCGTAACATTTGATTAACAGTTATTAATGACACGAATCCAATCCCCACATAAGCTAGCTCAATATTCTAATTTGTGAAAAAATTTAAGACGTAAATAGATACGATGAAACCTCCAAGCAATCCAATATATCCCAAATTACGTGATGTCATGCATTATGCTTCATTTACACGTCTTTGCTCAATGAGCCCGAATGATCAGTTTAGAATAATAATTTTAACTAACTGATCAACTTGACATTTCCGCACTAAATCGTCTTTAACATTTGATTTAGAGCTCAAAATCACTATAATCCAACGCCCACGTTAATCCAGCTCAATTTTCTATATTGTGACAATATTTGATACTAAAAGAGCTACGAAAAAGCCTCCAAGTAATCCAATGTATCCCAAACTGCGTGATGCCATGCATTATGCTTCATTTATAAGACTTTACTGTAGGGGCACCAATGATAAGTTTAGAATGATCACCTAAACTAGCCAATCAAGTTGACATGCCCCCACTAAATCGCTAGTAACTTTTGATTTTGAGTACAGAATGAAACGAATCAAGCGCCCATGTTAAGCTAGTTAAATATTTTGTATTGTGACAAAATTTAAGACGAAAACAGCTACAAAAAATCCTCCAAGTAAAACAATCTATCTCAAATTGTATTATGCCACACATTATGCTTCATTGATACACTTTAACTCAATGAGCACCGATGATTAGTTTAGAATGATCATTTTAACTAGCTGATCAACTTGACATGTCTGCACTAAATCGTCTTTCACTTTTTGTCAAAAGCTCAAAATGACATGAATCAACAGCCCATGCGCGCGCTATATCATCCGTAACTTTGGTTTTGAGTTCAAAATGAAACAAATCGAAAGCCCATGATAAGCTAGCTCAATATTTTGTATTGTGACAAAATTTAAGACTGAAATAGCTACGTCAAAGCCTCCAAATGATCCAATGTATCTGAAATTGCATGATGCCACACATTATGCTTTATTGATACGCTTTAACTCAATGAGCACCGAAGATCAGCTTAGAGTGATTATTTTACTAGCTGATCAACTTGAAATGTCCGCACTAAATCGTCTTTCACTTTTGAGTTAGAACTCAAAATGACATGAATCAAAAGCCGACGTGAAGCTAGCTCAAGTTTCCATATTGTGACAACAGTTGAGACTCAAAGAGCTACGACAAAGCCTCTAAATAATCCAATTTATCTCAAACTGCGTGATGCCATGCAATACGGTTCATTTATAAGTCTTTACTCAGTGAGAACCAATGATCATTTTAACTGGGCGATCAACTTGAAATATACACACTAAATCGTTCGTAACTTTTGATTTATAGTTCAGAATGACATGAATCCAAAGCCAACACTAAGCTACTTCAATTTTCTATATTGTGACAAAACTTAGAACCAAAATAGCTACGAAAAATCCTCCAAGTAATCGAATCTATCCCAAACTGTGTGATGCTATACATTATGCTTCATTTGTAAACCTTTTCTCAATGAGCACCAATGATGATCTTAGAAAGATCAATTTAACTGGACAATCAACTTGACATGTATGCACTAAATCATCCGTTACTTTTTATTTAGAGTTCAGAATGATACGAAAGCCAACTCAATTTTCTAAATTGTGATAAAATTTGAGACTGAATGAGCTACCACAAACACTTCAAGTAATCCAATGTATCCCAAATTTGATGATGCAACACATTATAATCATTTGCTCAAGGAGCACCAATGATCAGTTTAGAATAATCATTTTAACTGGGCGATCAACTGGAAATGTCCGCACTATATCACCTGTAACATTTTATTTAGAGTTCAAAATGACACGAATCTAACACCCACGTTAAGCTAACTCAATTTTCTATATTATGACAAAATTTAGGATAAAAATAGCTATGAGAAAGCCTCCAAGTAATCGAATCTATCCTAAACTGCGTGATACCATACATTATGCTTCATTTATACGCCTTTGCTCAACAAGCACCACTGATCAGTTTAGAATGATCATTTTACCTACCTGATCAATTTAATATGTCCACAGTAAATCGTCTTTAACTTTAGATTTAGAGCTCAAAATGACATGAATCCAACACCCACGTTAAGCTAGCTCAATTTTCCATATTTAGAAAACATTTGAGACCAAAAGAGCTAGACAAAGCCTCAAAGTAATGCAATCGATCCCAAACTGCGTCATGCCATGCATTATGTTTCATTTATAAGACTTCACTGAAGGGGCACCAACGATCAACTTTGGTGTGATCCGGATGAGGATCAAGGCCTTGATCAACTCCAAATGGTTGTGGAAGAGTGGATGAATGGATGAAGTTGGGGAATGGGTGAAACTATGGTGTAACTTGCGGATTGTGTGAGCTCTTAAGTGGATGGATCCGAGAACAAGGGGAAATGGATGATACTTCTCAAGGATGGTGTTGAAGATCCCTCAGACTTTCGGCTCTTGAGAGGAATGAGAAAGTGTTCTAAAATTCCTTATTCAAGAGGATGATCAAACGAATTTAAGAAGGAGATTTGCTATTAAAATTTTTGATGATTCAGAAAAAAGGATACAAGAGAGTATTTATAGTAGTCTAGGAAATTGAAAATGAATTCTTAAATTCTACCAAAACATTAAAGGAAATACTTAAGAAATTACAAAGACAACTAAGACAAAGACTAAGAAGTAAATAATGTTTTGACTTGATTCTTCCTCTCTTATTTCGTGGATGATTAGATAGAATGGGTCTTTGTTCACCAAGAGGTTGTGGTAAAGTACCTTGGGCTTGCCTCATTAAAAACCTATCTTAGAAAACCAATTGGGACAAAACTAAGAATAGGGAAAAAGAGTACAATCCAAGGTACCACTCTTGGTGAGGTTTAAGTGCCTTAAATCACAACCAATGTGGTTGGATTAGCACACACTAAACTGGCCTTAATGGTGTTGAGAAGGTGCAGTAGTATTGTCATAAGTTTGCTTGCTTGGATCGGGTAATGGGCCTATTGAAGATTTGTAGGCTTTCATCACCAATATCCGCGGGTTCTAGCTGCTCCTTCGCATCTTTAGTGTCTTCTTCCTCCTCTGGTTCAAGCTGCTCCTTAGGTTGTGGTTCCTTTCTGGCCATGCTCACATCATCTACCCCCAGTTGAGAAGGATTTAACATCATATATGTTTCATCTGCAAAATATGGAACCAAATCAGTAATATTGAAGCTTGAACTCACTTGGTACTTACCTTGAAGATCCAGCTGGTAGGCATTGTCATTGATCTTCTCGATGACTTTGAATGGGCAATCAATCCTAGGAATAAACTTGGATTTCCTTTCACTCGGAAATCTATCTTTGCGCAGATGGATTTAAGGCACTAGCCGATCAACTTGACATCTATGCCATAAATTGTTCATAAATTTTTATTTAGAGTTCAGAATTACACAAATCCAACACCCACGTTAAACTAGCTTAATTTTCTATATTATGACAATATTTGAGACTACAAGAGCCTTTACTCAAGGAGCACAAATGATCTGTTTAGAATGATCATTTTAACTGGCCCATCACCTTGACATGTCTGCACTAAATTGTTTGTAACTTTTGATTTAGAGTTCACAATGCACGAATCCAACGCCCACGTTAAGCTAGCTCAATTCTCTATATTGTGACAAAATTGAAGACAAAAATAGGTACGACAAAGCCTCCAAGTAATTGAATCTATCCTAAACTATGTGATGATATGTATTATGCTTCATTTATACGCCTTTGCCCAATGAGCACCAATGATAAGTTTAGAATGATCATTTTAACTACCTGGTCAACTGACATGTCCACACTAAATCGTCTTTAAATTTTCATTTAGAGCTCAAAATAACATGAATCCAACACCAATGTTAAGCTAGCTCAATTTTCCATATTGTGACAACAGTTGAGACTGAAAGAGGTAGACAAAGCCACAAAGTAATGCAATCTATCCCAAACTGCGTAATGCAATGCATTATGGTTCATTTATTACCCTTTATTAAAGGGGCACCGATGATCAGTTTAAAATGATCACTTTAAATGACCGATCAAGTAGGCATGTTCGCACTAAATCGCCCGTAACTTTTGATTTAGTGTTCAGAATGAAACAAATCCAACGTCCACGTTAAGCTAGCTCAAATGTTTAAATTGTGACAAAATTTAAGACAGAAATAGCCACGAAAAACCCTCCAACTAATCCATACTATCCCAAATTGCATGATGCCGCATATTATGCTTCATTTATATGCTTTAACTCATGAGCACCAATGATCAGTTTAGAATGATGATTTTAACTCATGAGCCTGAACGGTGTTGAGAAGGTGTTGTAGTGTTGTCTTAAGTTTGGCTTGCTTGGATCGGGTAATGGGGCCATTGAAGATTTGTAGGCTTTCATCTCCAATATCCGCGGGTTCTAGCTGCTCGTTAGCTTCTTTAGTGGCTTCTTCCTCTTCTGGTTCAAGTTGCTCTTTAGGTTTTGGTTCCTTCCTGGCCATGCTCACTTAGTGTATAGAATGATCACTTAAACTAGCGAATCAAGTTGACATGCCTGCACTAAATCGTCCATAACTTTTGATTTTGAGTTGAGAATGAAACGAATCGAATGCCCACGTTAAGCTAGCTCAATATTTTGTATTGTCACAAAATTTAAGACCAAAATAGCTACGACAAAGCCTCCAAGTAATCCAATCTATCTCAAATTGCATGATGCCATGCATTATGCTTCTGTGATGCATTTTAACTCAATGAGCACCACATCAGTTTAGAATGATCATTTTAACTAGCTGATCAAAGTGACATGTCCGCACTACATCGTCTTTAACTTTTAATTTAGAGCTCAAAATTACATGAATCAACATCCACGTTAAGCTAGAAAATCCTCCAACTAATCCAATCTTTCCAAAACTGAGTGATGTTATGCATTATGCTTCATTTATACGCCTTTACTCAATGAGAAACAATGATCAGTTTAGCATGATCATTTTAACTAGCTGATGACATGTGCGCAGTAAATTGTCTTTAACTTTTGAATTAGAGCTAAAAATTACATGAGTCCAATGCCCACGTTAATCTAGCTCAATTTTTCATATTGTTACAACATTTGAGACTGGAAGAGCTACTACAAAGCCTCCAAATAATCCAATGTATCCCAAATTGCATGATACCATTCACGACGCTTCATTTATAACCCTTTAATCAAGGAGAACCAATGATCATTTTAGAATGATCATTGGAACTGCCCGATCAACTTGACATGTAAGCACTAATCGTCTATAAATTTTTTTTAGAGCTCAAAATAACATGAATCCATCACACACGTTAAGCTAGCTCAATTTTCCATTAACATTTAAGACTGGAAGAGGTATAACAAACCCTCCAAGTAATCCAATTTATCCCACACTACGTGATGTCATGCATTATGTTTCATTTATAAGTCTTTAATCAAGGACACCAATAATCAATTTAGAATGATCATTTTAACTGCCTGATAACCATGACATGTCTGCACTAAAGTGTCTTTAACTCGTGATTTAGAGCTCAAAATGACATGAGTCCAACAACCCACGTTAAGCTAGCTCAATTTTCTATATTGTGACAACGTTTGAGACTGAAAGAGCTACTACAAATCTTCCAAGTAATCCAATATATCCCTAACTGCATGATAAAATTCATTGCGCTTGATTTATAAGCCTTTAATAAAGGAGCACCAATGATCAGTTTAGAATGATCATTTTAGCTGGCCAATCAACTTGACATGTCCGCACTAATCATCTATACCTTTTGATTTAGATTTCAGAATGACACGAATCCAAGGTCCACGTTAAACTAGCTCAATTTTCAAATTGTCAATGACATGAGTCCAACGACCCACGATACGCTAGCTCAATTTTATATATTGTGACAACATTTGAGACTGAAAGAGCTACTACAAAGCCTCCAAGTAATCGAATGCATCCAAAACTGTGTGAGGCCATGCATTGTGCTTCACTTATAAGGTTTTAATCAAGGAGTACCAATGATCAGTTTAGAATTATCATTTTAACTGGCCGATCAACTTGACATGTCTGCACTAATCATCAATAACTTTTGATATAGAGTTTAGAATGACATGAATCCAACGTCCACGTTAGGCTAGCTCAATTTTCTATACTGTGACAATATTTAAGATCGAAATAGCTACGAAAAAGCCTTCAAGTAATCCAATGTATCCCAAACTGCGTGATGTCATGCATTATAATTCATTTATAAGCCATTAATCAAGGAGACCCAATTATCAGTTCAGAATGATCATATTACCTGGCCGATCAACTTGACATGTCCGCACTAAATTGTCTTTAACTTTTGACTTAGAGTTCATAACGACACGAATCCAACGTCCACGTTAAGCTGGCTCAGTTTTCTATATTGTGGTAACATTTGCGACTGAAAGAGCTACTACAAAGCCTCCAAGTAATTCAATGTACGCCAAACGGCATGATGCCATTCATTATGCTTCATTTATAAGCCTTTAATCAAGGAGCACTAATGATAAGTTTAGAATGATCATTTTAACTAGTTGATCAACTTGACATGTATGCACCAATTGTCTTTAACTTTAGATTTAGAGCTCAAAATGACATGAGTCCAACACCCCACGTTTAGCTAGCTCAATTTTCCATATTGTGACACCATTTGAGACTAAAAGAGCTACGTGAAGCTACCTCAGTTTTCTATATTGTAACAACATTTTACACTGAAAGAGCTACGACAAATACTCCAAGTAATCCAATGTATCCCAAACTGGGTGATGCCATGTATTATGCTTCATTTATAAGCGTTTACTCAAGGAGTACAATTGATCACTTTATAATGATCATTTTAACTAGGTAATCGACTTGACATGTCCACACTAAATCTTTTTTTAGCTTTTAATGTAGTTGTCAAAATAACATGAGTCCAATGCCCACATTAAGCTAGCTCAATTTTTCATATTGTGACAACATACGAGACTGAAAGAGCTTCAAAAAAGACTGGAAGTAATCCAATGTATCTGCGTGAAGCCATGTATTATCCTTCATTTATAAGCCATTACTCAAGGAGCACCAATGATCATTTAGAATCATCATTTTAACTAGCGATCAACTTGACATGTACGCACTATATCGTCTGTAACTTCTGATTTAGAGTTCGGAATGACACGAATCCAACGCCTATTCAATATGTGACAAAAATTAAGACCAAAATAGTTATGAAAAAGCGTCCAAGTTATCCAATCTATCCCAGAATCCGTGATGTCATGCATTATGCTTCATTTATAAGCCTTTACCCAAGGAGCACCAATGATCCGTTTAGAATGATCATTTTAACTGGCTGAACACCTTGACATGTCCGCACTAAATCGTCTATAACTATTGACTTAGAGCTCCAAATGACATGAGTCCAACGCCCACGTTAAGCTAGCTCAATTTCCCATATTGTGACATGAGTCCAACGCTTACGTTAAGCTAGCTCAATTTCCCATACTGTGACATGAGTCCAACGCTCAATTGCATTATGCCATGCATTATGCTTCATTTATAAGCCTTTACTGAAGGAGCACAATTGATCAGTTCAGAATGATCAATTTAACTCACCGATCAACTTGACATATCCGCACTAAATCGTCCGTAACTTTTAATTTAGAGTTTAGAATGACACGAATCCCATGCCCACGTTAAGCTAGCTATGTTTTCTATATTGTGACAAGATTTAAGAAATAGCTTTGAAAAAGCCTCCAAGTAATCCAATCGTATCCCAAACTGCGTGATGCCATGCATTATGCTTCATTTGTAATCCTTTACTGAAGGAGCACCAATGATCAGTATACAATGATCATTTTAAGTAGCCGATAAACTTGACATATCCGCACTAAATCATCCATAACTTTTGATTTCAAGTTCAGAATAATACGAATCCAAGTCCCACGTTAAGCTAGCTCAACCTTCTATGTTGTGACAAAATTTAAGATCAAAATAGCTACGACAAGGCCTCCAAGTAATACAATGTATCCCAAACTGCGTATGCCATGCATTATGCTTCATTTATAAGCCTTTACTGAAGGAGCACCAATGATTAGTTTAGAATGTTCGTTTTAACTTGCCGATCAAGTTGACATATCCACACTAAATGGTCCATAACTTCTGTTTTAAGGTTCAAAATGACATGAATCCAACGCCCATGTTAAGCTATCTCAATTTTCCTAAGTGCGTGATGCATTATGTTTCATTTATAAGCTTTTACTCAATGAGCATCAATGATCAGTTTAGAATGATTATTTTAAGTAGCCAGTAAAATTGACATGTATGCAATAAATCGTTCGTGACTTTTGATTTGAAGTTCAGAATGATACAAATGCAACGCCCACGTTAACCTAGCTTAATTTTGCATATTTTGACAAAATTTATGACCCTAATAGCCACGAACAAGCCTCGAAGTAATCCAATCTATCCCAAACTACGTGATGCCTTGCATTATGCTTCATTTTTAAACCTTTGTTCGATGGGCACCAATGATAAGTTTAGAATGAACATTTTAACCATCCGATCAACTTGTCATGTCCGCACTAAATTGTCCATAACTTTTGATTTAGAGTTCAGAGTGACACGGATCCAATGCCCAAGTAAGCTAGCTCAATTTTCTGTATTGTGACAAAATTTAAGATCGAAATAGCTACAAAAAAGCCCCCAAGTAATCCAATCTGTACTGAACTGTGTGATGCCAAGCATTATACTTCATTTTTAAACCTTTGTTCAATGGGCACCAATGATAAGTTTAGAATGATCAATTTCACTAGCCAAGAAACTTGACATCTCCTCAATAAATCTTCCATAACTTTTGATTTAGAGTTCAGAGGGACACGTATCTAGGGTCCACGTTAAGCTAGCTTAATTTATATATTGTGACGAAATTTAAGACCAAAATAGCTACAACAAAGGCTCGAAGTAATTCAATTTTTGCCCAAACTGCGTGATGCCAATAAAATTGCCAATCGTTTTAACTTGCCAATCGTTTTAACTTGCCAATCACCAATGATTAGTTTAGAATGATTACTGAAGGAGCACCAATGATGAGTTTACAATGATCGTTTTAGCTTGCCGATCAAGTTGACATGTCTGCACTAAATCATCCGTAATTCATGATTTAAAGTTCAAAATGACACGAATCCAACACCCACGTTAAGCTAGCTCAATTTTCCAAACTGCGTGATGCCATGCATTATGTTTCATTTATAAGCTCAATGAGCACCAATGATCAGTTTATTATGGTCATTTTAACTAGCCAATAAATCTGAGATGTCTGCACTAAATCGTTCGTAACTTTTGATTTAGAGTTCAGAATGACGCAAATCCAACGCCGACGTTTTGCTAGCTCAATTTTTATATTGTGACAAAATTTAAGATCAAAATAGTTATGACGAAGACTCAGAGTAATCCAATCTATCCCAAACTGCGTGACGCCATGCATTATGATTCATTTTGTAAAGCTTTGTTCGATGGCACCAATGACAAGTTCTGAATGATCAATTTAACTAACCGATAGACTTGACATGTCCTCAATAAATCATCCATAACTTTGGATTTAGAGTTACGAGGGACGCAAATCTAACACCCATGTTAAGCTAGCTCAACTTTCTATATTGTGAAAAAATTTAATACCGAAATATCTACAACAAAGCCTCCAAGTAATCCAATCAATCCCAAACTGCATGATGCCATTACCCTTCATTTGCAATCCTTTGCAACATGAGCACCAATGATCAGTTTAGAATGATCAATTTAACTCAGATAAACTTTACATGTCCGCACTAATTCATATGTAACATTTGATTTGGAGTTCACAATGACACAAATCCAACGCTCACGTTAAACTAGCTCAATTTTCTATATTGTGGCAAAATTTAAGAGCGAAATAGCTACGACAAAGCCTCCAAGTAATCCAATCTATCCCAAACTGTGTAATGCATGCCTTATGTTTTATTTGTAAACCTTTTTCCAATGAGCACCATTGATTAGTTTAGAATGATAAATTGACATGTACGCACTAAATCATTCGTAACTTTTGATTTGGAGTTCTGAATGACACAAATCAACCGCCCACGTTAAGCAAGCTCAATTTTATATATTGTGACAAAGTTTAATACCGAAATAGCTATGGAAAAGCCTCCAGGTAATCCAATCAATTCCAAACTGCGTGATGCCATGCATTATGCCTAATTTGTAATACTTTGCTCAATGAACACCAATGATCAGTTTAGAATGATCATTTTACATAGCCATTCAACTTGTCATGTCTGCACTAAATCATCTATAACTTTTATTTAGAGCTCAAATGTCATGAATCCATCGCCCACATTAAACTAGCTCAGTTTTCCATATAGTGACAACATTGAAACTGAAAGAGCTAGAAAAAGCCTCAAAGAATGCAATCTATCCCAATCTGAGTAATGTCATGCATTATGCTTCATTTATAAGCCTTTACTGAAGGCGTACCAATGATCAGTTTAGAATGATCATTTTAACTAGCCAATTGACTTGTCATGTCTACACTAAATCTTTAGTAAGTTTTTATTTAGAGTTCAGACTGACAGGAACCCAGCACCCACATTAATCTAGCTCAATTTTCAATATTTAGACAAGATTTGAGACTGAAAGAGCTAACACAAAGCCTTCAAGTAATCAAATGTATCCCAAACTTTGTGATGCCATGCAATATGCTTCATTTATAAGCCTTTACTACAGGAACAACAATGATCAGTTTAGAATGATCATTTTAACTGGGCGACCAACTTGACATATCCACAATATATCGTCTGCAACCTTGATTTAGAATTCAGAATGACATTAATCCAATGTCCACGTTAAGCTAGCTCAATTTTCTATATCGTGACATAATTTAAGACCGAAATAGCTACGACAAAGTGTCCAAGTAATCCAATCTATCCCAAAATGTGTGATGTCATGCATTATACGTCATTTATAAGCCTTTACTGAATGTGCACAAATGATCAATTTAGAATGATCATTTTAACTAGCCGATCAAGTTTACATGTCCGCACTAAATCATCTGTAACTTTTGATTTAGAGTGCAGAATGACATTAGTCCAACCCTCATGTTAAGCTAGCTCCATTTTCTATATTGTGACAAAATTTACGATCGAAATAGCTATGACAGATCCTCCAAGTAATCCAATGTATCCCAAACTGTGTTATGCCATGCATTATGCTTCATTTTTTAAACCTTTCGTACATGACGACCAATGATCAGTTTATAATGATCAATTTAACTAGCCGATAAACTTTACATGTCCGCACAAATTTTTATGTAACTTTTGATTTGGTGTTCAAAATGACCCAAATCTTGCGCCCATGTTAAGCTATCTCAATCTTCTATATTGTGACAAAATTTAAGACCAAAATTGCTACGACAAGGCCTCCAAGTAATACAATGTATCCCAAACTGCGTATGCCATGCATTATGCTTCATTTATAAGCCTTTACTGAAGGAGCACCAATGATTAGTTTAGAATGATCGTTTTAACTTGCCGATCAAGTTGACATATCCACACTAAATGGTCCATAACTTCTGTTTTAAGGTTCAAAATGACATGAATCCAACGCCCATGTTAAGCTATCTCAGTTTTCCTAAGTGCGTGATGCATTATGTTTCATTTATAAGCTTTTACTCAATGAGCATCAATGATCAGTTTAGAATGATTATTTTAAGTAGCCAGTAAAATTGACATGTATGCAATAAATCGTTCGTGACTTTTGATTTGAAGTTTAGAATGATACAAATGCAACGCCCACGTTAACCTAGCTTAATTTTGCATATTTTGACAAAATTTATGACCCTAATAGCTACGAAAAAGCCTGCGATGTGGATGACACCACCGGTCCCTCTGGTGATACCGCCAACTCTGGGATCAACTTGGCCGGTCCTGAAGGCATTCCGGCTAGTACCTCACACAATCCAGCTGGTACAGCCGATCCAGCCAAGTACACGTGCATTTCCACTTCTACACAAGAAGACTCGGACCAAATGACCTACCAGCTCCAGGACATGCACCTAGAGGAAGTCTCTACACCAGTGGTGCCTCAAGGAGCAATGACAAGAAGCAGATCAAGGGCACATTTCCACAAATTCAGCTTATGGGTCGACAAGCTCCTAGAGGAAGATCGACTAAGGAAAATGGGCCAAAAATGCAAGGAAGAGTCCAATGGCTTCTAAACAACACAAGGCCCAAAGATTCTTAATCCTACTCCAAGTCGAAGACTAGGAGCAAGGCGCGTGCATGCCACAAGGACGGCCACCTTCCATTTCTTTGCCATTAGGTAAGTTAAGGTATGTTTCAATTCGAATATATGCCTCTTTCTGTTTTGCACTGTAGGATCTAGAATATTTACTTTTATTGAGTCAAAGACATTTTAGGAATAGGTCCTTTTTCGATTATACACTTTTGTATCTTTTCCTTTTGTGCATTTTTCTAAGTTTTCCTTTTCTTATTTGAGTCGACCTTAGAAGGTCAAGCTGTCGAGCATATTAATAAGGCTCCTTCCAGCATTGTAGTTCGACAACCTTTTTGATATTAATAAAGATAGAACTTTTTCCCCAACAAGTTTTCTCTCAAGAATCTTGTGCGCTTAGAATCTAGTTGAGACCAGCCCTCCTAGCTCTAAGTTTGTGATTTATCACGAGGTTCATCACCCCTCGTGTGGTTCACTTCACCCTTCCATCGAATACCAACCCAAAAACCCCTATCCAAGAAGTCTAAGATCGAGTTTCTCACCTAAATTTCTCCAAACAGCCCACACGCATACATCCTTGAATCAAGGCTTGTATCAACTAATGATCAGCTTGAATGATCAATTTAATTGGCCGATCAACTTGACATGTCTACATTAAATTGTCCTCAACTTTTTATATGGAGTTCAGAATGACACAAATCTAACGCCCACGTCAAGCTAACTCAATATTCTATATAGTGACAAAATGTAAGACCAAAATAGTTACAACAAAGCCTCCAAGTAATCCAATATATCCCAAATTGTGTGATGCCATGCATTATGCTTCATTTATAAACCTTTACAAAAGGATCCCTAGTGATCAGTTTAGAATGATCATTTTAACTTTCCGATCAACTTGACATATACACACTAAATCATCTATAACTTTTGATTTAGAGTTCAGAATGACACGAGTCCAACACCCACGTTAAGCTAGCTAAAGTTTATATATTGTGACTACATTTGACACTAAAAGAGCTACCACAAAGCCTTCAAGTAATCCAAATCTGTCCCAAACTGGGTGATGCCATGCATTATGCTTCATTAGTAAATCTTTGCTCAACATGCACCAACGATCAGTTTAAAATTATCAATTTAACTAGCTGATAAACATGACATGTCCGCACTAAATTGTCCGTAACTTTTGATTTCGAGTTCAGAATGATATGAATCAAATCTCCACGTTAAGGTAGCTCAATTTTCTATAATATGACAAAATTTAAGACCAAAATAGCTACAACAACGCGTCCAAGTAATCCAATATATCCCAAATTGCGAGATACCGTGCATTATGCTTCATTTATAAACTTTTACTAAAGGAGCCCCAATGATCAGTTTACAATGACCATTTTAACTTTCCGATCAACTTGACATTTACGCACTAAATCATCAGTAACTTTTGATTTAGAGTGCAGAACGACTCGAATCCAACGCCCGCGTTAAGCTACCTCAATTTTCTATATTGTGACAACATTTGAGACTGAGATAGATACGACAGAGCCTCCTAGTAATCCAATCAATCCCACCTTGCGTGATGCCATGCATTATGCCTCATTTATACGCCTTTACTCAATAAGAACCAGTGATCAGTTTAGAATGATCATTTTTACGAGCTGATCAACTTGGCATGTACGCATTAAATCATCTTGAACATTTGTTTTAGAGGCTAAAATGACATGAATCCAACGCCTACGTTAATCTACCTCAATTTGAAATATTGTGACAAACTTTAAGACAGAAATAGATACGAAAAAGCCTCCAAGTAATCCAATCTATCCCAAATTGTGTGATGCCATGACTTACGCTTCATTGATACGACTTTACTTAATGAACACCAATGATCAGTTTAAAATGATCAATTTAACTAGTCGATAAACTTAACATTTCCGCACTAAATTGTCCGTAACGTTGGATTTTGAGTTCAGAATGACACGAATCCAATGCCCACATTATGGTAGCGCAATATTCTTTATTGTGACAAAATTTAAGACCGAAACAGCTACAAAAAAGCTTCCAAGTAATCCAATCTATCCCAAGATGCGTGATGCCATGCATTATGCGTCATTTATGCGTATCTCAATGAGCACCAATGATCAATTTAGAATGATCTATTTAACTAGCCGATAAAATTGATATGTCCGCACTAAATCGTCCATAACTTTTTATTTATAGTTTAGAATGACACGAAAATCCAACGCCCACGTTAAGCAAGCTCAATATTCTATACTGTGACAAAATTTAAGACCGAATTAGTTACGACAATGCCTCCAAGGAATCCAATATATCCCAAACTGAGCGATGCCATGCATATTATGCTTCATTTGTAAACCTTTGCTCAATGAGCTCTAATGATCAGTTTAGATCAATCATTTTAATTTGCTGATAAACTTGGCATGTGCCTACTAAATCGTCTTTAACATTCGATTTAGAGCTGAAAATGATGTGAATCAACTACCCACGTTAATCTAGCTCAATTTTCAATATTATGACTACATTTGAGACTGAAAGAGCTACGACAAAGCCTTCAAGTAATCTAATGTATCCGTAACTGGGTGATAAGTTTACAATGAGCTCCAAGTAAGCTTCATTTGTAAACTTTTTCTCAATGAGCACCCATGATAAGTTTAAAATGATCAATTTAACTAGCCGATAATCTTGACATGTGTGCAATAAATCATCCGTAACTTTTGATTTAGAATTTAGAGTGACACGATTCCAACGCCCACACTAAGGAAGCTCAATATTCTATATTTTGACAAAATTTAAGACCGAAATAGCTATGAGAAAGCCTCCAAGTAATCCAATCTATTCAAAACTGCATGATGACATGTATTATGTTTCATTTATAAGCTTTTACTCAAGGAGCACCAATGATCATTTTTGAATGATTATTTTAACAGGACGATCAACATTACATTTTCGCACTAAATTGTCTGTAACTCTTAATTCATAGTTCAGAATGACACGAATACAATGCCCACATTAGGCTAGCTCGATTTTCTATGTTGTGATAAAATATATGATCGAAACAGCTACAACAAATGCTCCAAGTAATCCAATCTATCCCAAACTGCATGATGTCATGCATTATGCTTCATTTGTAAACCTTTCCTCAAGGAACAACAATGATCAGTTTAGAATGATCAAGATAACTAGCCGATAAATATGACATGTCCTCACTAAATCGTCAGTAACTTTTGATTTAGAGTTCAGAATGACATGAATCCAACACCCACGTTAGGTTAGCTCAATTTTATGTATTGTGGTTAAATTTAAGACGAAAATTGCTACGACAAAGCTTCCAAGTAATCAAATGCATCCCAAACTATGTGATACCATGCATTATGCTTTATTTATAAGTCTTTACTCAACGAGCACCAACGATCAGTTTAGAATGATAATTTTAATTGGCTGATCAACTTGACATGTACGCACTAAATCATCCGTAACTTTTGATTTAGAGTTCGGAATGACACGAATCCAACGCCCACGTTAAGCTAGCTCAGTTTTTCTATATTGTGATAAAATTTAAAACCGAAATAGCTATGATAAAGCGTTCATGTAATCCAATCTATCCTGAACAGCGTGATGCAATGCATTATGCTTCATTTATAAGCCTTTACTCAAGGAGCACTAATGATCAGCTTGAATGATCACTTTAATTGGCCGATCAACTTGACATGTCCGCATTAAATTGTCCTCAACTTTTTATATGGAGTTCAGAATGACACAAATCTAACTCCCACGTCAAGCTAGCTCAATATTCTATATTGTGACAAAATGTTAGACCAAAACAGTTACAACAAAGCCTCCAAGTAATCCAATATATCCCAAATTGGTGATGCCATGACTTACGCTTCATTTATTCGACTTTACTTAATGAGCACGAATGATCAGTTTAAAATGATCAATTCAATTATTCGATAAACTTATCATTTCTGCACTAAATCGTCCGTAACGTTGGATTTTCAGTTCATAATTATATGAATCCAATGCCCACATTATGGTAGCGCAATGTTCTATATTGTGACAAAATTTAAGACCGAAACAGCTACGACAAAGCCTCCATGTAATCCAATTTATCCTAAACTGCATGATGCCATTCATTATGTTTCATTTATAAGCCTTTACGCAAGGAGCACCAATGATCATTTTAGAATGGTCATTTTAACTGACCGATCAACATTACATTTCCACACTAATTTGTCAGTAACTCTTAATTTTTAGAGTTCAGAATGACACGAATACAACGCCCACGTTAGGCTACATCGATTTTCTATATTTTGATAAAATTTAAGACCGAAATAGTTACAACAAAGCCTCCAAGTAATCCAATATATTCCAAATTGTGTGATGCCATTCATTATGCTTCATTTATAAGCCTTTACTAAAGGATCCCCAGTGATCAGTTTAATGATCATTTTAACTTTCCGATCAACTTGACATGTACGCAGCAAATCGTTTGTAACTTTTGATTTAGAGTTCAGAATGACAGGAATCCAACGCCAGCGTTAAGCTTGCTAAAGTTTCTATATTGTGACAACATTTGAGATTGAAAAATTTACCACGAAGCCTTCAAGTAATCCAATATATCCCAAACTGCGTGATGCCATAAATTATGCTTCATTAGTAAATCATTGCTCAACGTGCACCAATGATCAGTTTAAAAGTATCAATTTAACTAGTCGATAAACTTGACATGTATGCACTAAATTGTCCGTAACTTTTGATTTCGAGTTCAGAATGATATGAATCAAATCTCCACGTTAACCTAGCTCAATTTTCTATATTGTGACAAATTTAAGACCAAAATAGCTACAACAAAGTTTCGAAGTAATCAAATATATCCCAAATTGCGATATGCATTATTCTTCATTTATAAACCTTTACTAAAGGAGCCCCAAATGATCAGTTTAGAATGATCATTTTAATTTTCCGATCAACTTGACATTTATGCACTAAATCATCAGGTACTTTTGATTTAGAGTTTAGAATGACTCGAATCCAACACCCGCGTTAAGCTACCTCAATTATATATATTGTGACAACATTTGAGACTGAAATAGCTATGACAGATCCTCCAAGTAATCCAATCAATCCCAAATTGCGTGATACCATGCATTATGCTTCATTAATACGCCTTTACTCAACAAGAACTAGTGATCAGTTTAGAATGATCATTTTTACAAGCTGATCAACTTATCATGTATGCACTAAATCGTCTTGAACACTTGTATTAGAGCCTAAAATGACATCAATCCAACGCCTACGTTAATCTAGCTCAATTTGAAATATTATGACAAAATTTAAGACATAAATAGCTACGATAAACCCTTCAAGTAATCCAATCTATCCTGAATTGCGTGATGTCATGACTTACGCTTCATTGATACGACTTTACTTAATGAGCACCAATGATCAGTTTAAAATGATCAATTTAACTAGTCGATAAACTTAACATTTCCGCACTAAATTGTCCGTAACGTTGGATTTTGAGTTCAGAATGACACGAATCCAATGCCCACATTATGGTAGCGCAATATTCTATATTGTGACAAAACTTAAGACCAAAACAGATACGAAAAAGCTTCCAAGAAATCTAATCTATCCCAAGCTACATGATGCCATGCATTATGCGTGATTTATGCCTATCTCAATGGGCACCAATGATCAATTTAGAATTATCTATTTAACTAGCCGATAAACTTGACATTTCCGCACTAAATCGTCTGTAAATTTTTATTTAAAGTTTAGAATGACACGAATCCAACGCCCACGTTAAGCAAGCACACTATTCTATACTGTGACAAAATTTAAGACCGAATTAGTTACGAAAAACCTTCCAAGTAATCCAATCTATCCCAAACTATGCGATGTCTTGCATATTATGCTTCATTTGTAAACCTTTGCTCAATGAGCACTAATAATCAGTTTAGATCGATCATTTTAAGTAGCTGACAAACTTGACATGTCCCTACTAAATCGTCTTTAACATTTGATTTAGAGATGAAAATGACGTGAATCCACTACCCACGTTAATATAGCTCAATTTTCAATATTATGACTACATTTGAGACTGAAAGAGCTATGACAAAGCCTTCAAGTAATCTAATGTATCCGTAACTGGGTGATAAGTTTACAATGAGCTCCAAGTAAGCTTCATTTGTAAACTTTTTCTCAATGAGCACCCATGATAAGTTTAAAATGATCAATTTAACTAGCCGATAATCTTGACATGTGTGCAATAAATCATCCGTAACTTTTGATTTAGAATTTAGAGTGACACGATTCCAACGCCCACACTAAGGAAGCTCAATATTCTATATTTTGACAAAATTTAAGACCGAAATAGCTATGAGAAAGCCTCCAAGTAATCCAATCTATTCAAAACTGCATGATGACATGTATTATGTTTCATTTATAAGCTTTTACTCAAGGAGCACCAATGATCATTTTTGAATGATTATTTTAACAGGACGATCAACATTACATTTTCGCACTAAATTGTTTGTAACTCTTAATTCATAGTTCAGAATGACACGAATACAATGGCCACATTAGGCTAGCTCGATTTTCTATGTTGTGATAAAATATATGATCGAAACAGCTACAACAAATGCTCCAAGTAATCCAATCTATCCCAAACTGCATGATGTCATGCATTATGCTTCATTTGTAAACCTTTCCTCAAGGAACAACAATGATCAGTTTAGAATGATCAAGATAACTAGCCGATAAATATGACATGTCCTCACTAAATTGTCAGTAACTTTTGATTTAGAGTTCAGAATGACATGAATCCAACACCCACGTTAGGTTAGCTCAATTTTATGTATTGTGGTTAAATTTAAGACGAAAATTGCTACGACAAAGCTTCCAAGTAATCAAATGCATCCCAAACTATGTGATACCATGCATTATGCTTTATTTATAAGTCTTTACTCAACGAGCACCAACGATCAGTTTAGAATGATAATTTTAATTGGCTGATCAACTTGACATGTACGCACTAAATCATCCGTAACTTTTGATTTAGAGTTCGGAATGACACGAATCCAACGCCCACGTTAAGCTAGCTCAGTTTTTCTATATTGTGATAAAATTTAAAACCGAAATAGCTATGATAAAGCATTCATGTAATCCAATCTATCCTGAACAGCGTGATGCAATGCATTATGTTTCATTTATAAGCCTTTACTCAAGGAGCACTAATGATCAGCTTGAATGATCACTTTAATTGGCCGATCAACTTTACATGTCCGCATTAAATTGTCCTCAACTTTTTATATGGAGTTCAGAATGACACAAATCTAACGCCCACGTCAAGCTAACTCAATATTCTATATAGTGACAAAATGTAAGACCAAAATAGTTACAACAAAGCCTCCAAGTAATCCAATATATCCCAAATTGTGTGATGCCATGCATTATGCTTCATTTATAAACCTTTACAAAAGGATCCCTAGTGATCAGTTTAGAATGATCATTTTAACTTTCCGATCAACTTGACATATACACACTAAATCATCTATAACTTTTGATTTAGAGTTCAGAATGACACGAGTCCAACACCCACGTTAAGCTAGCTAAAGTTTATATATTGTGACAACATTTGACACTAAAAGAGCTACCACAAAGCCTTCAAGTAATCCAAATCTGTCCCAAACTGGGTGATGCCATGCATTATGCTTCATTAGTAAATCTTTGCTCAACATGCACCAACGATCAGTTTAAAATTATCAATTTAACTAGCTGATAAACATGACATGTCCGCACTAAATTGTCCGTAACTTTTGATTTCGAGTTCAGAATGATATGAATCAAATCTCCACGTTAAGGTAGCTCAATTTTCTATAATACGACAAAATTTAAGACCGAAATAGCTACAACAACGCGTCCAAGTAATCCAATATATCCCAAATTGCGAGATACCGTGCATTATGCTTCATTTATAAACTTTTACTAAAGGAGCGCCAATGATCAGTTTACAATGACCATTTTAACTTTCCGATCAACTTGACATTTACGCACTAAATCATCAGTAACTTTTGATTTAGAGTGCAGAACGACTCGAATCCAACGCCCGCGTTAAGCTACCTCAATTTTCTATATTGTGACAACATTTGAGACTAAGATAGATACGACAGAGCCTCCTAGTAATCCAATCAATCCCACCTTGCGTGATGCCATGCATTATGCCTCATTTATACGCCTTTACTCAATAAGAACCAGTGATCAGTTTAGAATGATCATTTTTACGAGCTGATCAACTTGGCATGTACGCATTAAATCATCTTGAACATTTGTTTTAGAGGCTAAAATGACATGAATCCAACGCCTACGTTAATCTACCTCAATTTGAAATATTGTGACAAACTTTAAGACATAAATAGATACGAAAAAGCCTCCAAGTAATCCAATCTATCCCAAATTGTGTGATGCCATGACTTACGCTTCATTGATACGACTTTACTTAATGAGCACCAATGATCAGTTTAAAATGATCAATTTAACTAGTCGATAAACTTAACATTTCCGCACTAAATCGTCCGTAACGTTGGATTTTGAGTTCAGAATGACACGAATCCAATGCCCACATTATGGTAGCGCAATATTCTTTATTGTGACAAAATTTAAGACCGAAACAGCTACAAAAAAGCTTCCAAGTAATCCAATCTATCCCAAGCTGCGTGATGCCATGCATTATGCGTCATTTATGCGTATCTCAATGAGCACCAATGATCAATTTAGAATGATCTATTTAACTAGCCGATAAAATTGATATGTCCGCACTAAATCGTCCATAACTTTTTATTTATAGTTTAGAATGACACGAAAATCCAACGCCCACGTTAAGCAAGCTCAATATTCTATACTGTGACAAAATTTAAGACCGAATTAGTTACGACAATGCCTCCAAGGAATCCAATATATCCCAAACTGAGCGATGCCATGCATATTATGCTTCATTTGTAAACCTTTGCTCAATGAGCACTAATGATCAGTTTAGATCAATCATTTTAATTAGCTGATAAACTTGGCATGTGCCTACTAAATCGTCTTTAACATTCGATTTAGAGCTGAAAATGATGTGAATCAACTACCCACGTTAATCTAGCTCAATTTTCAATATTATGACTACATTTGAGACTGAAAGAGCTACGACAAAGCCTTCAAGTAATCTAATGTATCCGTAACTGGGTGATAAGTTTACAATGAGCTCCAAGTAAGCTTCATTTGTAAACTTTTTCTCAATGAGCACCCATGATAAGTTTAAAATGATCAATTTAACTAGCCGATAATCTTGACATGTGTGCAATAAATCATCCGTAACTTTTGATTTAGAATTTAGAGTGACACGATTCCAACGCCCACACTAAGGAAGCTCAATATTCTATATTTTGACAAAATTTAAGACCGAAATAGCTATGAGAAAGCCTCCAAGTAATCCAATCTATTCAAAACTGCATGATGACATGTATTATGTTTCATTTATAAGCTTTTACTCAAGGAGCACCAATGATCATTTTTGAATGATTATTTTAACAGGACGATCAACATTACATTTTCGCACTAAATTGTCTGTAACTCTTAATTCATAGTTCAGAATGACACGAATACAATGGCCACATTAGGCTAAATCGATTTTCTATGTTGTGATAAAATATATGATCGAAACAGCTACAACAAATGCTCCAAGTAATCCAATCTATCCCAAACTGCATGATGTCATGCATTATGCTTCATTTGTAAACCTTTCCTCAAGGAACAACAATGATCAGTTTAGAATGATCAAGATAACTAGCCGATAAATATGACATGTCCTCACTAAATCGTCAGTAACTTTTGATTTACAGGTCAGAATGACATGAATCCAACACCCACGTTAGGTTAGCTCAATTTTATGTATTGTGGTTAAATTTAAGACGAAAATTGCTACGACAAAGCTTCCAAGTAATCAAATGCATCCCAAACTATGTGATACCATGCATTATGCTTTATTTATAAGTCTTTACTCAACGAGCACCAACGATCAGTTTAGAATGATAATTTTAATTGGCTGATCAACTTGACATGTACGCACTAAATCATCCGTAACTTTTGATTTAGAGTTCGGAATGACACGAATCCAACGCCCACGTTAAGCTAGCTCAGTTTTTCTATATTGTGATAAAATTTAAAACCGAAATAGCTATGATAAAGCGTTCATGTAATCCAATCTATCCTGAACAGCGTGATGCAATGCATTATGCTTCATTTATAAGCCTTTACTCAAGGAGCACTAATGATCAGCTTGAATGATCACTTTAATTGGCCGATCAACTTGACATGTCCGCATTAAATTGTCCTCAACTTTTTATATGGAGTTCAGAATGACACAAATCTAACGCCCACGTCAAGCTAACTCAATATTCTATATAGTGACAAAATGTAAGACCAAAATAGTTACAACAAAGCCTCCAAGTAATCCAATATATCCCAAATTGTGTGATGCCATGCATTATGCTTCATTTATAAACCTTTACAAAAGGATCCCTAGTGATCAGTTTAGAATGATCATTTTAACTTTCCGATCAACTTGACATATACACACTAAATCATCTATAACTTTTGATTTAGAGTTCAGAATGACACGAGTCCAACACCCACGTTAAGCTAGCTAAAGTTTATATATTGTGACAACATTTGACACTAAAAGAGCTACCACAAAGCGTTCAAGTAATCCAAATCTGTCCCAAACTGGGTGATGCCATGCATTATGCTTCATTAGTAAATCTTTGCTCAACATGCACCAACGATCAGTTTAAAATTATCAATTTAACTAGCTGATAAACATGACATGTCCGCACTAAATTGTCCGTAACTTTTGATTTCGAGTTCAGAATGATATGAATCAAATCTCCACGTTAAGGTAGCTCAATTTTCTATAATATGACAAAATTTAAGACCGAAATAGCTACAACAACGCGTCCAAGTAATCCAATATATCCCAAATTGCGAGATACCGTGCATTATGCTTCACTTATAAACTTTTACTAAAGGAGCGCCAATGATCAGTTTACAATGACCATTTTAACTTTCTGATCAACTTGACATTTACGCACTAAATCATCAGTAACTTTTGATTTAGAGTGCAGAACGACTCGAATCCAACGCCCGCGTTAAGCTACCTCAATTTTCTATATTGTGACAACATTTGAGACTGAGATAGATACGACAGAGCCTCCTAGTAATCCAATCAATCCCACCTTGCGTGATGCCATGCATTATGCCTCATTTATACGCCTTTACTCAATAAGAACCAGTGATCAGTTTAGAATGATCATTTTTACGAGCTGATCAACTTGGCATGTACGCATTAAATCATCTTGAACATTTGTTTTAGAGGCTAAAATGACATGAATCCAACGCCTACGTTAATCTACCTCAATTTGAAATATTGTGACAAACTTTAAGACAGAAATAGATACGAAAAAGCCTCCAAGTAATCCAATCTATCCCAAATTGTGTGATGCCATGACTTACGCTTCATTGATACGACTTTACTTAATGAACACCAATGATCAGTTTAAAATGATCAATTTAACTAGTCGATAAACTTAACATTTCCGCACTAAATCGTCCGTAACGTTGGATTTTGAGTTCAGAATGACACGAATCCAATGCCCACATTATGGTAGCGCAATATTCTTTATTGTGACAAAATTTAAGACCGAAACAGCTACAAAAAAGCTTCCAAGTAATCCAATCTATCCCAAGCTGCGTGATGCCATGCATTATGCGTCATTTATGCGTATCTCAATGAGCACCAATGATCAATTTAGAATGATCTATTTAACTAGCCGATAAAATTGATATGTCCGCACTAAATCGTCCATAACTTTTTATTTATAGTTTAGAATGACACGAAAATCCAACGCCCACGTTAAGCAAGCTCAATATTCTATACTGTGACAAAATTTAAGACCGAATTAGTTACGACAATGCCTCCAAGGAATCCAATATATCCCAAACTGAGCGATGCCATGCATATTATGCTTCATTTGTAAACCTTTGCTCAATGAGCACTAATGATCAGTTTAGATCAATCATTTTAATTAGCTGATAAACTTGGCATGTGCCTACTAAATCGTCTTTAACATTCGATTTAGAGCTGAAAATGATGTGAATCAACTACCCACGTTAATCTAGCTCAATTTTCAATATTATGACTACATTTGAGACTGAAAGAGCTACGACAAAGCCTTCAAGTAATCTAATGTATCCGTAACTGGGTGATAAGTTTACAATGAGCTCCAAGTAAGCTTCATTTGTAAACTTTTTCTCAATGAGCACCCATGATAAGTTTAAAATGATCAATTTAACTAGCCCATAATCTTGACATGTGTGCAATAAATCATCCGTAACTTTTGATTTAGAATTTAGAGTGACACGATTCCAACGCCCACACTAAGGAAGCTCAATATTCTATATTTTGACAAAATTTAAGACCGAAATAGCTATGAGAAAGCCTCCAAGTAATCCAATCTATTCAAAACTGCATGATGACATGTATTATGTTTCATTTATAAGCTTTTACTCAAGGAGCACCAATGATCATTTTTGAATGATTATTTTAACAGGACGATCAACATTACATTTTCGCACTAAATTGTCTGTAACTCTTAATTCATAGTTCAGAATGACACGAATACAATGCCCACATTAGGCTAGCTCGATTTTCTATGTTGTGATAAAATATATGATCGAAACAGCTACAACAAATGCTCCAAGTAATCCAATCTATCCCAAACTGCATGATGTCATGCATTATGCTTCATTTGTAAACCTTTCCTCAAGGAACAACAATGATCAGTTTAGAATGATCAAGATAACTAGCCGATAAATATGACATGTCCTCACTAAATCGTCAGTAACTTTTGATTTAGAGTTCAGAATGACATGAATCCAACACCCACGTTAGGTTAGCTCAATTTTATGTATTGTGGTTAAATTTAAGACGAAAATTGCTACGACAAAGCTTCCAAGTAATCAAATGCATCCCAAACTATGTGATACCATGCATTATGCTTTATTTATAAGTCTTTACTCAACGAGCACCAACGATCAGTTTAGAATGATAATTTTAATTGGCTGATCAACTTGACATGTACGCACTAAATCATCCGTAACTTTTGATTTAGAGTTCGGAATGACACGAATCCAACGCCCACGTTAAGCTAGCTCAGTTTTTCTATATTGTGATAAAATTTAAAACCGAAATAGCTATGATAAAGCGTTCATGTAATCCAATCTATCCTGAACAGCGTGATGCAATGCATTATGCTTCATTTATAAGCCTTTACTCAAGGAGCACTAATGATCAGCTTGAATGATCACTTTAATTGGCCGATCAACTTGACATGTCCGCATTAAATTGTCCTCAACTTTTTATATGGAGTTCAGAATGACACAAATCTAACGCCCACGTCAAGCTAACTCAATATTCTATATAGTGACAAAATGTAAGACCAAAATAGTTACAACAAAGCCTCCAAGTAATCCAATATATCCCAAATTGTGTGATGCCATGCATTATGCTTCATTTATAAACCTTTACAAAAGGATCCCTAGTGATCAGTTTAGAATGATCATTTTAACTTTCCGATCAACTTGACATATACACACTAAATCATCTATAACTTTTGATTTAGAGTTCAGAATGACACGAGTCCAACACCCACGTTAAGCTAGCTAAAGTTTATATATTGTGACTACATTTGACACTAAAAGAGCTACCACAAAGCCTTCAAGTAATCCAAATCTGTCCCAAACTGGGTGATGCCATGCATTATGCTTCATTAGTAAATCTTTGCTCAACATGCACCAACGATCAGTTTAAAATTATCAATTTAACTAGCTGATAAACATGACATGTCCGCACTAAATTGTCCGTAACTTTTGATTTCGAGTTCAGAATGATATGAATCAAATCTCCACGTTAAGGTAGCTCAATTTTCTATAATATGACAAAATTTAAGACCAAAATAGCTACAACAACGCGTCCAAGTAATCCAATATATCCCAAATTGCGAGATACCGTGCATTATGCTTCATTTATAAACTTTTACTAAAGGAGCCCCAATGATCAGTTTACAATGACCATTTTAACTTTCCGATCAACTTGACATTTACGCACTAAATCATCAGTAACTTTTGATTTAGAGTGCAGAACGACTCGAATCCAACGCCCGCGTTAAGCTACCTCAATTTTCTATATTGTGACAACATTTGAGACTGAGATAGATACGACAGAGCCTCCTAGTAATCCAATCAATCCCACCTTGCGTGATGCCATGCATTATGCCTCATTTATACGCCTTTACTCAATAAGAACCAGTGATCAGTTTAGAATGATCATTTTTACGAGCTGATCAACTTGGCATGTACGCATTAAATCATCTTGAACATTTGTTTTAGAGGCTAAAATGACATGAATCCAACGCCTACGTTAATCTACCTCAATTTGAAATATTGTGACAAACTTTAAGACAGAAATAGATACGAAAAAGCCTCCAAGTAATCCAATCTATCCCAAATTGTGTGATGCCATGACTTACGCTTCATTGATACGACTTTACTTAATGAACACCAATGATCAGTTTAAAATGATCAATTTAACTAGTCGATAAACTTAACATTTCCGCACTAAATCGTCCGTAACGTTGGATTTTGAGTTCAGAATGACACGAATCCAATGCCCACATTATGGTAGCGCAATATTCTTTATTGTGACAAAATTTAAGACCGAAACAGCTACAAAAAAGCTTCCAAGTAATCCAATCTATCCCAAGATGCGTGATGCCATGCATTATGCGTCATTTATGCGTATCTCAATGAGCACCAATGATCAATTTAGAATGATCTATTTAACTAGCCGATAAAATTGATATGTCCGCACTAAATCGTCCATAACTTTTTATTTATAGTTTAGAATGACACGAAAATCCAACGCCCACGTTAAGCAAGCTCAATATTCTATACTGTGACAAAATTTAAGACCGAATTAGTTACGACAATGCCTCCAAGGAATCCAATATATCCCAAACTGAGCGATGCCATGCATATTATGCTTCATTTGTAAACCTTTGCTCAATGAGCACTAATGATCAGTTTAGATCAATCATTTTAATTAGCTGATAAACTTGGCATGTGCCTACTAAATCGTCTTTAACATTCGATTTAGAGCTGAAAATGATGTGAATCAACTACCCACGTTAATCTAGCTCAATTTTCAATATTATGACTACATTTGAGACTGAAAGAGCTACGACAAAGCCTTCAAGTAATCTAATGTATCCGTAACTGGGTGATAAGTTTACAATGAGCTCCAAGTAAGCTTCATTTGTAAACTTTTTCTCAATGAGCACCCATGATAAGTTTAAAATGATCAATTTAACTAGCCCATAATCTTGACATGTGTGCAATAAATCATCCGTAACTTTTGATTTAGAATTTAGAGTGACACGATTCCAACGCCCACACTAAGGAAGCTCAATATTCTATATTTTGACAAAATTTAAGACCGAAATAGCTATGAGAAAGCCTCCAAGTAATCCAATCTATTCAAAACTGCATGATGACATGTATTATGTTTCATTTATAAGCTTTTACTCAAGGAGCACCAATGATCATTTTTGAATGATTATTTTAACAGGACGATCAACATTACATTTTCGCACTAAATTGTCTGTAACTCTTAATTCATAGTTCAGAATGACACGAATACAATGCCCACATTAGGCTAGCTCGATTTTCTATGTTGTGATAAAATATATGATCGAAACAGCTACAACAAATGCTCCAAGTAATCCAATCTATCCCAAACTGCATGATGTCATGCATTATGCTTCATTTGTAAACCTTTCCTCAAGGAACAACAATGATCAGTTTAGAATGATCAAGATAACTAGCCGATAAATATGACATGTCCTCACTAAATCGTCAGTAACTTTTGATTTACAGGTCAGAATGACATGAATCCAACACCCACGTTAGGTTAGCTCAATTTTATGTATTGTGGTTAAATTTAAGACGAAAATTGCTACGACAAAGCTTCCAAGTAATCAAATGCATCCCAAACTATGTGATACCATGCATTATGCTTTATTTATAAGTCTTTACTCAACGAGCACCAACGATCAGTTTAGAATGATAATTTTAATTGGCTGATCAACTTGACATGTACGCACTAAATCATCCGTAACTTTTGATTTAGAGTTCGGAATGACACGAATCCAACGCCCACGTTAAGCTAGCTCAGTTTTTCTATATTGTGATAAAATTTAAAACCAAAATAGCTATGATAAAGCGTTCATGTAATCCAATCTATCCTGAACAGCGTGATGCAATGCATTATGCTTCATTTATAAGCCTTTACTCAAGGAGCACTAATGATCAGCTTGAATGATCACTTTAATTGGCCGATCAACTTGACATGTCCGCATTAAATTGTCCTCAACTTTTTATATGGAGTTCAGAATGACACAAATCTAACGCCCACGTCAAGCTAACTCAATATTCTATATAGTGACAAAATGTAAGACCAAAATAGTTACAACAAAGCCTCCAAGTAATCCAATATATCCCAAATTGTGTGATGCCATGCATTATGCTTCATTTATAAACCTTTACAAAAGGATCCCTAGTGATCAGTTTAGAATGATCATTTTAACTTTCCGATCAACTTGACATATACACACTAAATCATCTATAACTTTTGATTTAGAGTTCAGAATGACACGAGTCCAACACCCACGTTAAGCTAGCTAAAGTTTATATATTGTGACAACATTTGACACTAAAAGAGCTACCACAAAGCCTTCAAGTAATCCAAATCTGTCCCAAACTGGGTGATGCAATGCATTATGCTTCATTAGTAAATCTTTGCTCAACATGCACCAACGATCAGTTTAAAATTATCAATTTAACTAGCTGATAAACATGACATGTCTGCACTAAATTGTCCGTAACTTTTGATTTCGAGTTCAGAATGATATGAATCAAATCTCCACGTTAAGGTAGCTCAATTTTCTATAATATGACAAAATTTAAGACCCAAATAGCTACAACAACGCGTCCAAGTAATCCAATATATCCCAAATTGCGAGATACCGTGCATTATGCTTCATTTATAAACTTTTACTAAAGGAGCCCCAATGATCAGTTTACAATGACCATTTTAACTTTCCGATCAACTTGACATTTACGCACTAAATCATCAGTAACTTTCGATTTAGAGTGCAGAACGACTCGAATCCAATGCCCGCGTTAAGCTACCTCAATTTTCTATATTGTGACAACATTTGAGACTGAGATAGATACGACAGAGCCTCCTAGTAATCCAATCAATCCCACCTTGCGTGATGCCATGCATTATGCCTCATTTATACGCCTTTACTCAATAAGAACCAGTGATCAGTTTAGAATAATCATTTTTACTAGCTGATCAACTTGGCATGTACGCATTAAATCATCTTGAACATTTGTTTTAGAGGCTAAAATGACATGAATCCAACGCCTACGTTAATCTACCTCAATTTGAAATATTGTGACAAACTTTAAGACAGAAATAGATACGAAAAAGCCTCCAAGTAATCCAATCTATCCCAAATTGTGTGATGCCATGACTTACGCTTCATTGATACGACTTTACTTAATGAACACCAATGATCAGTTTAAAATGATCAATTTAACTAGTCGATAAACTTAACATTTCCGCACTAAATCGTCCGTAACGTTGGATTTTGAGTTCAGAATGACACGAATCCAATGCCCACATTATGGTAGCGCAATATTCTTTATTGTGACAAAATTTAAGACCGAAACAGCTACAAAAAAGCTTCCAAGTAATCCAATCTATCCCAAGATGCGTGATGCCATGCATTATGCGTCATTTATGCGTATCTCAATGAGCACCAATGATCAATTTAGAATGATCTATTTAACTAGCCGATAAAATTGATATGTCCGCACTAAATCGTCCATAACTTTTTATTTATAGTTTAGAATGACACGAAAATCCAACGCCCACGTTAAGCAAGCTCAATATTCTATACTGTGACAAAATTTAAGACCGAATTAGTTACGACAATGCCTCCAAGGAATCCAATATATCCCAAACTGAGCGATGCCATGCATATTATGCTTCATTTGTAAACCTTTGCTCAATGAGCTCTAATGATCAGTTTAGATCAATCATTTTAATTTGCTGATAAACTTGGCATGTGCCTACTAAATCGTCTTTAACATTCGATTTAGAGCTGAAAATGATGTGAATCAACTACCCACGTTAATCTAGCTCAATTTTCAATATTATGACTACATTTGAGACTGAAAGAGCTACGACAAAGCCTTCAAGTAATCTAATGTATCCGTAACTGGGTGATAAGTTTACAATGAGCTCCAAGTAAGCTTCATTTGTAAACTTTTTCTCAATGAGCACCCATGATAAGTTTAAAATGATCAATTTAACTAGCCGATAATCTTGACATGTGTGCAATAAATCATCCGTAACTTTTGATTTAGAATTTAGAGTGACACGATTCCAACGCCCACACTAAGGAAGCTCAATATTCTATATTTTGACAAAATTTAAGACCGAAATAGCTATGAGAAAGCCTCCAAGTAATCCAATCTATTCAAAACTGCATGATGACATGTATTATGTTTCATTTATAAGCTTTTACTCAAGGAGCACCAATGATCATTTTTGAATGATTATTTTAACAGGACGATCAACATTACATTTTCGCACTAAATTGTCTGTAACTCTTAATTCATAGTTCAGAATGACACGAATACAATGCCCACATTAGGCTAGCTCGATTTTCTATGTTGTGATAAAATATATGATCGAAACAGCTACAACAAATGCTCCAAGTAATCCAATCTATCCCAAACTGCATGATGTCATGCATTATGCTTCATTTGTAAACCTTTCCTCAAGGAACAACAATGATCAGTTTAGAATGATCAAGATAACTAGCCGATAAATATGACATGTCCTCACTAAATCGTCAGTAACTTTTGATTTAGAGTTCAGAATGACATGAATCCAACACCCACGTTAGGTTAGCTCAATTTTATGTATTGTGGTTAAATTTAAGACGAAAATTGCTACGACAAAGCTTCCAAGTAATCAAATGCATCCCAAACTATGTGATACCATGCATTATGCTTTATTTATAAGTCTTTACTCAACGAGCACCAACGATCAGTTTAGAATGATAATTTTAATTGGCTGATCAACTTGACATGTACGCACTAAATCATCCGTAACTTTTGATTTAGAGTTCGGAATGACACGAATCCAACGCCCACGTTAAGCTAGCTCAGTTTTTCTATATTGTGATAAAATTTAAAACCAAAATAGCTATGATAAAGCGTTCATGTAATCCAATCTATCCTGAACAGCGTGATGCAATGCATTATGCTTCATTTATAAGCCTTTACTCAAGGAGCACTAATGATCAGCTTGAATGATCACTTTAATTGGCCGATCAACTTGACATGTCCGCATTAAATTGTCCTCAACTTTTTATATGGAGTTCAGAATGACACAAATCTAACGCCCACGTCAAGCTAACTCAATATTCTATATAGTGACAAAATGTAAGACCAAAATAGTTACAACAAAGCCTCCAAGTAATCCAATATATCCCAAATTGTGTGATGCCATGCATTATGCTTCATTTATAAACCTTTACAAAAGGATCCCTAGTGATCAGTTTAGAATGATCATTTTAACTTTCCGATCAACTTGACATATACACACTAAATCATCTATAACTTTTGATTTAGAGTTCAGAATGACACGAGTCCAACACCCACGTTAAGCTAGCTAAAGTTTATATATTGTGACAACATTTGACACTAAAAGAGCTACCACAAAGCCTTCAAGTAATCCAAATCTGTCCCAAACTGGGTGATGCAATGCATTATGCTTCATTAGTAAATCTTTGCTCAACATGCACCAACGATCAGTTTAAAATTATCAATTTAACTAGCTGATAAACATGACATGTCTGCACTAAATTGTCCGTAACTTTTGATTTCGAGTTCAGAATGATATGAATCAAATCTCCACGTTAAGGTAGCTCAATTTTCTATAATATGACAAAATTTAAGACCAAAATAGCTACAACAACGCGTCCAAGTAATCCAATATATCCCAAATTGCGAGATACCGTGCATTATGCTTCATTTATAAACTTTTACTAAAGGAGCCCCAATGATCAGTTTACAATGACCATTTTAACTTTCCGATCAACTTGACATTTACGCACTAAATCATCAGTAACTTTTGATTTAGAGTGCAGAACGACTCGAATCCAACGCCCGCGTTAAGCTACCTCAATTTTCTATATTGTGACAACATTTGAGACTGAGATAGATACGACAGAGCCTCCTAGTAATCCAATCAATCCCACCTTGCGTGATGCCATGCATTATGCCTCATTTATACGCCTTTACTCAATAAGAACCAGTGATCAGTTTAGAATGATCATTTTTACGAGCTGATCAACTTGGCATGTACGCATTAAATCATCTTGAACATTTGTTTTAGAGGCTAAAATGACATGAATCCAACGCCTACGTTAATCTACCTCAATTTGAAATATTGTGACAAACTTTAAGACAGAAATAGATACGAAAAAGCCTCCAAGTAATCCAATCTATCCCAAATTGTGTGATGCCATGACTTACGCTTCATTGATACGACTTTACTTAATGAACACCAATGATCAGTTTAAAATGATCAATTTAACTAGTCGATAAACTTAACATTTCCGCACTAAATTGTCCGTAACGTTGGATTTTGAGTTCAGAATGACACGAATCCAATGCCCACATTATGGTAGCGCAATATTCTTTATTGTGACAAAATTTAAGACCGAAACAGCTACAAAAAAGCTTCCAAGTAATCCAATCTATCCCAAGATGCGTGATGCCATGCATTATGCGTCATTTATGCGTATCTCAATGAGCACCAATGATCAATTTAGAATGATCTATTTAACTAGCCGATAAAATTGATATGTCCGCACTAAATCGTCCATAACTTTTTATTTATAGTTTAGAATGACACGAAAATCCAACGCCCACGTTAAGCAAGCTCAATATTCTATACTGTGACAAAATTTAAGACCGAATTAGTTACGACAATGCCTCCAAGGAATCCAATATATCCCAAACTGAGCGATGCCATGCATATTATGCTTCATTTGTAAACCTTTGCTCAATGAGCACTAATGATCAGTTTAGATCAATCATTTTAATTAGCTGATAAACTTGGCATGTGCCTACTAAATCGTCTTTAACATTCGATTTAGAGCTGAAAATGATGTGAATCAACTACCCACGTTAATCTAGCTCAATTTTCAATATTATGACTACATTTGAGACTGAAAGAGCTACGACAAAGCCTTCAAGTAATCTAATGTATCCGTAACTGGGTGATAAGTTTACAATGAGCTCCAAGTAAGCTTCATTTGTAAACTTTTTCTCAATGAGCACCCATGATAAGTTTAAAATGATCAATTTAACTAGCCCATAATCTTGACATGTGTGCAATAAATCATCCGTAACTTTTGATTTAGAATTTAGAGTGACACGATTCCAACGCCCACACTAAGGAAGCTCAATATTCTATATTTTGACAAAATTTAAGACCGAAATAGCTATGAGAAAGCCTCCAAGTAATCCAATCTATTCAAAACTGCATGATGACATGTATTATGTTTCATTTATAAGCTTTTACTCAAGGAGCACCAATGATCATTTTTGAATGATTATTTTAACAGGACGATCAACATTACATTTTCGCACTAAATTGTCTGTAACTCTTAATTCATAGTTCAGAATGACACGAATACAATGCCCACATTAGGCTAGCTCGATTTTCTATGTTGTGATAAAATATATGATCGAAACAGCTACAACAAATGCTCCAAGTAATCCAATCTATCCCAAACTGCATGATGTCATGCATTATGCTTCATTTGTAAACCTTTCCTCAAGGAACAACAATGATCAGTTTAGAATGATCAAGATAACTAGCCGATAAATATGACATGTCCTCACTAAATCGTCAGTAACTTTTGATTTACAGGTCAGAATGACATGAATCCAACACCCACGTTAGGTTAGCTCAATTTTATGTATTGTGGTTAAATTTAAGACGAAAATTGCTACGACAAAGCTTCCAAGTAATCAAATGCATCCCAAACTATGTGATACCATGCATTATGCTTTATTTATAAGTCTTTACTCAACGAGCACCAACGATCAGTTTAGAATGATAATTTTAATTGGCTGATCAACTTGACATGTACGCACTAAATCATCCGTAACTTTTGATTTAGAGTTCGGAATGACACGAATCCAACGCCCACGTTAAGCTAGCTCAGTTTTTCTATATTGTGATAAAATTTAAAACCGAAATAGCTATGATAAAGCGTTCATGTAATCCAATCTATCCTGAACAGCGTGATGCAATGCATTATGCTTCATTTATAAGCCTTTACTCAAGGAGCACTAATGATCAGCTTGAATGATCACTTTAATTGGCCGATCAACTTGACATGTCCGCATTAAATTGTCCTCAACTTTTTATATGGAGTTCAGAATGACACAAATCTAACGCCCACGTCAAGCTAACTCAATATTCTATATAGTGACAAAATGTAAGACCAAAATAGTTACAACAAAGCCTCCAAGTAATCCAATATATCCCAAATTGTGTGATGCCATGCATTATGCTTCATTTATAAACCTTTACAAAAGGATCCCTAGTGATCAGTTTAGAATGATCATTTTAACTTTCCGATCAACTTGACATATACACACTAAATCATCTATAACTTTTGATTTAGAGTTCAGAATGACACGAGTCCAACACCCACGTTAAGCTAGCTAAAGTTTATATATTGTGACTACATTTGACACTAAAAGAGCTACCACAAAGCCTTCAAGTAATCCAAATCTGTCCCAAACTGGGTGATGCCATGCATTATGCTTCATTAGTAAATCTTTGCTCAACATGCACCAACGATCAGTTTAAAATTATCAATTTAACTAGCTGATAAACATGACATGTCCGCACTAAATTGTCCGTAACTTTTGATTTCGAGTTCAGAATGATATGAATCAAATCTCCACGTTAAGGTAGCTCAATTTTCTATAATATGACAAAATTTAAGACCAAAATAGCTACAACAACGCGTCCAAGTAATCCAATATATCCCAAATTGCGAGATACCGTGCATTATGCTTCACTTATAAACTTTTACTAAAGGAGCGCCAATGATCAGTTTACAATGACCATTTTAACTTTCTGATCAACTTGACATTTACGCACTAAATCATCAGTAACTTTTGATTTAGAGTGCAGAACGACTCGAATCCAACGCCCGCGTTAAGCTACCTCAATTTTCTATATTGTGACAACATTTGAGACTGAGATAGATACGACAGAGCCTCCTAGTAATCCAATCAATCCCACCTTGCGTGATGCCATGCATTATGCCTCATTTATACGCCTTTACTCAATAAGAACCAGTGATCAGTTTAGAATGATCATTTTTACGAGCTGATCAACTTGGCATGTACGCATTAAATCATCTTGAACATTTGTTTTAGAGGCTAAAATGACATGAATCCAACGCCTACGTTAATCTACCTCAATTTGAAATATTGTGACAAACTTTAAGACAGAAATAGATACGAAAAAGCCTCCAAGTAATCCAATCTATCCCAAATTGTGTGATGCCATGACTTACGCTTCATTGATACGACTTTACTTAATGAACACCAATGATCAGTTTAAAATGATCAATTTAACTAGTCGATAAACTTAACATTTCCGCACTAAATCGTCCGTAACGTTGGATTTTGAGTTCAGAATGACACGAATCCAATGCCCACATTATGGTAGCGCAATATTCTTTATTGTGACAAAATTTAAGACCGAAACAGCTACAAAAAAGCTTCCAAGTAATCCAATCTATCCCAAGATGCGTGATGCCATGCATTATGCGTCATTTATGCGTATCTCAATGAGCACCAATGATCAATTTAGAATGATCTATTTAACTAGCCGATAAAATTGATATGTCCGCACTAAATCGTCCATAACTTTTTATTTATAGTTTAGAATGACACGAAAATCCAACGCCCACGTTAAGCAAGCTCAATATTCTATACTGTGACAAAATTTAAGACCGAATTAGTTACGACAATGCCTCCAAGGAATCCAATATATCCCAAACTGAGCGATGCCATGCATATTATGCTTCATTTGTAAACCTTTGCTCAATGAGCTCTAATGATCAGTTTAGATCAATCATTTTAATTTGCTGATAAACTTGGCATGTGCCTACTAAATCGTCTTTAACATTCGATTTAGAGCTGAAAATGATGTGAATCAACTACCCACGTTAATCTAGCTCAATTTTCAATATTATGACTACATTTGAGACTGAAAGAGCTACGACAAAGCCTTCAAGTAATCTAATGTATCCGTAACTGGGTGATAAGTTTACAATGAGCTCCAAGTAAGCTTCATTTGTAAACTTTTTCTCAATGAGCACCCATGATAAGTTTAAAATGATCAATTTAACTAGCCGATAATCTTGACATGTGTGCAATAAATCATCCGTAACTTTTGATTTAGAATTTAGAGTGACACGATTCCAACGCCCACACTAAGGAAGCTCAATATTCTATATTTTGACAAAATTTAAGACCGAAATAGCTATGAGAAAGCCTCCAAGTAATCCAATCTATTCAAAACTGCATGATGACATGTATTATGTTTCATTTATAAGCTTTTACTCAAGGAGCACCAATGATCATTTTTGAATGATTATTTTAACAGGACGATCAACATTACATTTTCGCACTAAATTGTCTGTAACTCTTAATTCATAGTTCAGAATGACACGAATACAATGCCCACATTAGGCTAGCTCGATTTTCTATGTTGTGATAAAATATATGATCGAAACAGCTACAACAAATGCTCCAAGTAATCCAATCTATCCCAAACTGCATGATGTCATGCATTATGCTTCATTTGTAAACCTTTCCTCAAGGAACAACAATGATCAGTTTAGAATGATCAAGATAACTAGCCGATAAATATGACATGTCCTCACTAAATCGTCAGTAACTTTTGATTTAGAGTTCAGAATGACATGAATCCAACACCCACGTTAGGTTAGCTCAATTTTATGTATTGTGGTTAAATTTAAGACGAAAATTGCTACGACAAAGCTTCCAAGTAATCAAATGCATCCCAAACTATGTGATACCATGCATTATGCTTTATTTATAAGTCTTTACTCAACGAGCACCAACGATCAGTTTAGAATGATAATTTTAATTGGCTGATCAACTTGACATGTACGCACTAAATCATCCGTAACTTTTGATTTAGAGTTCGGAATGACACGAATCCAACGCCCACGTTAAGCTAGCTCAGTTTTTCTATATTGTGATAAAATTTAAAACCGAAATAGCTATGATAAAGCGTTCATGTAATCCAATCTATCCTGAACAGCGTGATGCAATGCATTATGCTTCATTTATAAGCCTTTACTCAAGGAGCACTAATGATCAGCTTGAATGATCACTTTAATTGGCCGATCAACTTGACATGTCCGCATTAAATTGTCCTCAACTTTTTATATGGAGTTCAGAATGACACAAATCTAACGCCCACGTCAAGCTAACTCAATATTCTATATAGTGACAAAATGTAAGACCAAAATAGTTACAACAAAGCCTCCAAGTAATCCAATATATCCCAAATTGTGTGATGCCATGCATTATGCTTCATTTATAAACCTTTACAAAAGGATCCCTAGTGATCAGTTTAGAATGATCATTTTAACTTTCCGATCAACTTGACATATACACACTAAATCATCTATAACTTTTGATTTAGAGTTCAGAATGACACGAGTCCAACACCCACGTTAAGCTAGCTAAAGTTTATATATTGTGACTACATTTGACACTAAAAGAGCTACCACAAAGCCTTCAAGTAATCCAAATCTGTCCCAAACTGGGTGATGCCATGCATTATGCTTCATTAGTAAATCTTTGCTCAACATGCACCAACGATCAGTTTAAAATTATCAATTTAACTAGCTGATAAACATGACATGTCCGCACTAAATTGTCCGTAACTTTTGATTTCGAGTTCAGAATGATATGAATCAAATCTCCACGTTAAGGTAGCTCAATTTTCTATAATATGACAAAATTTAAGACCAAAATAGCTACAACAACGCGTCCAAGTAATCCAATATATCCCAAATTGCGAGATACCGTGCATTATGCTTCATTTATAAACTTTTACTAAAGGAGCCCCAATGATCAGTTTACAATGACCATTTTAACTTTCCGATCAACTTGACATTTACGCACTAAATCATCAGTAACTTTTGATTTAGAGTGCAGAACGACTCGAATCCAACGCCCGCGTTAAGCTACCTCAATTTTCTATATTGTGACAACATTTGAGACTGAGATAGATACGACAGAGCCTCCTAGTAATCCAATCAATCCCACCTTGCGTGATGCCATGCATTATGCCTCATTTATACGCCTTTACTCAATAAGAACCAGTGATCAGTTTAGAATGATCATTTTTACGAGCTGATCAACTTGGCATGTACGCATTAAATCATCTTGAACATTTGTTTTAGAGGCTAAAATGACATGAATCCAACGCCTACGTTAATCTACCTCAATTTGAAATATTGTGACAAACTTTAAGACAGAAATAGATACGAAAAAGCCTCCAAGTAATCCAATCTATCCCAAATTGTGTGATGCCATGACTTACGCTTCATTGATACGACTTTACTTAATGAACACCAATGATCAGTTTAAAATGATCAATTTAACTAGTCGATAAACTTAACATTTCCGCACTAAATTGTCCGTAACGTTGGATTTTGAGTTCAGAATGACACGAATCCAATGCCCACATTATGGTAGCGCAATATTCTTTATTGTGACAAAATTTAAGACCGAAACAGCTACAAAAAAGCTTCCAAGTAATCCAATCTATCCCAAGATGCGTGATGCCATGCATTATGCGTCATTTATGCGTATCTCAATGAGCACCAATGATCAATTTAGAATGATCTATTTAACTAGCCGATAAAATTGATATGTCCGCACTAAATCGTCCATAACTTTTTATTTATAGTTTAGAATGACACGAAAATCCAACGCCCACGTTAAGCAAGCTCAATATTCTATACTGTGACAAAATTTAAGACCGAATTAGTTACGACAATGCCTCCAAGGAATCCAATATATCCCAAACTGAGCGATGCCATGCATATTATGCTTCATTTGTAAACCTTTGCTCAATGAGCTCTAATGATCAGTTTAGATCAATCATTTTAATTTGCTGATAAACTTGGCATGTGCCTACTAAATCGTCTTTAACATTCGATTTAGAGCTGAAAATGATGTGAATCAACTACCCACGTTAATCTAGCTCAATTTTCAATATTATGACTACATTTGAGACTGAAAGAGCTACGACAAAGCCTTCAAGTAATCTAATGTATCCGTAACTGGGTGATAAGTTTACAATGAGCTCCAAGTAAGCTTCATTTGTAAACTTTTTCTCAATGAGCACCCATGATAAGTTTAAAATGATCAATTTAACTAGCCCATAATCTTGACATGTGTGCAATAAATCATCCGTAACTTTTGATTTAGAATTTAGAGTGACACGATTCCAACGCCCACACTAAGGAAGCTCAATATTCTATATTTTGACAAAATTTAAGACCGAAATAGCTATGAGAAAGCCTCCAAGTAATCCAATCTATTCAAAACTGCATGATGACATGTATTATGTTTCATTTATAAGCTTTTACTCAAGGAGCACCAATGATCATTTTTGAATGATTATTTTAACAGGACGATCAACATTACATTTTCGCACTAAATTGTCTGTAACTCTTAATTCATAGTTCAGAATGACACGAATACAATGCCCACATTAGGCTAGCTCGATTTTCTATGTTGTGATAAAATATATGATCGAAACAGCTACAACAAATGCTCCAAGTAATCCAATCTATCCCAAACTGCATGATGTCATGCATTATGCTTCATTTGTAAACCTTTCCTCAAGGAACAACAATGATCAGTTTAGAATGATCAAGATAACTAGCCGATAAATATGACATGTCCTCACTAAATCGTCAGTAACTTTTGATTTACAGGTCAGAATGACATGAATCCAACACCCACGTTAGGTTAGCTCAATTTTATGTATTGTGGTTAAATTTAAGACGAAAATTGCTACGACAAAGCTTCCAAGTAATCAAATGCATCCCAAACTATGTGATACCATGCATTATGCTTTATTTATAAGTCTTTACTCAACGAGCACCAACGATCAGTTTAGAATGATAATTTTAATTGGCTGATCAACTTGACATGTACGCACTAAATCATCCGTAACTTTTGATTTAGAGTTCGGAATGACACGAATCCAACGCCCACGTTAAGCTAGCTCAGTTTTTCTATATTGTGATGAAATTTAAAACCAAAATAGCTATGATAAAGCGTTCATGTAATCCAATCTATCCTGAACAGAGTTATGCAATGCATTATGCTTCATTTATAAGCCTTTACTCAAGGAGCACTAATGATCAGCTTGAATGATCACTTTAATTGGCCGATCAACTTGACATGTCCGCATTAAATTGTCCTCAACTTTTTATATGGAGTTCAGAATGACACAAATCTAACGCCCACGTCAAGCTAACTCAATATTCTATATAGTGACAAAATGTAAGACCAAAATAGTTACAACAAAGCCTCCAAGTAATCCAATATATCCCAAATTGTGTGATGCCATGCATTATGCTTCATTTATAAACCTTTACAAAAGGATCCCTAGTGATCAGTTTAGAATGATCATTTTAACTTTCCGATCAACTTGACATATACACACTAAATCATCTATAACTTTTGATTTAGAGTTCAGAATGACACGAGTCCAACACCCACGTTAAGCTAGCTAAAGTTTATATATTGTGACTACATTTGACACTAAAAGAGCTACCACAAAGCCTTCAAGTAATCCAAATCTGTCCCAAACTGGGTGATGCCATGCATTATGCTTCATTAGTAAATCTTTGCTCAACATGCACCAACGATCAGTTTAAAATTATCAATTTAACTAGCTGATAAACATGACATGTCCGCACTAAATTGTCCGTAACTTTTGATTTCGAGTTCAGAATGATATGAATCAAATCTCCACGTTAAGGTAGCTCAATTTTCTATAATATGACAAAATTTAAGACCAAAATAGCTACAACAACGCGTCCAAGTAATCCAATATATCCCAAATTGCGAGATACCGTGCATTATGCTTCATTTATAAACTTTTACTAAAGGAGCCCCAATGATCAGTTTACAATGACCATTTTAACTTTCCGATCAACTTGACATTTACGCACTAAATCATCAGTAACTTTCGATTTAGAGTGCAGAACGACTCGAATCCAATGCCCGCGTTAAGCTACCTCAATTTTCTATTTTGTGACAACATTTGAGACTGAGATAGATACGACAGAGCCTCCTAGTAATCCAATCAATCCCACCTTGCGTGATGCCATGCATTATGCCTCATTTATACGCCTTTACTCAATAAGAACCAGTGATCAGTTTAGAATGATCATTTTTACGAGCTGATCAACTTGGCATGTACGCATTAAATCATCTTGAACATTTGTTTTAGAGGCTAAAATGACATGAATCCAACGCCTACGTTAATCTACCTCAATTTGAAATATTGTGACAAACTTTAAGACAGAAATAGATACGAAAAAGCCTCCAAGTAATCCAATCTATCCCAAATTGTGTGATGCCATGACTTACGCTTCATTGATACGACTTTACTTAATGAACACCAATGATCAGTTTAAAATGATCAATTTAACTAGTCGATAAACTTAACATTTCCGCACTAAATCGTCCGTAACGTTGGATTTTGAGTTCAGAATGACACGAATCCAATGCCCACATTATGGTAGCGCAATATTCTTTATTGTGACAAAATTTAAGACCGAAACAGCTACAAAAAAGCTTCCAAGTAATCCAATCTATCCCAAGATGCGTGATGCCATGCATTATGCGTCATTTATGCGTATCTCAATGAGCACCAATGATCAATTTAGAATGATCTATTTAACTAGCCGATAAAATTGATATGTCCGCACTAAATCGTCCATAACTTTTTATTTATAGTTTAGAATGACACGAAAATCCAACGCCCACGTTAAGCAAGCTCAATATTCTATACTGTGACAAAATTTAAGACCGAATTAGTTACGACAATGCCTCCAAGGAATCCAATATATCCCAAACTGAGCGATGCCATGCATATTATGCTTCATTTGTAAACCTTTGCTCAATGAGCTCTAATGATCAGTTTAGATCAATCATTTTAATTTGCTGATAAACTTGGCATGTGCCTACTAAATCGTCTTTAACATTCGATTTAGAGCTGAAAATGATGTGAATCAACTACCCACGTTAATCTAGCTCAATTTTCAATATTATGACTACATTTGAGACTGAAAGAGCTACGACAAAGCCTTCAAGTAATCTAATGTATCCGTAACTGGGTGATAAGTTTACAATGAGCTCCAAGTAAGCTTCATTTGTAAACTTTTTCTCAATGAGCACCCATGATAAGTTTAAAATGATCAATTTAACTAGCCGATAATCTTGACATGTGTGCAATAAATCATCCGTAACTTTTGATTTAGAATTTAGAGTGACACGATTCCAACGCCCACACTAAGGAAGCTCAATATTCTATATTTTGACAAAATTTAAGACCGAAATAGCTATGAGAAAGCCTCCAAGTAATCCAATCTATTCAAAACTGCATGATGACATGTATTATGTTTCATTTATAAGCTTTTACTCAAGGAGCACCAATGATCATTTTTGAATGATTATTTTAACAGGACGATCAACATTACATTTTCGCACTAAATTGTCTGTAACTCTTAATTCATAGTTCAGAATGACACGAATACAATGCCCACATTAGGCTAGCTCGATTTTCTATGTTGTGATAAAATATATGATCGAAACAGCTACAACAAATGCTCCAAGTAATCCAATCTATCCCAAACTGCATGATGTCATGCATTATGCTTCATTTGTAAACCTTTCCTCAAGGAACAACAATGATCAGTTTAGAATGATCAAGATAACTAGCCGATAAATATGACATGTCCTCACTAAATCGTCAGTAACTTTTGATTTAGAGTTCAGAATGACATGAATCCAACACCCACGTTAGGTTAGCTCAATTTTATGTATTGTGGTTAAATTTAAGACGAAAATTGCTACGACAAAGCTTCCAAGTAATCAAATGCATCCCAAACTATGTGATACCATGCATTATGCTTTATTTATAAGTCTTTACTCAACGAGCACCAACGATCAGTTTAGAATGATAATTTTAATTGGCTGATCAACTTGACATGTACGCACTAAATCATCCGTAACTTTTGATTTAGAGTTCGGAATGACACGAATCCAACGCCCACGTTAAGCTAGCTCAGTTTTTCTATATTGTGATAAAATTTAAAACCAAAATAGCTATGATAAAGCGTTCATGTAATCCAATCTATCCTGAACAGCGTGATGCAATGCATTATGCTTCATTTATAAGCCTTTACTCAAGGAGCACTAATGATCAGCTTGAATGATCACTTTAATTGGCCGATCAACTTGACATGTCCGCATTAAATTGTCCTCAACTTTTTATATGGAGTTCAGAATGACACAAATCTAACGCCCACGTCAAGCTAACTCAATATTCTATATAGTGACAAAATGTAAGACCAAAATAGTTACAACAAAGCCTCCAAGTAATCCAATATATCCCAAATTGTGTGATGCCATGCATTATGCTTCATTTATAAACCTTTACAAAAGGATCCCTAGTGATCAGTTTAGAATGATCATTTTAACTTTCCGATCAACTTGACATATACACACTAAATCATCTATAACTTTTGATTTAGAGTTCAGAATGACACGAGTCCAACACCCACGTTAAGCTAGCTAAAGTTTATATATTGTGACTACATTTGACACTAAAAGAGCTACCACAAAGCCTTCAAGTAATCCAAATCTGTCCCAAACTGGGTGATGCCATGCATTATGCTTCATTAGTAAATCTTTGCTCAACATGCACCAACGATCAGTTTAAAATTATCAATTTAACTAGCTATAAACATGACATGTCCGCACTAAATTGTCCGTAACTTTTGATTTCGAGTTCAGAATGATATGAATCAAATCTCCACGTTAAGGTAGCTCAATTTTCTATAATATGACAAAATTTAAGACCAAAATAGCTACAACAACGCGTCCAAGTAATCCAATATATCCCAAATTGCGAGATACCGTGCATTATGCTTCATTTATAAACTTTTACTAAAGGAGCCCCAATGATCAGTTTACAATGACCATTTTAACTTTCCGATCAACTTGACATTTACGCACTAAATCATCAGTAACTTTCGATTTAGAGTGCAGAACGACTCGAATCCAATGCCCGCGTTAAGCTACCTCAATTTTCTATTTTGTGACAACATTTGAGACTGAGATAGATACGACAGAGCCTCCTAGTAATCCAATCAATCCCACCTTGCGTGATGCCATGCATTATGCCTCATTTATACGCCTTTACTCAATAAGAACCAGTGATCAGTTTAGAATGATCATTTTTACGAGCTGATCAACTTGGCATGTACGCATTAAATCATCTTGAACATTTGTTTTAGAGGCTAAAATGACATGAATCCAACGCCTACGTTAATCTACCTCAATTTGAAATATTGTGACAAACTTTAAGACATAAATAGATACGAAAAAGCCTCCAAGTAATCCAATCTATCCCAAATTGTGTGATGCCATGACTTACGCTTCATTGATACGACTTTACTTAATGAGCACCAATGATCAGTTTAAAATGATCAATTTAACTAGTCGATAAACTTAACATTTCCGCACTAAATCGTCCGTAACGTTGGATTTTGAGTTCAGAATGACACGAATCCAATGCCCACATTATGGTAGCGCAATATTCTTTATTGTGACAAAATTTAAGACCGAAACAGCTACAAAAAAGCTTCCAAGTAATCCAATCTATCCCAAGATGCGTGATGCCATGCATTATGCGTCATTTATGCGTATCTCAATGAGCACCAATGATCAATTTAGAATGATCTATTTAACTAGCCGATAAAATTGATATGTCCGCACTAAATCGTCCATAACTTTTTATTTATAGTTTAGAATGACACGAAAATCCAACGCCCACGTTAAGCAAGCTCAATATTCTATACTGTGACAAAATTTAAGACCGAATTAGTTACGACAATGCCTCCAAGGAATCCAATATATCCCAAACTGAGCGATGCCATGCATATTATGCTTCATTTGTAAACCTTTGCTCAATGAGCACTAATGATCAGTTTAGATCAATCATTTTAATTAGCTGATAAACTTGGCATGTGCCTACTAAATCGTCTTTAACATTCGATTTAGAGCTGAAAATGATGTGAATCAACTACCCACGTTAATCTAGCTCAATTTTCAATATTATGACTACATTTGAGACTGAAAGAGCTACGACAAAGCCTTCAAGTAATCTAATGTATCCGTAACTGGGTGATAAGTTTACAATGAGCTCCAAGTAAGCTTCATTTGTAAACTTTTTCTCAATGAGCACCCATGATAAGTTTAAAATGATCAATTTAACTAGCCCATAATCTTGACATGTGTGCAATAAATCATCCGTAACTTTTGATTTAGAATTTAGAGTGACACGATTCCAATGCCCACACTAAGGAAGCTCAATATTCTATATTTTGACAAAATTTAAGACCGAAATAGCTATGAGAAAGCCTCCAAGTAATCCAATCTATTCAAAACTGCATGATGACATGTATTATGTTTCATTTATAAGCTTTTACTCAAGGAGCACCAATGATCATTTTTGAATGATTATTTTAACAGGACGATCAACATTACATTTTCGCACTAAATTGTCTGTAACTCTTAATTCATAGTTCAGAATGACACGAATACAATGCCCACATTAGGCTAGCTCGATTTTCTATGTTGTGATAAAATATATGATCGAAACAGCTACAACAAATGCTCCAAGTAATCCAATCTATCCCAAACTGCATGATGTCATGCATTATGCTTCATTTGTAAACCTTTCCTCAAGGAACAACAATGATCAGTTTAGAATGATCAAGATAACTAGCCGATAAATATGACATGTCCTCACTAAATCGTCAGTATCTTTTGATTTAGAGTTCAGAATGACATGAATCCAACACCCACGTTAGGTTAGCTCAATTTTATGTATTGTGGTTAAATTTAAGACGAAAATTGCTACGACAAAGCTTCCATGTAATCAAATGCATCCCAAACTATGTGATACCATGCATTATGCTTTATTTATAAGTCTTTACTCAACGAGCACCAACAATCAGTTTAGAATGATAATTTTAATTGGCTGATCAACTTGACATGTACGCACTAAATCATCCGTAACTTTTGATTTAGAGTTCGGAATGACACGAATCCAACGCCCACGTTAAGCTAGCTCAGTTTTTCTATATTGTGATAAAATTTAAAACCGAAATAGCTATGATAAAGCGTTCATGTAATCCAATCTATCCTGAACAGCGTGATGCAATGCATTATGCTTCATTTATAAGCCTTTACTCAAGGAGCACTAATGATCAGCTTGAATGATCACTTTAATTGGCCGATCAACTTGACATATCCGCATTAAATTGTCCTCAACTTTTTATATGGAGTTCAGAATGACACAAATCTAACGCCCACGTCAAGCTAACTCAATATTCTATATAGTGACAAAATGTAAGACCAAAATAGTTACAACAAAGCCTCCAAGTAATCCAATATATCCCAAATTGTGTGATGCCATGCATTATGCTTCATTTATAAACCTTTACAAAAGGATCCCTAGTGATCAGTTTAGAATGATCATTTTAACTTTCCGATCAACTTGACATATACACACTAAATCATCTATAACTTTTGATTTAGAGTTCAGAATGACACGAATCCAACACCCACGTTAACCTAGCTAAAGTTTCTATATTGTGACAACATTTGACACTGAAAGAGCTACCACAAAGCCTTCAAGTAATCCAAATCTATCCCAAACAGCGTGATGCCCTGCATTGTGCTTCATTAGTAAATCGTTTCTCAACGTGCACCAATGATCAGTTTAAAATTATCAATTTAACTAGCCGATAAACTTGACATGTCCGCACTAAATTGTCCGTAACTTTTGATTTCGAGTTCAGAATGATATGAATCCAATCTCCACGTTAAGCTAGCTCAATTTTCTATATTGTGACAAAATTTAAGACCGAAATAGCTACAACAAAGCATCCAAGTAATCCAATAGATCACAAATTGCGAGATGCCATGCATTATGCTTCATTTATAAACCATTACTAAAGGAGCCCCAATTATCAGTTTAGAATGAACATTTTAACTTTCCGATCAATTTGACAATTACGCACTATATCCTCAGTAACTTTTGATTTAGAGTTCAGAACGACTCGATCCAACGCCCGCATTAAGCTACCTCAATTTTCTATATTGTGACAACATTTGTGACTGAAATAGCTACGACAGAGCCTCCAAGTAATCCAATCAATCCCAAATTGCGTGATGCCATGCATTATGCTTCATTTATACGCCTTTACTCAATAAAAACCAGTGTTCAGTTTAGAATGATCATCTTTACGAGCTGATCAACTTTGCATGTACGCACTAAGTCGTCTTGAACATTTGTTTAGAGCCTAAAATGAGATGAATCCAACGCCTACGCTAATCTAGCTCAATTTGAAATATTGTGACAAAATTTAAGACATAAATAGCTATGACAAAGCCTCCAAGTAGTCCAATCTATCCCCAATTGCGTGATGCCATGACTGACGCTTCATTGATATGACTTTATTTAATGAGAACCAATGATCAGTTTAAAATGATCAATTTAACTAGTCAATAAACGTAACATTTCCGCACTAAATCATCCGTAACGTTGGATTTTGAGTTCAGAATGACATGAATCCAATGCCCACGTTATGGTACCGCAATATTCTATATTGTGACAAACTTTAAGACTGAAACAGCTACGAAAAAGCTTCCAAGTAATCCAATCTATCCCAAGCTGCGTGATGCCATGCATTATGCGTCATTTATGCGTATCTCAATGTGCACCAATGATCAATTTAAAATGATCTATTTAACTAGCAGATAAACTTGACATGTACGCACTAAATCGTCCGTAACTTTTTATTTAGAGTTTAGAATGACACTAATCCAACGCCCACGTTAAGCAAGCTCAATATTCTATACTGTGACAAAATTTAAGACCGAATTAGTTACGACAAGGCCACCAAGTAGTTCAATCTATTCCAAACTGCGCGATGCCATGCATATTATGCTTCATTTGTAAACCTTTGTTCAATGAGCACTAATGATAAGTTTAGATCGATAATTTTAAGTAGCTGATAAATTTGACATGTCCCTACTAAATCGCCTTTAACATTTGATTTAGAGCTGAAAATGATGTGAATCTACTACCAACGTTAATCTAGCTCAATTTTCAATATTATGACTACATTTGAGACTGAAAGAGCTACGACAAAGCCTCCAAGTAATCTAATGTATCCGAAACTGGGTGATAAGTTTACAATGAGCTCCAAGTAAGCTTCATTTGTAAACTTTTGCTCAATGAGCACCAATGATAAGTTTACATTGATCAATTTAACTAGCCGATAAACTTGAGATGCGCGCAATAAATCATCTGTAACTTTTGATTTAGAATTTAGAGTGACACGATTCCAATGCCCACATTAAGGAAGCTCAATATTCTATATTTTGACAATATTTAAGACCGAAATAGCTACGAGAAAGCCTCCAAGGAATCCAATCTATCCCAAACTGCATGGTGCCATGCACTATGCTTCATTTATAAGCTTTTACTCAAGGAGCACCAATGATCATTTTTGAATGATCACTTTAACTGGTCGAACAACATTACATTTCCACACTAACGTGTCTGTAACCCATAATTTAGAGTTCCGAATGACACGAATACAATGCCCACGTTAGGCTAGCTCGATTTTCTATATTGTGATAAAATATATGATCGAAATAGCTACGACAAATGCTGAGAGTAATCTAATCTATCCCAAACTGCATGTTGCCATGCATTATGCTTCATTTGTAAACCTTTCCTCAAGGAACAGTAACGATCAGTTTAGAATGATCAAGATAACTACACGATAAATTTGACATTTCCTCACCAAATTGTAAATAACTTTTGATTTGGAGTTCAGAATGACATGAATCCAACGCCCATGTTAGGTTAGCTCAATTTCCTATATTGTTGTTAAATTTAAGCCAACAATTTCTACGAAAAAGCTTCCAAGTAATCAAATGCATCCTGAACTGTGTGGTACCATGCATTATACTTATTTATAAGCCTTTACTCAAGGAGCACCAACGATCAGTTTAGAATGATGATTTAATTGGCCGATCAACTTGACATGGACGCAATAAATCATCCGTAACATTTGATTTAGATTTTGGAATGACACGAATCCAACGCCCATGTTAAGCTAGCTCAGTTTTTCTATATTGTGACAAAATTTAAAACCGAAATAGCTCTAAAAAGCGTCCATGTAATCCAATCTATCCTGAACTGAGTGATGCAATGCATTATGCTTCATTTATAAGCCTTTACTCAAGGAGCACTAATGATCAGCTTGAATGATCACTTTAATTGGCCGATCAACTTGACATGTCCGCATTAAATTTTCCTCAACTTTTTATATGGAGTTCATAATGACACAAATCTAACTCCCACGTCAAGCTAGCTCAATATTTTATATTGTGACAAAATGTAAGACCAAAATAGTTACAACAAAGCCCCCAAGTAATCCAATATATCCCAAATTAAGTGATGTCATGACTTACGCTTCATTTGTTCGACTTTACTTAATGAGCGCGAATGATCACTTTAAAATGATCAATTCAACTATTCGATAAACTTATTATTTCTGCACTAAATTGTCCGTAACGTTGGATTTTCAGTTCAGAATGACATGAATCCAATGCCCACATTATGGTAGCGCAATGTTCTATATTGTGACAAAATTTAAGACCGAAACAGCTACGACAAAGCCTCCAAGTAATCCAATCTATTCCAAGCTGCGTGATGCCATGCATTATGCATCATTTATGCGTTTCTCAATGAGCACCAATGGTCAATTTAGAATGATCTATTTAACATGTCCCCACTAAATCGTCATTAACATTTTATTTTGAGCTCAAAATGATGTGAATTATCATTGAGTACCAATGATCTGTTTAGAGCACCAATGATCTCTTTAGAATTATCATTTTAATTGGCTGATCAACTTGACATGTCCGCACTAAATCGTTCGTAACTTTTGATTTAGAGTTCAGAGTGACACGAATCCAACTCCCACGCTAAACTAGCTAAATATTTTATATTGTGGCAAACTTTAAGACTGAAATAGCTACGACAAGGCCTCCAAATAATCCAATCGATCACAAACTGTGTGATGCCATACATTATGCTTCATTTGTAAACCTTTTCTATATGAGCACCAATGATTAGTTTAGAATGATCAATTTAACTAGCTATTAAACTTGACATTTTTGTACTAAATCGTTTGTAACTTTTGATTTAGAGTTCATAATGACATAATTTCATTATCGAGGTTAAGCTAGATGAATTTTCTATATGCTGACAAAATTTAACACCAAAATAGCTACGACAAAGCCTCCAAGTAATCCAATCTATCGCAAACTGTACATGCATTATGCCATGCATTATGCTTCATAATGCAATTTCATTGCCGAGGTTAAGCTTGATGCCATGCATTATGCTTCATTTGTAAACCTTTGCTCAATGAGCTGCAATGATCACTTTAAAATGATCATTTTAACTAGTTCATCAACTTGACATGTCTGCTATAAATCTTCTTTAACATTTGATTTAGAGCTCAAAATAACATCAATCCAACGGCCACGATAATCTATCACAATTTTCAATTTTGTGACAAAATTTCAGACTCAGATAGCTACGACAAAGTGTCCAAGTAATCCAATGTATCCCAAACTCTGTGATGCCATGCATTATGCTTCACTTATAAGCCTTTACTCAAGGAATACCAATGATCAGTTTAAAATTATGATTTTAGCTTGCCGTCCAACTCGACAAGTCCGCACTAAATCGCCCATACTTTTGATTTAGGGTTCGGAATGACACCAATCCAATGCCCACGTTAAGTTACCTAATTTTTCTATATTGTGATTAAAATTAAGACCAATTAGCTACGAAAAAGCCTCTAAATAATCCAATCAATCACAAACTGCGTGATGCCATGCATCATGCTTCATTTGTAAACCTTTGCTCAATGAGCACCAATGATTAGTTTAGAATGATCAATTTAACTAGCTATTAAACTTGAAATTTTCGCACTAAATCGTTTGTTACTTTTGATTTAGAGTTCATAATGACATAAAACTATTGCTGACGTTAGGCTAGATGAATTTTCTATATGCTGACAAACTTTAACACCGAAATAGCTACGACAAAGCCTCCAAGTAATCCAATCTATCACAAACTGCTTGATGCCATGCATTATGCTTCATTTGTAAACATTTGCTCAATGAGCACCAATGATCAGTTTAGAATGATCATTTTAACTAGCTGTCCAACTTGACATGTCCACATTAAATCGTCTTTAACCTTTGATTTATAGCCCAAAATGAGATGAATCCAACGACAATGTTAATCTAGCTAAATGTTCAATATTGTGACAACATCTGAGATTGAAATAGCTATAACAAAGCCTCCAAGTAATCCACCGTATCCCAAACTGCGTGATGCCATGCATGATGCTTCATTTGTAAAGCTTTGCTCAATGAGCACTAATTATCAGTTTAGAATGATCAATTTAACTAGCCCATAAACTTGACATGTACGCACTAAATCGTCTGTAGCATTTGATTTGGAGTTCATAATGACATGAATCCAATGCTCACGTTAATCCAGCTCAATTTTCTATATTGTGACAAACTTTTAGACCAAAATAGCTACGACAAAACCTCCAAGTAATCCAATCTATGCCAAACTGTCCAATGCCATGCATTATGCATCATTTATAAGCCTTTGGTCAAGGAGCACCAATGATCAGTTAAGAATAGTCATTTTAATTGTCTGTAACATTTGATTTAGAGTTCAAAATGACATGAATCCAACGCCCATGCTAAGCTAGCTAAATTTTCTATATTGTGACAACATTTAAGACTTAAAGAGCTACCACAAAGCCTTAAAGTAGTCCAGTATATCTTAAACTACGTGATACCATGCATTATTCTTCATTTATAAGCCTTTTCATATGGAGCACCAATGATCAGTGAATGATCATTTCAACTACCTGATCAACTTGACATGTACGCACAAAATGAAACAATATTGAGATTAGAGAGGAGAAATGTGAAGAATTGAATCTGGAAACTCAAAGAGACGTATGAGAAAATGAGAAATGTCTTAGACTTATGGAGAAAAATCTCCTAAGAGTTCTCTCATACACTGAGTCTTTACATCCCTTTTATAGAGGATCTAAAATGTGAACGCAAAAGAAAATGAATTCAAACTTGTGGATGAGCTGGAATAGAGGAGGAGCTTGTCAACAACCAATGAGAAGAGAGGGGAAGACCTCCAAACTTTCTCATGAACATTTGGTGTGGTTACCAAGGCTGTGTGCAGCAGACATGACTGTTTGGTGTGGTTACCAAGACTGTGTGCAGCATGGACATGTCCTTTTCACCTTGATTCTTTTCCCAAGGCAGCTATTTAACCATTTTAACCATGTGGTTAATAATAACTCCCTCCTTTTTTCTTTTCGCTTATTATTTAAACTGAATATTTCGTACTCACATTTGCCTTGTAGGTCAAGATAGGTCTTCTTTGATTTTCCAATGTCAATACTACCCCTCAAGCTAGAGACTTTGGAATCACCTTAAAGTCTTAAGCTTGGGAACTCAAGGCAACACCTCATTAAAAACGTTATTAAGGAAAACCACTTGGGACAAAACCTTAATAAGGGAAAAAGAGTGTGTTGCTCTTGGATTAGGAGACCTTTGATCATGGATGTGATAAATCAACAACCCCAAGTGATACAAGCCTTGATTCAAGGATGTATGCGCGTGGGCTGTTTGTAGAAGATTAGGTGAGAAACTCAACCTTAGGCTTCTGGATAGGGGTTTTCTGGTTGGTAAACGATGGAAGGGTGAGGTGAACCACATGAGGGGTGATGAACCTCGTGATAAATCACAAACTTAGAGCTAGGAGGGCTGGTCTCAACTAGGTTCTAAGCGCACAAGTCTCTCTTGAGAGAAAGCTCGTAGGGAAAAAGTTCTACTTTATTAATAATCAAAAGGTTGTCGAACTACAATGCTGGAAGGAGCCTTATTAATATGCTCGACAGCTTGACCTACTAGGGTCGACTCAAATAAGAAAAAGGAAAGTTTACAAAAGTGCACAAAAGGAAAAATACAAAAGTGTATAACCGAAAAAGGACCTATTCCTAAAATGTTCTTGACTCAAAAATGCAAAGCAACTAGATCCTACCCTGCAAAACAGAAAGAGGCATATATTCGAATGTAAACTTACCTTAACTCACCTCACGGCCAAGAAATGGAAGGTGGCCGTCCTTGTGGCATGCACGCGCCTTGCTCCTAGTCTTCGACTTGGAGTAGGGTTAAGAATCTTTGGGCCTGACCTCTCTTGACACTAAAGCCCAAGTCTCTGATGTCCCTTGTGTTGTTGAGAAGCTATTGGACTCTTCCTTGTACTTTTGGCCCATTGTCCTTAGTCGATCTTCCTCTAGGAGCTTGTCGACCCATAAGCTGAATTTGTGGAAGAGTGCTCTTGATCTGCTTCTTGTCATTGCTCCTGGAGGTACCACTGGTGTAGATACTTCCTCTAAGTGCATGTCCTGGAGCTGGTAGCTCATTTGGTCTGAGTCCTCTTGTGTAGAAGTGGAAATGCGCGTGTACTCGGCTGGATCGGCTGTACCGGCTGGATTGTGCGCGGTACTGGCCGGAATGACTTCAGGACCGGCCAAGTTGATCCCGGAGTTGGCGGTGTCATCAGGGGACCGGCGGTGTCATTCACGTCCCCACCAAGTGTGCCGGGAGCTTGGGTCCTCTCCGCCGGCGATGCTGACCGGTCTAGTCCTATAGGTCGAGGGTCCGGCGGTACTGCCTGGTCCGGCAGACGTGCCAGATGGTCCTGCTATCTCGGGCAAGCTTCCTGGTCAGCCAGTCTGGTCTCCTGGCTGGATGTACGACCTGATGTCCTCATCATTCCCTCCCTCTTCAGTAGGTTTTGTCCTCAAAACTGGATCATCTGCATGGAAAGGGCCAAGTCAGTAACATTGAACGTATTGGACACATTAAACTCACCTGGAAGCTCGATCCGGTAGGCGTTGTTGTTGATCCTCTCGAGCACTCTGAATGGTCCATCTCCTCTTGGTGCTAGCTTGGAACTCCTTAGGTTTGGGAACCTCTCCTGCCGTAGGTGTAGCCACACCCAATCGCCTGGTTGAAAGATCACCTCCTTTCTTCCTTTGTTGGCATGAGTCACGTACTGTCCGGTCCTCTTCTCCAAGTTTTCTGCTACCTTCTGGTGTAACCTCCTTATGAACTCTGCTTTGGATGCTCCGTTGAGGTTGGTCATCTCAGCTGGTGGCAGTGGTGTTTGCTCCAATGGGGTGAGAGGGTTGAAGCCGTATACCACTTCAAATGGTGTCTTCTTGGTTGCTGAGTGCACGGCTCGGTTGTAGGCGAACTCAATGAATGGCAGGCACTCCACCCAAGTCTTTAGGTTCTTCCCTAGTGTTGTTCTGAGAAGAGTTGATAGTGTCCTGTTGACAACTTCAGTTTGGCCATCGGTTTGAGGATGGCAAGTGGTTGAGAAGAGTAGCTTCGCCTAGCTTTCTCCAAAGGGTCCTCCAGAAATGGCTGAGGAACTTGGTGTCCCTATCTGATACGATGGTCCTTGGCACTCCATGAAGCCGTACTATCTCCTGAAGAACAGCTCAGCTGTTTGTGTGGCATCATTGACATTGGCACATGGGATGAAGTGTGCCATCTTGGAGAATCTGTCCACCACTACAAAGATTGCATCTTTGTGGTTGATCTTGGCAGACCTAGAACAAAATCCATCGAGATGTCCACCCATGGATGTGTTGGTATGGGCAGTGGGAGATACAACCCGTGAGGTTGCACTGGGACTTTGCCTTCTTGCAAGTGATGCATCTTGCACAATGTGCTTCTACTGTCCTCTTGATGTGTGGCCAGTAGAAGTGCTCCTTGACCACTGCTAGAGTCTTGTCGACACCAAAGTGGCCCATGAGTCCTCCTCCATGAGCTTCTCGGATGATAAGCTCCTTAGTGATCCTGTGGTATGCACAGCCTTCTTTCTCGGAACAAGAATCCCTCATGGATGTAGAATTTGCCATGACTCCTGTGCTACACTCCTTGTAGCTCTCAGCAAGGTCAGGATCATCCTTGTATAGATCCTTGATGTGCTCGAATCCTAGGACCTTTGCCTCCATGGTTGATATCAAGGCAAACCTCCTTGATAGTGCATCGGCTACCACATTGTCTTTGCCCTTCTTGTACTTGATGATGTACGGAAGGTCTCTATGAACTCCATCCACCTGGCATGTCTCCTCTTGAGATTGGTTTGCCCTCTGAGGTGTTTGAGAGTCTCGTGATCAGTGTGGATCACAAACTCCTTGGACAGCAAGTAATGCTGCCAAGTCTCCAATGCTCGGACAAGGGCATAAAGCTCCTTGTCATAAGTGGGGTAGTTCAGTGAGGCACCACCTAGCTTCTCACTGAAGTATGCCACTGGTCTCCCTCCTTGGTTAGCACTGCTCCTATGCCTATTCCAGAGGCATCACACTCCACTTCAAACGTCTTGTTGAAGTCGGGAAGGACTAGCACTGGTGCGTGTGTAAGGCTGTCCTTCAAGGCCTGGAATGCCTTCTCCTGAGCTTCTCCCCAGCTGAATCCCACGTTCTTCTTCACTACTGCCGTCAGTGGTGAGGCAATACTGCTGAAGTTGGGCACGAATCTCCTATAGAAGCTGGCCAGTCCGTGGAAGCTCCTTACTTGGCTGATGTTTCCTGGTGTTGGCCATTCTTGTATGGCTCGAATCTTCTCTCATCAACCTGTAGGCCCTGTGAACTCACAACCTAAAAGACAAGCTTATCAGTACAAAAGGTGCACTTCTTGAGATTGGCATAAAGCTCTTCTTGTCGAAGGGTTTTAAGGACCATCTCAAGATGTGTGAGGTGAGGCACTTGGTCATCAAAATGATGTGGCATTAAGGCATGAAGGTGCATTAGTCCAAATGGCATGACTGTCCACTCAGAGCCCTTGCTTTGTCTTGAAAGCAGTCTTCCACTCATCACCTTCCTTCATTCTTACCTGGTGGTATCCACTTTTGAGGTCTATCTTGGAAGACCGTGGCTCCACTCAGCTCATCTAGCATGTCATCCAGTCGTGGTATTGGATGCCTATACTTGACTGTGATGTTGTTGATTGCTCGGCAGTCCACACATGCGCCAAGTCCCATCCTTCTTGGGCACTAGTAGCACTGGTACAGCACATGGACTGAGGCTCTCTCGAACATATCCTTTCTCCAGGAGCTCCTTGACTTGCTTCTCAAGCTCCTTGGACTCCTCTGGACTCATCCGTAGGCTGGCCGGTTGGGCAGGGCTGCTCCGGGCACTAGATCAATCTGGTGTTCTATGCCACGTAAAGGAGGCAAGCCTGCTGGTATCTCCTCTGGAAATACATCCTGGAATTTGTTGAGGAGTGTTGCTACTTCATGAGGTAGCTCTACCTGTCCCTGTTCTATACTCAACACTTCCTTGAAAACCATTAGTAACATTAAATCCTTGAGGCTAAAGCTCTCCGGACATGACTAGGTTGAATAAGAAAGTTAGACTTGACAAGTTTCTTTTCCTTACTCATTTGGAGTTGTAGCTCATGTACTTGGGCAGGTGTAAGAGGAGCTAGGCTGACCTTTCTCTTGTCATGCACGAAGGTGTAGAGATTGGTTCTGCCATCAGCAGTAATCTGATCTCATGGCATAGTAAGAGGCAAAACAATGTGTCATTGTCGACATTAGAGGCTGAATACATACCTCTTGGAAGTTATTGCTCTCAACTGATGTGGACGAAACAAATGGTTGCTGACTATGGTAATATTTCTGACTCTTTACTTATCAATTGTGATAATCAAAGTGCTATAAACATTGCTAAGAATCATGTTCAACATTCTCGCACTAAGCATATTGACATTAAACATCAATATGAGAACTAATTGAAGGAAAACTGATTGAAATAGAACATGAATTGTCTAAGTGATTTTTGTTTGAAAAACTATTGTCATCATAATGTCAACATCATAGAGAAATTTACAATTTTTTTACTTTGGAGTAAAGGCTTCCTAAATAACATGAGTCAAGGTTTAACACAATCCACTTTTTACTATCAATCTGTTTATCCCCATTCTCTCTCGGGGATAAAGCTCAAAAATGGGAAAAGAACTTGTTGTAAGATGCCATTTGCTCGTGGGATCAATGCAAGACGGTGTTTTTTTGGCTAAATTTTTTTCAACATCAAGGACTACGATGTTAATAATGACATCTCAAGCTTTGTGCAACATGGTAATGCGAGCTTTTGTGAGGTATGGAAATGATTCAAGGGATACAAAACACAATTTTCTCATCACGGGTTCTCTAAAGAGTCATCCGTAAACACTTTACACCGAGGAGTATTCTCAAGGATTCAAATGCTATTGGATACCGCTAACAATGGCAATTTTCTTTGGTAAAAATCTGAAAGTGAGATAATTCTAGGTTATAATTTGGCGCAGAGGGATGGTGATGTATGATTGAATCTCAATCTCACACTACAAGATATAGGGTATTTAGCGTCGAATTTTTTGCGATGAAATTATTCTGTCGCTAGTGAGCGATGGAGTAGAGTCCTATTCCCAACCAGTGTATATTTCAACGTAAATTAGGGAGGAAAGAATTTGACGTTAAACTGATCCATACTTGGATGCATTTAACATCGATGTAACGTCGAATTCGCTATGCGTCGTTAATCCGTTAGTACATAGCAGCTGATTTGTGCCGGCAGGATTTATCCCAAATTAACATCGATTTAATGTCAGATTTTTTTGTCAGTAAACATGTGCTATTTTAGTTGTACCTAACAATTCTTGACAAACTTTTTTGTCGTAATTCCGTAGCGAAATCAAGTTAATCCGTCGCAAATGCGTTGCAAACCCTGTCTATGTTAATCTCTCACATATTTCCAACGGTAATCCGGCGGAACCTTCGTAAATGTTTCTATAGTTACTCTCTTTTCAGTTTTAACACAACTCAAAAAAACTATTTACTCACAAAAATATTATAATCTTTCATTATAATATCTATATTCGAGTTACGAAGTTGGATGTACATGCATAAAGATGTTGAGGGATAAGTGTACAAAGAATTCCACGAAGGACTTGAGATCTTCATTTATCAAGAAGAAAATGTACATTTAACTTTGAAACCGGTAAGATGTTTTTCCCATGTCAGAAGTATATGAATAAAAAATTTATTCTTATTGAGACAATGTAGAAACATTTGTTGAATAGAGGGTTTAGACCAAATTATTATTTTGGTTTTAACATGGTGAGGGTTATGGAAGGCATTATGTAGGTGGAAGTAGTGGTAGCAATATTAATTACGATGGTATAATGGATAATGTGCCTACAGCAAAAATTTGCATGTCATGAAGAATATGGAGAAAAACATGATACAATTCATGATATGGTTAGTGATGCATTTCATGAAACAGTTAGTGATCATATAGAAGAACCTAACATAGATGCAAGGAGATTGTATGATATGTTAGATGGAGTAAAAAATCTACCGAAGATGTAGAGAAGGACAATTAAAATTATCATTAGCCGCTAAGATAATGAACATTGAAACTGATAATAGCTTATCTAAAATTTACATGGAGGATTGCGCTGATTTGATAAAAAAAAGTATTTGCCAAATGATAATTTGTATGTTGCATCATATTATGAAATACAGAAGCTGGTATTCAGTATTGGTTTGCCATATGAGATGATAGATGTATACGTTGACAATTCTATGATTTGTTTTCAAAATATAAATATAAGATAAGTTCTAACTGAAAATTATAGAAATTACACTTAAAACTAAATATTAATTATCGGAAGTGAAGTTCTCTTGGGTTCTTATATCATAACAACACATTTTAACATATAAATATTTATAAGTTTTTTAATTAAATTAATTGTAACTAAATTCAATTTTCATGTTACCTATGAGTTATGACGGATTAGCAATGATGGCGACGTTAATCCGTCAGAAATATCGAGAATGACACGCATCTGTTGTTTGCTAAATCGTCGTACTCTAAAATCAAAACAAAGATTACTATGGATTAGCGATGACATCAACATAAATCTGTCGTACATCGCGTATCCAACGTTAAGCCGTCTTAACAATCAATCGTTTGATCCTAAATATCAAAACAAGCATTACGACGGATTTACAAAAAATTCGTCATAAATCTATGATAAATATCACAAACCTTGTTAATCCGTTGCAAAGTTTATTCATCTTACCCTAAACCTAAATTAATCCAAATGTACTAACATATTACGAAGGGTTTACGACGGAGTCGTCGTTAAATGTTTTTATATTAACGTCGGATAAACGACGCATGCGACAGAATCCATCGTTAATTCAATTACTTTCATAGACTACAATGCCAATTATTTCAAATATTACCAACAGTTTAGCCACTACAAGAAACACATCAGTTTTGCCACTTTGTTCTGCGACTACATGCACGTACTCGCATATTAGTCATATTTTTAGACTAATTAATGTAATCGCACTTTAGTCATACTTTTGCGACTGATTGGCGACAACATTGCGACTCAACAGTGAGTTTACATATTGGTCGCAAAAGTACAAACAAAGTTCGACTATAGGCTAGTAGATTAAATGTAGTCTCATTTTGTTCGCGCAATTTCCAACCAATATGCGCATACGCCTTGAGTGGTACTTCAATCTCAGTATGGTGGCGATATTATAACGTGGAACACATGTACCAAAGTATTTGTAAATAAAAATAAGCGACCACATAATCTGTGGTCGCAAAATAAAATTAAAGTAGTGACAAAATCTTTTATATATATATGCCCCTATGTTTCTCCTCTCATTTGTAGAATCAAAAATTAAAAAACAAAGTGTGCAAACATGTGGGAGAATTATAGTAATTCTAAAGAGTGGGTGTACAAAAGGATGAGTTACCAAACAAGAAATATATCGGAGCAGTTCATGAATTTTGCAAAGTTAGCCAATAGCGCAAAATAGCGGCGGTAAGTTTTTCCATCCTTGTATTAATTGCAATAAGAATAAATTTCTTGCAGGACGAAAAATTTTGAATCATGTGTGTAGTATACGATTTATGCCAAATTATCATGCTTGATATAGACATGAAGAAGAATAATGTGGAGTTAGGAACGAGTCGTTGTGATGATGTGAATGTAAATTAGGGAGGTACATGTGGTGGGGAAGAAATAGTAGGTAACTCTGATAATAGATTTGTGGAAATGGTGATGGATGCATTTCCTGATACTATGACTGATGAATATAATAATCATCACGAAAAAGGTTTTAATATTATAGAAGAACCTAAATCAAAGGTAAAAAATTTTTACAACATTTTAGAAGCTACAAAAAAAAATTCATTGTATAATGGTTGTCATGACCAATAAACATTTTGGGTGGTAGTCCCTTAGTTAACGGATCCGCTACCATCATATCAGTTCTTATATGTTCAAATGACACTCTACGTTTCTGTACTTCTTCTTTGACAGATAAGTACTTTAATTCCATGTGCTTAGCACCTTTAGA